>SSNP01000050.1:3131108-3218743 GCA_006937955.1 Pachypanchax playfairii
CTATCTATCTATCTATCTATCTATCTATCTATCTATCTATCTATCTATCTGCAGTATAGGCTACACTTTGATTTTCACTCTTGCTGCAGTTAAAACAATTTTAGGAACCTTTTTTTATATTTTTCTCAGTTCTGAACAACCCAAATCCGACCTTGTTTTTTGTGCACAAAAAGAATTATTTCTAACTATGTTAAATAGCTGGTATAGTTGGATAGTACTAGTAGTAATAGTTGGATAATACTAACATAGATTTAAAAGATCCTTTGTCAGTCAATATAATACAGTATATTTCGAACAGGGATGCCCTGATATGCATACAAGTACATTAATGTTATTAAAATCCGTACATGAGGGTCACGGTGCAGAGAGATTATTTATCTATACACAGATCACAGGATTTGTCTCATTATTATTTTATATAATTGTATCCGTGAATGCTGATTGGTATTAAATAATTTTGTTTATAACTATCGACCAGGTTCTAAAAACACCAGCTGGTGATACTAAAGCAGCCTAACACTGTACGTCTTTTAAATGTTCAGATTGAAACGGCGACTATGAGGTGCTCTGATCCGTATCGACACATGACACAAACTGCAGGAAGGGCTCAAGTTAAGCAAAGTGAAAGTAAAATCAACTTGGGGATTTCAAGCATGGAGCTTACAACACATTTATTGGATAAAGGTCTCCTTGAGCCCACCTCCAGCGCCTGACAAAAGGGGATCTTCGGTGCCATATTACCGCACAGCTGAAAGAAACTATAGACAGTGGATCAACAATATAGATTGGGAGCTGAGCGACTCCAACGTAAGCTGACACAGATCAATAAAAAATCCTTGATCTAGACCCCTATATGACAATGAAAATAACAGAATAAAATAAACCTTAATTATCCCATCAATGAGAAGTTTAAGTGTTAGTATCTCAGGACATCTCTGTTTTTAAATATTGTGTTTTTAAAGAAATACACATTAAGTTGTGCCACTGCAGTAACAAAATTCAGGTGAAAAAAATCTTAAGGCAAAGTTCTGTATAGTTTTAGATCTATAGCAAGTGTCAGTAACTCTTCAGGGCGAATGAGATCTCTTCTCCTTCTTTCTAAAAATAACAGTGTGGATAGACAGTTTATAATCGACTCAACCAAATGTTTGTAGTATAAGTTTTTCTTTTTTGAAAGTCAAATAAAAGCAAAAAGCATTTAGTTATTATGTATCATCCATCTCAAAGGCTTAAGGACAACCAGCCTGCTCTTATTTCGGTCCTGTCTGCAAGGTAAGAATATAAAAAGTCAGACTTCGGACAGACGGCTTGCAGCCAAATATTCTGCATCACAGCACTCAGGTTGTTTTAAAAAAAAATCTATGAGATATTTCTGCCTCTGTGTCAGATTTAGAAACTGACAGGAAACTTCATGCCAACAGTCAATCAAACTGCCAAACTCGGTGTGTGTGCGTGTGCATGTGTGTGTGTTTGTTGTAGATGCTCTGCGGTGTCACCTCCGAGCACATCGCTGACTGTCGTCTCTACCCTGTGACTTCCTCTGCCCACCTCCAACCCTCTGCCACAATCAATAATGGATTAACTCGTGTGAACTGAAAATGTTCCTTTACTTTAACGTGGCCCCCGTTCTCCTCAGATGACTGGCTGCTTGATGTGCAGGAGGAACAACAAATAATGACTCCTTACACAAACTCACCAGCAACTCTCAATTAAGGTCATCTAATATAGAGAAGCCCCATAACGAGCAACACACACACACTTACACTCGCTGCAGACTTTCAACTTGGAATGGAAGGTCGGGGGCGGATGAGGAGACATCACACTGTGAACATTTATCAAAGGAGACATCTAGGGTCAAGACATAAAGAAAGTAGAAGGAGGAAGAGACAGAGCAGAGCCGTGCAGACAGAGGACAATTTGTATGGTGACATAAAATACAGCCACATCAAGCGTCCATTAGTAACAGTCTGGCATGCTTTTACATCATAAACCGTTGGTTGCTTTCCCAAATTTCACACAGCCAAAATTAATCACAAAAATACGCACAAAGGTACACACACACACACACACACACACACATGCACACACACACAAGTATGCAAGAGTAAATGAGAGAGCCAAACTCAGTTCTCAGCTCAATGAACAATCCCAGAGTTAGGAAACGTTTTCCGATCCAAGCAGCTTACCTAATCATTTATCAGATTAATACTTTTCATGAGAATGAACCACACAGTCATAGAGAGAGGCGCATAAACTGCGCTCATCTAAAAAAAAAATCCAAAGAAATATTACATAACCGAAGGTTATCCTGTGTAAATGTGTCGGTTTGTGTTGGAGATGTAGCTTGTTAAGTTGCAAATATGAATAAAAATATAAGTGAACTATTTGGATATGTAGTCTGTACTTTTAAGTCAAGTCAACTTTATTTATATAGCGCTTTAAGAACAGCGGCAGCTGATACAAAGCGTTGAACAAAGTTAAACAGATAAAAACACCACAAAAGAATGTGAAACATTAAACATATATGAACAATAAAAACAAAGACTTAAAATAACAAGAGAAAGATAGAAAGGCTCAAGATGGGGGGAAAGCCAAGGCAAACAAGTAGGTCTGATAGGAAAGTAGGAAAGCCTGATACATGCAATAATAATCGCAAAACATGCATTAATACTAATGTTACTATTATTATTACTTCTAATAATAATATTAAAATTGGCACTTGCCATCTGTAGTGCTTTGATCATTCACCAGATGACATTAATGTGATTTAATACAAAAGATTTCTTTGAGGAAAGTACTTATACTACTTATAATACTTGGTATTATAGTTTGAACCCACACTAGCTCTGATTTGGTAAATGTTTTCATAATTAATATCTAATGCAGGTCAATGGAGCAATCAAACTACAAAATAATACTGGGGAAACAATCATTAACATAATTCCGATTTAACTGAAAACATCTTTTAGAAGTTGTTCACAGGACATATTTTTTCTAAAAAAATGTATTTTTTGTGAAAATGTCTGACACTTCATGGTTTAATCTAATTTGTCATATGACCTGAGTTTAAAAAACCTTAAAGAGTTAACTGTAAAAATTTATTTTTTGTCACACTTATAGCATCAACCTGTAGGATAAATCTGAGGTCCAGTTAATTGTTGGTCTATGTTTTTTTATCTTAGATAAATTCTTGTGAAAGTGTTTCTGAGTCTTACGTTGGAGTCAAGCAGGTCAAGGCTGTCGAGGCTCTTGCTACGGTGAATGCGGCCTTTGATGCGACGCAGAGACGGTCTACCTTGGCTCGTAGGCAACGGGAGGGTTGAGGTGGCAGGCAAAGCTGTAGCACCGGCGCCACCGGTAGCACCGACAGGCCCATCAGAACACCCGGGTGTATCTGTGGGTGATGCATCTCCATCTGGTGGGGTCACCCTGCAAGAAACAGTCAAACAAAGATAACTTAACCAACACTGTAAGTTTGAAATACAAGATAGAGAAGGAGCCCAGCGATAGGCTCTGGAATTATCCTGAAATCAAAATTGAAAAATAACCACCGCCATTACAGAGCAATAAAAAAAGATTCCTCCAAAGAACAATTCATACTGGATTCACTGCTTGTAGGCACGGCTGTCTGTCTGAGGAAAATCATGAGAACGCCTGAAGGGTTAAAGTAACATGAGTTTTTTTGTGTGTGCGCTTGCTGTCTTTACTTTTTAAAGGACATCTTCTCCTGTTGGCTGTAGCAGCATTCAAGAAAGTGTGAATAATTGGGCTGAATGTCAGCGGGTAGCCTGCAGATGGAGACCATACAGCATCCATTTAACACATTTAGGCAGTTTTGCTTCTTACATGCATGATTTTCTAAACGGAACTTCAAATAAACTGTAAATTAAGTCACTATGTTTTTTTATTGTTTTTTATTACTGTTATTATATTTATTTATTTTACTGGATAAATTTGGTAGAAAGAAGAAGAAGACGTTTAAATCACAGGGGAAGGTGATGGGATTAATTTGACACCAAATTGAGAAACATGTCAGATCTTTGCTGCTTTTTAATCCACACCCCACTCATCTCTATTTATTTTGAATCTTACTGAATGAAGTATTAATAAAATTGAACAAATGTTTTAGTTCATTAAAAAAATGAAAATGTTTTATTATCTTAAGCTACATTAAAATGAATGTAACGTAACACATTTATAGATTATATCAGCTGGATTAAAATATACAGCATAATTTATACATATTATCTGCTGAATAATACACAGATACGTGAAAAACACAATTATGTTTTTTAATGTGGGAAGAAGGTTTTTCATTTTTTAAAAATACATTGTTTATATATATAAAAAACTTCCATTAATAAGATAAAACAGCAGATTATTTATCAGAGTTTAACTGGTCAGAGATATTTGTCTGAATTCCTTAATGTCATTGTATTTTCCGGTTCTTGATTGAAAAGCTTGGATTGTGGTTCCGTTTTTGTTGTATCACAATGACAAGTCATCAATCCATGGCTGCAGTGAAGACGATGTTAGATTTGACAGCACATGACAGGCTTAAAGTAAAAAAAAAAACAAATAAAACATTGACAGTCTGTCAGCGTTTCTGGGCATGAAACACATTCAGTTATATCAGTTGTGTTTACTGGAGATTTTAATGGAAATGTTTATTTAAATTGCCAGAAAAATGTTTTTTTGAATAATTATTTTTAATCCATTTTTAAATAAAAAATAATAAAGTCAGTATAGATAAAGAGATGTTGGCACTAATGTATCTGTTCAGGTCTCTTTCTGTCAACTATAACTCATTAAATCTTCACCTGGTTGAAAAACATTTACTTTTAAATAGTGAACATTTTGTTTCTTGCAGTTACAGCTGGAACAGTTTCCATATAATATCTATCTGTTAGTTATGAAACTAGTGCTGTGGTTACACATGGGGCACGTTTCATTGTTTTCATTGGCATTAGTCTATTTATTGTTTCTTCAGTTTGTTTGTGAACCAGATAACTCAAAATATCATGAGGAGTTATTAATTACATTTTCAGGATAGGTAGGAATAACATAAAGACACATCTATAAGATTTCTTGGAGTGCTGGTTGGTGGAGGTCTGCGCGCTCTGAGTGTTTTCTCATTATGTTAAAAAATGTGGAAATAAAATCAGAAAGAAGGAAATCTTATCTAACCAGCTACAACGCTATAGGACATCATTTATACTCACTCTTGTGTTACAATAGAGCCAGTGGACCAAAGACTTTAAATAAATATGAACAAAGTATTGCCATCTATGTTGTTAAAAAGTAAACGGTTAATGTCCCATTTACAGGTACTGCCACATTTTATTCTGGAGTGGGGCTGGAAGTCCCACCGACTCATTGTCATACAATCATGGTGTGTTTTTAAAGGTGAAAAATGTAAGAATTTGACAGTGAAATACACACAACAGTCTAATATCACACTGATATTAAAAAGAAAGTTACATTGGGGCGGCTATGGCTCAGTGGTTAGACCGGTCGTCCTCCAACTTGAAGGTTGGTGGATCGATCCCGGCTTCCACCGCCACATATCGAAGTGTCCTTGGGCAAGACACTGAACCCCATGTTGCCCCCCGATCTGCGTATCGGGTTGTGTGAGTGTTAGCCCCTACCCTGTCCCCCCGGTTTACATATCGGGTTGCGTGAATGGGTAAATGCAAAACCTTGTAGTGTGAAAGTGCTTTGAGTGGTCTGAATGACTAGAAAAGCGCTATACAAATACAGAACACTTACCATTGTAACAGGTCTTGATCTCAGCCGGCTGGGTGGTCGATGGTTTTTGTCATTTTAAATAGCTGTTCCAGGACGGAAACATTGTTTACAATAACTATTCCATACCAGACTTCCTGGTTCTATATCAAATCACATGAGAGCCCGCGAGGTTGCCAAGTCTTCAACACAAGCAGCTGCAATTCGACAACAACCAGCGGCAAAGAGCAGCAGTGCTGTGGACGGAATGGAAACCAGTAAAAGAAGCGGCCCTGAGGTAACTTGTAGTAAACCCAAGAAACCCCAACATTCAAAAACTGAACAAATGCAAGAGAAATGAAATGAGGATCAACATTGGACCTGGCAACCCAGCAGACAAATCAGGAAAGGGAGGGGGCAAGGGGCTGAGTGCGGACAGTTTTATTTTTCTACATGAATGATTTGAAGACAAGAACTAAATCTTACATGTTGCACCTTTAAGCATCAAATGACTCATTACAACTAAATATACAAACAAATACTTTACATATGCAGTGAAAAGGAAAAAAAAGAACTATCTGAACAATTAATACTTAACACCACAATACAGTGCATTGCTGTAGAGTATAAAGAATTAATTATAGATTACATTTTTCAACTTTTTTGTTGTATAGGTCACATTGTGCAATCGCTCCAAATGAAACATACCTTTTTTTTGTCAAATTTGGTCATTTTAGGTCAACAGCAAAAATCCTTTCGCCATAACACATCATGACACAGGCTCTGTTTCTGATATTACCTCACAGTGAAATGATAAAACAAAGAACATTACCTGAGTATGAATCGTCTCAAAAAGCAACAAAAAAATGATAATATAAAAAACAGATATTCAAACTCTTCTGCACAAGTAAGACTTCTCGCTTGCTGCTAGCCTGTGAATGATTTATCCTGAACGCTGCAGGATTTCAGAAGGATATATTGAGCCACGAAAGCTGGTGGGATAGACAATCTGTCTGCACAGACACAAGTTAGTTTTACTTTTCACTGCCTCTGGAGAAATAAAGAAACTCTCACAAACAAGCTGGAGTGCACTCACAAAGTGCACCTAAAGTGACCCCTACAAACAACATACAATGGCTGCATTTCACTGTCCAAAAATAAACAAGCAACAAGACACATTTGGAACAAATTGCAATACGTCACGCATAAAATTTATGAATATTACATGAGACTACAGCCCAAAATAGACAATCTAACCTCATTGTGAAATAAGAGATCACTGTTGAAGCTTTATTTATTACCTCATCTCAGCCCTTACAGCTGTGAATAAAAAAGCCTCACTGTAAGTTATTGACTCATCAGACGGTGAATATGCACTGTATTGTCAAAATCCAATTTCTTCAGAAACCTGGGAGAGCATCTTATCTTAATTTGCTATCTTTGTTACTAAAATGTTAAAGAAAGACGTGATGCATCTATGTTTTTGGATTTGTCTTTATTCGCTTATTTTTACTCATCAGGCATCAGAGGTGCATCAAAAATGATTTTTCTTCCAGCAGACTTTGAAAAAAAATCCACTTTTAGCTTTTTAGTATTTTTAATTTTCCCCATAAACACATTAGAAAAAAATATTTGTACAAAAAGACAATTAAATATAGACAAAAGCTAAATAACTGAGCAAAAAAAAAAAAAAACAAGAGAGAAAGCAAAGGGACAAAGGACAGAGAGACATTGTCAGTGTGTCTCAGAGGTCACAAAAATGCTTCGTAATGCCTGACTGTTCTGCTGCAAGAGGTGGCTCCAGATGAACATGCAATATTTTGCTCCTCTTGCTTGAGGGGACAAGTGGTGACAGGATATATATGACACAACTGACTTTCTGATCCCACTGACCATCACTGACCGAGGAATGAAACAAATGACTAATCAGCTGCTCGGCTACAAACATCCTTGTAAAAGTCTGAGTAAAAAGAAAAACAAAGGAACATTTCAAATGCTGGCGTCAGAGTTTGTAAGTGCTTTGAGAAGCATCTGGGGGTGTGATCAGGACTCTGATCTGGCCAGACAAACCTGACAGATGGGCAGACGAGATTAGGCATATAGGCGTGCATCAAACAAAATCACATCCTAAGTGTTGTCTGACCCCTGGAGAGTGAAGGGTAACAGGCAGGGCAACCTAGAAATGTGCAAAAACTACTTATGAGAAAATGAGCCACATGAGAAGCAAAAAATAAGGCAGTGGCTACGCGTCCGTCATGCTGGATCCTTTAGCTCACCGCTTTTGACACGGCAAACTGCCGGGATGAACAAGTAACAAGTTATGGGTCCACAATAAGCCTCTGTACCTTTCCATATCTGTTCCATATGTACATGCATCTGTGTTTTGAAACTTTTAATCCAATTTAAATAATGATTTACGTTTATATCTGAACATATACTGTTGGAGTTGTAAATGCTACTCACATAAATACAGAAAGCATCAGGTATAATACTTGAACATCTATTTGTAGTTATATTTATATTTATTTTGTATTTTCTGTTGTTGCCTCCATGGATTCAGCAGAAATCACCACACTTAAGTTATTTTTAGGTTGGATATTTGACAGATATCCAGTAGCAACGTCTGGAACCGTGACTACTGGTGCTAGCAGCTAGCTCACTGGGCACTGAGTGAAACTGAGCAACAAGCCGCGTCCAAAGACACTGCTGAATATCTGTCGAATATCCAACCTAAAAACAACTTCTCACAGCAATGGTTCTGAAATCTTTTTTAAATCTGGACACATTTCCTACACTGATATTCTTGAACAGCCTGGTTAAAACTTTCAAACTTTGCTCCCTTTGCTAGTAAACAATCTGCAGCCATTTTCAAATCTGAGGCGCATGCACAAACACGGCCATATACTGTATATACAGAAATGAACACAATGACTTAATTACGGACTGCGACTGACATACATATCCATAACTCTAATTGTAGGGGCACAGCAGCAGCTGTGCCAATATCCACTCCAAAAAAATAAAGAAATAAAGAAAAATTTTAGTCTGAAAATGAGCAATACTTTACAGAATTGTTGACGCATATAAAGAAATGGAAAAGATGTCAGTTCTGCAACGCTGCAAAATGTGACAGTTGACTGACAGACAAAAAAAGTGCCAATTGGAGGGAAACAAAAGATAAACGTGGGATTTCTGTCAGGCCAAAGTGGACCTCCCTCTGCGCCCATCTCTGTTTGTAGGATAGCAGCCATGGGTTTCGTGTTGTCAGCCTTCTTTGAGGTTTCGTGACAGTCAGGAGCCACCAGAGGCTGAGCATGTGAAACTCAAAGATTTTAGACGTCAGTGCAACTTCAAGTCTGACTCTGGATCAGGATGCTAAGGACTCTGTTAGACTACAACAACTACACTGCACTACTATTTCTTATGGAATTATTAGTTTGGATTTTTAATCAGGTTCTTGAGGAGGCTGTACTGTATAGTATCGCTGTTGCTTAGCAGCAGGATGATCCTGGGTTTGACCCCTAGCTGAGGGTCTCTCTCTCTATATGGTGTTTACCTGTGAAGTTGTGTGTTTTCTCCAGACATTACAGTTTTTTCCCACTGACCAAAAACATGCACGTTAGATTAACCGGTGAGCGTGAATGATTAGTTGTCTCTTCCTAAGATGGACTGATAACCTGTCCAGGATGTAACCCCCCCCCTCGCCCAGTCACCACAGGAGACTGGCACCAGATGTATATATGAAGTTATACATGATCAAAAGCAAAAAATTTAATTTGTTCAGAAAACTAAAGTTTATCTTTGTCAATATCTTCCATCATTTAAACTAGACCTTAAAAGTTTTCACTTAAAAGTCAAATAAGAACATCCAGATTGAAATGCTTCAATGAACACATATAACACAAACACACAGGATGCTCCAGAGGGAGGGGCGGGGGGTTGCACAAGTCAATAAACCCTGTGTAATCTGTTCTCTTTAGTGGCATAAACCATCTGAGAGGAGATTACAGTCATTCTGCCAAAGTAAGAACATGCCAGTTCTAAACTGACAGAAACACTAAATACAAAATACAAATATAAAATAACAGTAAATTTTTCCTTTTTACACAAACTATGTGAGTGCTGTCAAGACTCGTAAAAGAAATCTTTTTTTTAATGAAAACAACGAGGTCTATTGTACTTTAGGGAGATAGAATAGATTTCTGTGTGTGGATACTTCAGCGGTTAGATCAGAGGGCAGACTGGGCTGATGCGTCTGTGTGCTCGAGTTTGTTGGGGGAGAAGGAAGAAGAGACGCTGACTTAATGCATCATTAAGCAGGTGGACTAAGCACACCAGGCAGCGCTGTCATTGTAGAGGGGAGCAGAGGAGACATCTGGTCCACAGAACTGGACAACGCACCCACGCATTAGGAAGAACCACAAGCAGATTCAGCATTACTAACTAATTACACAGCAGTTCACGATACAAGTTGTTTATAGTTATCAATGTTCTTCTCCTGTTTTATATTTTTGTGAATACTCCCGATAAGCATTTAAACATTAGTTGATCACTTTTTTATTTATGCTAAGGTTTTATAATTAAGCATGACCACAAGAACTTAATCACCTGTTTATAAAAAGCAAATTGCACGAGACCTTTGAAAGGTATTCCTTATTTAAACATCAAAATATCACCATCATTTCTTATGACTATTGAATCATCATTACAACAAACTGCTCCTTAAATGATGAACATATGGAAGAAGATAAATAAAAACGGCTGGGAGATTACAACACCATCTGGTAAATGATCACCTCCTCATCTACACTCCTAACATCTTTTGTCTGCTCTGTCACATTGTTTATGCCAAAAATCCATTATTCTCTTTCATTACCTGGAAATATTTGAGAGCATTGAAATGGCTGATCCTGCTGATATAAACCAAAAATATGATATTAGGCTACAACTGAGAAACTATGTTTAAATAAGCCATTTTTATGATGGAGTAAAAAAACAGAGATGTTGATAAATGTGCAGAAAAAGGGAAGTTTTAGGACATTTTTCTAGTAGAATTTCAGTTCAACAGCTCACATACTACTGCATCTCTGATTAAGCTGTCATAGCATTTCTGTAAACTTGAGTTATCACTTACATCATCATGAATAAAATCTATATTATCGAATAGAGAACGTGAGTAAACATGTTGGAGTGTATCAGTTGCTGTGGTGAACTTTTACTCTGTTCTTTTATAAAGTCAAACTGGCAGCATTTCATGCAGAAAGGAAGTCATCAAATTGTATTTTAAAAAGGGAGAAAAACAGAAAATAGTATCACAATGCAGCGAAACAGGATAAACATTGAAGATCAAAGCCGGTTTAGAATTACTGATGATGACGCATCACCTTCGGCAACACTGTTTACATTGTAAACTATAGGATTTTGGATGGAGTAGATTCTCAGACTCTCATGCAGTTTTGCAGCGGTTGAATAGTTTGTGTGCTGCATTCAGATTTATAAACCTGGTACCAGGTTTTCTCAATCTGTATAACATTATAAGTGATTTAAGTTTTCTCAACAATAATTAATCCTTCAGTGTGTGTATAAATAATCCTAATTCTGCACATTTCTCCACTTTGTTACATCCCCTTTACACTGTCTACTCCACTCTGCTCGTGTGCATGTAAATCTACTGATCCTGGACTCTGACGTCACTAAGCATAAATACAAGGAATGGCATGTGAGTGAGTGGAAGGGGTGATTCCTCGAAGCACGCACTGCTGATGCACACTGGCTCGGCTTCCCACCGTTAAAGTGGCTGTCAGAGGCAATACAGTAATCCTGTTTTAATGGCCTTGTCCCTTCCCCCACCATGATGTGATGGCCTCAGACATACCACTGTGCCTCTCTGAGGGGAGAAGTGTCAAAACCAAAGCACCACCGTGACACATGCAACATATATGACAGCAGTCAAATGAGCTAAGAGGAGAGGGGATATTTTATTCAATGTATGGAATAATTACTGATAATCAAAGTTAGAAAGTCAAATATGATGATCCTGCAAAACAGCTTCTGGATCTCAGTTAAAAGTATTTACATTTTGTTTAGAGTAAATTAAATAAAAAGAAGGAACAAAACAACTGACTCCAGTAGAAGTTTGAAGTTTGAATTCCTGCACCCTTCATGTAAACAAGTGAGATGTATTTTTTGTTTTATACATCCAAATATTCATTTTTCTAATTTGTTGAGCTGTAAGTATTTGGACTCAAAGAAAACCCACAGTGATGTGGTGCGAGTGGACAGGACTTTCAGCCACATGTCTCCAGTCTGGTTTCAAAAAGACAATATGTAAATATAAATGGGATACAGTGGACAAACAATGGATAAAGGCAGAAACGCCTGGTCTTGTTTTTTTAATGTAAGGGTTCGTCCTCACAAGAGTTGTTATTCAAATACAAAATTCAAAAGAGCACAAATGAAAAGCAGAAATCATGCCTTTAACCCAAATTATCTGACACACTTTGTGATTGTAATTTAGCACAAGCAAAAGTCAAGAGACAGCACATTTACATTTAAGAAAATCATCTGCCTCTTGCTATTTTCTCTAATTTTTCCATTCTTTTATGTTTTTTTCTTGGTTTTTCTGTCTGTTTCCTAACCCTAACCCTTGAGTGATGGCTTAGCTCCTAAAATGCACCCAGAGGGGACGGGGCCAAGGAAAGACAAATCTTGTTGCACAAGGAAGAAGTTAGGATGAGCCATCCTATCAGCAAGTATTTTTGACATCTGTCATACTCACATGGGGTGGTGGGTGAGGGTCAAACTAACTGTATGCATTTAAACTAAAATTTAAATGCATACAGTTATTAAAATTATTAAAATAAATCTTAGTCACATTCAAATGTGTGAAGAGATCCACTCGGTTTCAGAGGACGTACCACAGAAATCCACCCTAATCGGAATCAAACTGTTTGAAATCTGGTTTGTTATACGTTTTTGTTCATGTCATGTGAAACAAATGTCTCACCTGCACCTAATTTGACAGCTTTACCTTGATTTCCATATTTATATCTTGTGCATCTTTGACATTTTGAAATTAATTAAACTTTCCATGAAATAATAAACAATATTCTTGCACAGTGAGGAATACAAGCCTTTCATGCTTTAGAACTGAATCTGTTTTTTTTTTTTTATTAATATTATTTTTACACTTCAGTGACATCTTCATACATCTTTTTGGATAAAGAATTTAAATTAAAGCAGTTATTATTTACATGTATGTGGAAGTTTCAAGCTTTTGCTTAAAGCAGAACTAAGTAAGTTTTGCTCTCGCTCTCCCCCTGCTGGTCCCCTGTGAAAGCTCACTGTCGTAACGTTCCCCCGCCGCCGCCGCAAAGTCTTTTTCTTTCCTGTTTCACAAAAGAACCAAGAGGTCTGCAGGTCTCACTTGGTTCAGTTCAGGTCAGAGTTTATGATTCAACAATAAGAACGAGAGACAAGTAAAAAATGGTGAAACTCCTTCTCACATTTCCTGAAAAACATTTCCATCCCCAAGACTTTTTCTCTTACATCTGGTGTAAAACTAACACGGCATTTGCCAAAAAGAGTCTCACAATTATTCAAACACGGTGGTGGTAGTGTGATGATCTGTGTCTGCGTTGCTGCTTCAGGACCTGAACGACTTACTGTAATTGATAGAAACGTTAATGTCACTTCTGACGTTAAGCCAAAGAACACTTGGGTTACGCACTAGTGAGTCTATCTCCAACTGATTTGAAAACACAGAAGGTTTTGGGGTGGTCTGATCAATAATTATTGAGATGCTTTGACATAAACAGGCTTTACATGCTGAAAAAAACTCCAGTTTGGCTGCGATTAAAATAATTCTGTGTAAAAGAGTGGACCAGCATTCCTGCACAGAGACTCATTGGCAGTTATCACCAGCGTTTGATGGCAGTTGTTTGGTTTAGGGGCAGTTATTTATTTATTTTTTAATGTGTCCAGATTGGTTTGGATAGCTTGTGTCGCGAATAAATAAAATCACCACTTAAAACAGTATTTTTTGTTTACTCAAGATATCTTTGTCCAATTTAAAAAAGATTGGACTCAGCTAGCCTGTACATTTCTAGAGAGTAAGAAGGGAAATAAAGGAAGCAGTGGATAAATCAAACAAAGGATGAGCAAAACCAGATCAGCTGATACGTTTTGTGAATATATTTAGGTGCAGGATAAAAGGTGTCCACACATAGATAAATAAAAGAATGAGATGGCTTAAAACAATGATAACAAGGAGACATGGGCAGCCAATGAGAATCAACCACTGGCTTTACTTCAAACATTATTCCATAAACAGGTGTCAGAGGCGAAGTGCCTAAAAAACTAAGCAGATGTTTCTTCACATTAAAGACAGACAGGAGAGCAGAGATTTTATGGTAAAAAGGTCAATGTTACAACTAAAATAACACTATTGTGAGTGTAGATAGAAACAGTATATGAGACTGAATCTTCTTGCTCTCTTATCTGATGTAAATGCAGCTGATTAACCCACAGATGGATCTAACTGAGCGATAAGACAGAGTCCACAAAAACCTGCCGTGCGCGCGGACACCAGCGGTGATTATCAGATAGCTGTTTGATGGAGATGGAAGCGGTGATTTCCATCAGCACCAGCTTTAACTTCACATGTAACACCCTCCCAGAAGACACCTTTCTGAGACAAACAAGCTACGTTTAGAGGATTCTGCACATGAAACCACCTTTTCCACTCTTTTCGCGAACGCACCACCGCACGCGCCCACCCAGAGGCGCTCCCTTCCTCCTCCTCCTTTTTTTCTCTTTTTACTCACCACAGCTGTCTTTTAGCGGGGAGACAGTCTTTGTTGGAGGCTGTCACTCCCATGGCCATCTGCATCACCGTTATATATTTTTGGTACTTCATTTTGTCCTCCTGTACTACTTCTTCTGCTACTTCTAGGAATGCGCGCGCCACAGAAGCAGCACAGGTGAGTCCACATTCAGACGTCCGGTTTTTCCCTCTGGCGTCTCCGGGCATCACAAAACGCCATTTCCACGCTGGGAGGTCCGCTGACTGTGGAAAAATGTTCCCAGAGGAGCTCAACGAGAGGTGCCGCTCCGCCGCCGCGACCCATGTCGGATCTGACTCTCTAATCTCATTAGAGCTCAGAATAGATTGGCTAATCCATTCAGTTTTAGTCAGGTCTGGGTCATTGTTGTGGGTCGCCTCGTGGCAGCCACTTTTCTTTGTTTTTGTTTTGTTGTTTTTCCTTTTCTTGTCTGTTGGTAAACTCCGATATGTGTGTGTTTGGTGGGGGGGAAGCGAGAGGAACAGGATGCTGAAGCGACAGCACCCAAACGTCTGTCAGGGAAGGAAGAGGGTGCATGTGTTCAGCTGGAGAGGGAGAGAGGGGGGAGTGACTGAGGAAGAGGAGGGGAGAGAGGAAGATACGTGATGGCTTAACAAGGGGAAACCTCGTTAAAAAAAAAGGTTATAACTGGAGCAACAAGGAAACGGATTTTTGAGCTCCATATAGAGGAGGAATTTGGGATTTTTATTTATCATTGATCCACTTTCACAAAAAAAGGGATCTATATGTTGGCGATTTATTCGATTCAGTAATTATTTTTATTTATTAACGCTGAGTGACTGCAAGTGGTGATGTTCTTAAAAAGTTAAGCTCATTCTGATTTTGTTGACATGCAGATGGGTTTGTCCCCTGTGTCCTCGCTTCATCTTGGACAACTAAAGTTGTCTGACAAGACTCAGTCGCGTCCAGTTTACTTCTCTTATCCTGATCACTGAGGAACAATTAAATATCACTGGAAAAGCATTTAAACAAATAAAACAACACAATGTTCATTAAAAACACAAAAGGTTTAGATCATATGAAGAGTTTTTAATCCAGACATGGTTGTAATCAGCTGATCATCATTGTTGTTATTCTGTTGCTACATTTGTCTTCTTCTGTCTTTTCTTTCTGAAATAAAACATTGTATTTCCTACATGTCTTATTTATTCTGTGTATCAGCCCGACGACTAAATTACATTTTAGACAGAACAACTTTTAAAACTTTGAATCAATGGCAAGTGAACAAAAATACTTTTAAAATGAATCAACAGAATACTCAAGCTACACTGAAAACATAGTATTATTTTGTCTTTGTGATATATTTTATTCTCTTTGTAAACATCTCTTCCTATAAACTCTGAATGAATGAAAGGTTCGGATCATTTCAAACCTGGTTTCTCACAGAGTCTCTATACAGATGCTAATCAATACAAGTGATTGATTCCTGGTCAGATTTCGATGCCCAGTCTTTAGTCTGTTCTCAAGGACATGGGGAAATGAAGACAGCTGTGAACAATGTCTGAGCTCAGCTGAGTCAATGTTTCTTGACAATATTCAAAATGGATCTTTCAGCCTGAGGAGTTTTGGATCACAAGAAAACCACACAGGCAGTTCAGTTTTTGAGGTTAATTATTAACTATTGAATGATTTAGTAGTGAAGCCTGAGACCATCTTTCTCTTCTTTTTTTTTTTTTTTTTTTACAATGAAACCACAGCATGAGGAGAGAACAGCACCGTCTCTGTATTTACATATTTGCTCAGACTCATAAACAGAATGAAGGAAGGGAGAAACAGCTGAGAATAAACCGTGCTGCTCCTGAGACGATCCATGCACAGGAAAAAGTACATTTAGATATGAACCCCATCAAGAATAAACTACACTACAACTATAAAGAGGCCAAGGAGAAAAGTTAGGCAGGCGGTGCAGAGGCAGGTAACTGGTATTGGATGGGACGGGGCTCGTGAGCAGCTGGTGGGGAAGGTCAGGGGGAAGCTGTGATCAGCACTGCTTGATGCTGGCAGTGAATCCAACGAAATATTCATCCAAAAGATCTCACATCATGACTCACTGAGCTTCTCCTCCAACTCTTCTGATTATGATTTGCAGTTCTTTGGATCTGGAAAAGGGCTGAAGAAACACACGAGTGGCCTAAAGGAGGTTGATGATCTACCACAGCACATTGACACACTCCTCGATATTCTCTTTAATCGCTGGTAATAAACTATTCACTGACTTCTTTCGACTAAATATGTGAAGTCTTTACATGTCTTTTCACGGAATGATCTAAAACACAGGAACTTCCGAGTAGTCGCACATATTCCTCGTCCAGCTCTTGACTTGATGACCACAAATTAAAATCCACAGACCTTAATGAAGCAGCTCCAGGAAGTCAAAGTAATTATTTTTAGAGTCTCAAAGCAGAAACATTAACGTTCCAAAAACTCATCTGTCAGAGCTGTGATGTCACGCTAGGTAAGAGAAGAATATCGTGATGGTTTAAGAGTGAGATTTCCCTCAGGAGCAGCAACCATCCAAACGTGTTGATCCCTCTCACCATAAATTACACTATCCACTGGCTCTCGGCCACAATTAATCACATGACCACAGCAGCCAGATTAAATCTGTAGCCTTGGGCTGTACTCCTGTCTCACTCTTGCTCTGCCTCTCTGTCATGCACGGGGCACACTGATAATCAACAAAGTCAACAGTGAGCGTAAACATATGGTCAACATTAGAGGAACATCGCACGCAAATTATTATAACGCCTGAGTCAGTGCAGAAACTAGTCACAGAGAGGCTGATGCGTGTCATCACCCATCTGTTGTGTCTTGTAGTGTGCATGTGAAGGCTGTCTGAAGACTGCAGCTGAAAGTCTCGCTCACCTGAACACAGGTAAATAAGAAAGAAGGCATCTTATTACTAATAATCCCTGTCTGAGCTAACATGTGTTCACGCACTGAGCATGCCCAGATCATGTAAACAGGAAATAGAGGACTTAATAAAGGTTTACGATATATATCAGTTCCTTTAATGATGAGACCACATCTGGATGAAGATACCTGTCAGGAATCCAGGTTGTTCCCTGGTGTTTTTAGTTCCACTATCTTCCCCTTTTTCTCAGATGAAGCTGTGGGACACTTGTGCACTTCCATGAAATGTTTCACTTCATTTAGAGTCTCATCAATGCTCATTTATCGTTTACTTCCTGAGTTGTGCAGATCCACCCTCCTGTGTCAGATTGTTACAGTCATTATGGGCCTACTTGGCCACCTAGTGTGTTTCAGTAATTCTGTTTGTTTACTAGAACTTATCTGCACATGCTTTCACCCCTTCAAAATAAAAGCAGGATGACTCTTCTCTGCTTCCATAGAAATTAGATCAAGTAAAAAAAACATGACACTGTTCCAAATTCTGTGGTGACATTCGGTTCTTTCAATGTAGCAAAATGGCAGAAGTATCTCACAGTTTTTTCTTTCTGTAACAAAAAGTACTCAGTGACTAAACAGCTAGGAAGTAAAACAGATGTGGAAGGGATTTCCCGTCACTAGACACCAGTGTTAATAATGTCAGTAAGAAAAATCATAACCAGATGTCCGCGCCTCATGAAAGCATCATTTCCCAAATTTGATCAAAACCCGGTTAGGCCTCATAAGCAGGTCGTTCATGTGCAAGTGAATAAATTCAGTCAGTGGATGCTGCATGTATGTAACTCAACACTCCACTGCAGAGCTTTAATTTCTCACCGCCAGACCTGCATCTCCACGGCAACACCGGCTCCGGGATTTGACTAAGTTGGCGCTGACACACGATACGCCTTCTTATGCAAAAGTAAAGTGAAGTAAGATGATCAGATTTAATGAAAAGAACCGCTTGTTATCAAACAGAAATTATGTAAATTAACAAAACTGATACAAATTAATCTGCAATGATTTTAACAGATAAGCTTTTCAATGATTTTTAGAAAAAGTACTTTACCCAAATGTGATGTTGCAGAACTTTGTCATGTTGTATCATAGTGAATTTTAGGTAGAATTAAAATATTTTCTGATATTTTTTGTATAAAACTACAAAACTATTATAGTATTATATACTGTAGTATTATCAAGGCCTAAATAAAGATAAATTTTAACATAAATCAGTGATTATATATTGGCTTTTAAAGCCTTTACGACAGCTGTGGTGCATCATTTCTGTAACTGAATATGGAGAAGATGTCTTGATAAATTACTTCTATTAGAACAGTACATATTAAGGCTGATGCTATAAAGAACTGTGCTGCTAAAAAAAGAAACAACAGTAATATTTGCATAATAAAATCTCATCTGTGACGTGTAAGACTTTCCAGAAAGCAACAATGTTATGAAAAAGCCAGACAGAACAGATCGGGAAGAAGCAGAAAATCCATGAAGGGTAATGCAATATGTAAATGAAGCATTTGTTGTGCCTGCTGTTGTTTCTTTACATGTGAAATGTACAAACACGAGTCAGTTGCTGCACACAATGTGATGCTTTTTACTCAGACTGCTTCTGACTGTGTGTTGTGGCCCTTTCTCTGCTTGGAGATGGAAGGGCAGAAAAAAAGTCCCATCATGCTTCAGTTTTGGCCTCAATGACTAGATGAAAACAACTGCAGAAAAAAGTATTTTAATTTCACTGATTTTGACTGAAACTTCGGAAGGTGGGTTGTTCTAGGTTAAGTGGAAGATAAATACAGATAGAAACTGTGCATAAAGAGCTCTGGATGCTGCTGTTGCTGCTTCAGTTTCAGAAGAACCGAGTAGGAAAACCCAAATCTTTCCACATAAAAAGGTGTCTACTAAGAGTTTCTGTTCGATGGTCACAGGGAGAACTACATGTTGGAGAGTTTATAGGGTGGCAAGGTGTTTACAGACAGTATTACCTGACAGTGAAGTAGAGCGTTGTGCTCCTGCGCCACCAGTCAGCAGGGTTTGACACCACATGCTTCCTCCTGCCCTCCCACTGTCACCTTTATTAACAGTCTGCCAGGTGGAGATTTTGTCTCCTGTAGGCTCGGATTTGCTGATGTAAGTGATGAAGAGAGGCACAAAGAGCCGGTGGGAGGGAGCAGGTCTCTTCTGATAGAAAGTTCTGTTAACAGATGACACACAACAGCTGTTCAACACAACACAAAAACAAAGTATCTGAGTGCTGAATCGTCTTTTCTGTCACTGAAATTTGAAACTCTGTCTTGTGAAACAACACCTGTGATGTATCACATGGACTCATATGAAACATCTAAATCCTTTTTACATCTTGCATATGTAAAACTGAGGGATTCAAAATCAGTTAGCTAAAAACAAAACAACCATCTTTGTTCAAAAGGAAAGAAACAAACTGAGACTGGAGGGTTTGTGTCTGCATCCTGTTGCCTTTGACAGGAGTCTTTGTTGACCTGATTGATCCATGTTCACATCATGTGATGAATGAAAACTGACAGACAGTTCCACTTGTCTCCTCCAAACTACTGTTGTATGTTTCCTCAGTTTCCAAACAGCAGACCATCTGGTGCATCAATTCAGATAAATACATAGAAAATAATGTATTGGAGAAGCTGTTCACCAGATGTTCACATAGTTAGATTCACCCTGTACATCTTTATTTATCTTTCAAGACAAACTGCATGTGTAAAAACCCAATAAAGTAGAAAAAGCTAAATAGCCTATACATTTATAGCAAATCTGTAAGATAGCTTTAGCTGTGAAAAGGAAGCAAACGTGCAACATAAACAACCTTCTACAGTTTGTTTTCAATCCCCCTGTTTGTTAACTTTTTTATTTTTTTAAGTTTGAACACAATTTGAATCAAAATAAGTAATATTTTTACATGATTTCTGAATATTTGTAAAATGACTAAATAAGTGAGCCATCTGTTTTAATATAGCAGTGTTAGCATCAAGCAAACAGCCACTGCATGACTACAAGGTGAACTGAGCTGAGCTGCTTCAGGAAGCTAAATTATACAAATAATTCTAATCTTCATATTGGACATTAACACATTTCTGAACATCTTACCCACAACCCCTTGTAACTCTGAATTAAAGGCCAACGGGACACTCAAAATTAGAGATATTAGATAATATATTATATTAAAGAGACTCTTCCATTAAAAATGTTTTTTCTGAGGTTTCTGTAGAATATTTTAGCTCCACAGGTGTTCTTACCTTCATAGTGGGTGTAAAAACAGGTCAACAACTTCTCTTTCAGTTTTAATCTCTCAAACTACGCAGGTGGCGATAACACCCGATTTTTCCCGAGTCCGAACGGCCTGTATCTGTTTCATCACAACTCCTTTGTTCATTAGTATTCATCAGCTCCCGCAGTTGAAACCACACCTAGCATGCGGCTGGCTAAAAGCTGAAGCATAAGATGTAGCAAACAGGAAGACAGGACGTCTGACGTTGCCATACGCAGCGGGGCAGGAAACAGTATGCCTTGCTCTCATAGGCTAGTTTATTAGCCAATCTGAGTCCAGCAAATTTGAATAATGAATATGAACGAGCTACTGATGAAGCCTGATGGAAGGAGACGAATTTTAATGCAGACAGATTGAAAGGTCTGTTAATCAGTGTTTCCTGATGTTTTTTAGGTATAAAATGTTTCATATTACTGGTTAATACTTAAGAAATAACCACAAAGTCCTGAAATTTGTATGAAATGGCCTATCTGAAGTGTGTAAACAATTGAAAGCTTTGTTTTTGGTAGAAGCAAGACTGAGAATATTTATTTACTTCTGACAGACTTTCATAAAGTCACAGCCCACTGAATATCAGAAGATAAAGTCATGGTGACTTTTTGCTCTGAAACCAGTTTGCTAACCTTAAAGGCACAACAGATTTAAATAGCATAATAAAAATGACAAAGAATGCATAAGATATAAAGCAGTTAAGCTCTTTGGTCTTAAGCTAAAACCCTCTTGGCTTAACCTTCAACAGCAGCAGAACTACTGCCAAAAGAGATGCTTAAATTCATGGATTTTTGATGTTTAGTCAAGGTTGACAGTGAATATGTGCTTTTTTTTTTTTAAAGCTGAGCATAAGGAGAGAGTCCACATTGTGAAACGTGTGCAAGCTGCAGATAAAACACCTTTGTCTTTTAAACGTCTGGCTGTGCTGATGTATTTTCTCTGATCATATCAACATGCAAGAGAAAAACGTTTTTTTTTTCAGAAGGAGTCTGAGGAAACCGTGATGCAAGAGAGACGCACAGCAAGTATTTTTACATCTGAAGGAAGATAATTTTAGAAATTTTAGAAGTTTCTGACCTTTATTGTCTTTATGTGTTGTTCTAAAATCAGAAACTATTCACTTCAGTTCATATTCATTCAGTTTTACTTAAAATGCATGAGCTCACAACAAAAATCTGACAGTCTAATTATATCCAGTTTGTATCCAGTAACATTTTTTTTTGCATCACAAGCAATATCACATCATTTTGCTTTTTTTCCCTGTAAACAAGCATGTACAAACTTTTTCTTCTTTGATTGCAGTTAAAACTGGTTTAAGACTCATGTTTAAAGTTTCTGAACTTCTTGCAGAACTTCAAATTAAAAGTGGTGTACTTTAAAAAAGGCAAACAAAACGTGCACGGGGTGAGTGTGAGTGTATATGGAAGGTGAGTAACAGAGATTCTGCTGCTCTAAACAGATCTGCACGGCCAAGGTGAAGGTCACAGCAGGCTTCACGCCAGAGGCAGAGGTAACCCGAACCAACGACTGCAAGACAAGAGAACAACCACAACCTCCTTCCACAAGCTGAAACACAAAATACTTTCTCTTGTACTGGGGTCACAGAAAACATGCACATCCCAATATCTAATCAAAAAGAGCACAGTGTTTCATCTTGTAGGAGAAAATACTTTATTTGAAATGTTGATGCTGCTTCTGTAGATTTTTGATCTATGAGGTGATAATATAGATCTTGTGAAAACGCAGGTATAACTCTATTGTTTTGTTTATTTTGAGTTATGAAAGTTACATGTCATTAGTACAGGGACTCCAAATGCAGGAAGAGAAGCAACTTAGTGAATCTTAAAGTTTTATTTTAAAAACAGCTGATAAGTGAACAAAGAAGAAAACAAGGGAGTATTTATATGGGGAGGGGTGATTGTAGAGTGAGAGCAGCTGCTGATTACAGATGACGGGCAGGTGTGAGAAATGAACTCCAGACAAAACAGAGAGAGAGATAAAGGGTAATGATGATGAGGAGGAACACGAGAATAGAAAAATTAGAAAACTAATTAAAAGTAAGAGCAACAATATTAATTTAATGAAGAGCTGATCCAAAACACAATAAGGTTAATAACTTTTTAACTAAGAAACCAGAGAAGACTTAAACATTTTGACTGACATGATGTGTTCACGTTTTCAAGAGGCTTATCAGAGATTTTTTTTAACCACAGCCCCACTTCACACAGAATGATGACCACGCTGTGCTCCACATGACTTACTGAGACGCAGCAGGCAAACTTTAAGGTTCTGTATCATGCAAAATCAACTTTTTGGAGATTTTAACCATGTTGTGATGCTATTTCCTTATTAAAAAACCCCAGAGTGGTTTTTTGCTGGAAAACCTGGAAAACGACTGATTGTAACATAGTGATGTAACATTAGCTACGTTTACATGGGCACATTTAATCGGAATAAACGCCCAATCGGAAAAAAAAGACGTCATGTAAACATGTCAATCAGAATGTTTTGATCCGATGCAGCCTGATCCGAAAGAAATTTCCTTCCGATCGAGAGGGGTGGTTTTGTCCGATCTTCATTCGGATAGACGTGCACGTACACACCCATTCGGAAAGAAAGGGTGAAAAGAGCCCACTGCGCATGCGTACAACTTCAGCGTGACGTCTTTCTGCTTTCGCAGACCCAAGTAGAAAACATAGCGGGAGGTAAACAGAAGTGGTCTGCTGGTGCAGTCATCCTGCTCTCCTCTCCTGTGGTGGAGGAGCAGTAGCAATATGTATTCAGCCTCTAACTTGGTTAATGTGACCAGTAAAAACCCAAACATAAAGGTAATCACCTGCAGAAGGTCCATATTGGGGAAAACGTGAGTCAGCTCGAGCACACGATGAGGCGGGAAAGACGTGCAGAAAGGACGGAGTTTGTTTACTTTTTTTCTTCCCCCAGAAAGACAACTCGCTGTGCGCATGCTCAACTCATTTAACCTGATTGAGTGCTTGGTGCATGTGTACTCATGGCATGATCAGATCATTTCAGTTAGTGTCCATGTAAACAGGGATTTGGGAATTCCGATCGACCAAGATTTTAATCAGATTGGGGAAATTTGGCGCATGTAAACGTAGCTAATGTTACACCAGGACCTGCCCGTGATGCCCCTGCAGATTAAACACACACACCCTTTTTCACAAGAGTGCGAAGCAAGAAGCACCATCATTTTCTAGTATTTTACTTTCTAAAATTGTCTTGTCAAAAATGCACATTTGGCTGCAAGAGTCACAGGAATTTATTTACGTAGCTCGAGGCTACGTCACGAAAAGGGCGGCACTTACGGGGGAGAGACGGGATTTTAGGTAAACGGAGCGTTTTACTGAATAACTCCAGGACATAAGTTATATTTCAGGACAAATTAATACAATATAATGTCAATGGTAACATTTTATCATATATGCATATCTCAGATGTTGAAAGCTGTAAAACAGTACAATAGAGGACCTTCAACACAGCTGCATATTTATGATTTACAAAATAAGTATATTTTGCTATTCCATGTTCTCTCATCACATTCTATATATTAGTAACTTGTTCCCAAAATAATCCTATCAGGAACACCCAGGATTGCTACATGTCCCAGGTCCCATGTCCTCACCAAAACCCTGCAGAGACCATCCACAGTCTGACAGATCATCATCAGAAGGATCATCATCTCAGCTTTACTTTCAAAGATGGCCTCCAATTAAAAAAAACAGCTATTACAGCTTCAACTCAACTAGTTTAGCATAAATAGAGTCTAAACTGTCCTTTTTGGAGGGTATCAGTCTTTTTATCATCACTGAAGTTTTCAGCAGACGTTTCAGAGTGAAATCACGAATGACCCGAGGTAAATTAGTGAGCCATTTCAGTCAGGGTTCGTCCAAAGAGTGACTCAGAATGTATTTGTCTGCCCTAAGGAGGCACGTGGAGCAGCAGTCAGAAACACTAACCCAATGGCCCTTCAATGTATAAAACTCCAATCAGCTTTTCTCTTGCGTTCGCTGCCTCTTAGGGAAAATCCACAACAGTAACACAAACTGGCAGTTAAGTCTCAACAGTTTAGAGTTCACCGCAAAAACATGGGATTCAGCTTCTCTGCTACTGGGGCTCAAAATGCAAGAAAATAAAGCTTTTTGGTTTGTTTTTTTATAATCAGTGTTTAAGACGTCTGTTTCTTTTAACCGCTGCTTTTTGAAAGTGATCTGTCAACTGAAATCCATTTTAAAAACTTTTGTTTTCTTTCTCTTGTTAATGTCAAGTTACAAAAAACAGAGATGTAAGTTGGAGAGATGCTGCCAAAACACAAGCAGAGTGTTTGAGTGTTATAAGAAGCGGATAGGCTTGTGTTTAGACAGCAGCATCCTGCATGTGCAGATCGAAGAGGAACAGATCTCAGCATCTCACAGGGGAAAGATAAAAACCAGACTTGCATAAATAATGTTTGGATTATCAACCAAACTGTCCTTTGTTTTTGTCCATTTATGATAAACAGAGCCAAAGTTCTGTTTTAGTAACTTTAACATGAGAAAACATCTTTTTTTTGAGTATCTTTAGATATAATAAGTTGAATACATGAAAAGAAGTTGAATTTGCACAAGTTAAAATGATAAATCATTTTTCCTGCTGTCCACAGCAAAAGCCTGTTAGTGAAAATATATTTATAAACTCAAGGACAAAGAGAAGGACAGAGAATATGAAGGTAGTTAAATGAAAAAAAGGAAGAAATATGTTTGGTCATATGGATGTTGAGCAGTGTGGTGTTAACTCCAGGGAGCAGCCATATCTTTGTGACGCTATCCTCCCAAACTCCGATGAGTCATCATCGACCTGAGCAACTTAAAGGGCAGATTACATTCACACATGGTCTGGCACAGCAGCGTGACAGTCTTCAGTGAGACACAAACTTGGCTGCAGTCACTCAAAACTTTGGCACTTTTTTGTCTCTGTCCTCTGTTGAACAGCATCTTTCACTCTGCGTGTCGCCTCGCCAGCAGCCTCGGAAATGTGCAAACACGTGCATGGGCGTTATTGTGAATGTGACGCGTGTGTGAGTCCAGGCTTCCTGAATGAGGCTGTTCACCTGAAGGTAAGCCTGTGGAGCCCGAGACGTTTCTGGTCTACCCTCCTGTCAGCTGCTGCCCATGTGGCTTCTTAACGGTCTGGGGAACAATGTGCCGTCCTGTCTCTCCTCAGCGACACACTTCGGTGAGAAAACAAAGGGTTAAAGGCCAGTAGGGAGCCTGGAGCACCAGAACAACACTCGGAAAAAGTTTACTTGTCCCCTGACTTGTAGTTCAGTGGGAATTCACAGAGCTGTGACAAACATGTGCCTATAAGATTTATTAAACTGTAGATCATAGCTGGCACTATAGATACCCACTATTATTCACCTACACCCACAGTTACCCAATAGACCTTAATTTGAAGGATTAAAAGCCAAAGGAAAACAAGAAGGTTTGGGAAATCTTAATGAATATAACATATGCTGAATACAAAAGCTTAATGCTGGATTGAAAACTGGCTACATTGTACACTGATGGCATATTGGTTTCTTGGTGGGATGTCCACGCTTGCAGTGATGTATTTTAGGCACACAGTAGGTGTAAAAGTGGGGGGTAAATGGGATTTTGGGCTAAGGTACAAGCTGAAGTGTGTCTGAGTTCTCTCTGTTCTTTTATATATCAGATTTCCTTTACAGGCCATAATAACACAACACTGAAAACACTGACCCTCCCAAACATCTCCTTTTCACTGCAAGTGCAACATAAAATTTGTAACAGATTTATTGCATTAATTATCACATTATTGTTAAAGCTAGACAAACTGGTTGTTACTATTCAAGTAGGTCACATCTGGATAGAAACAGCAGCAGAGAGCTGGACTTAATAAGCCACTGAACAATCAGGATAATTGTCTCCATCATTGTTTTCTATTAAACACAACAACATCGTGATTCACTCAGAATGAAATCTAACCTGTGCATTTAGTTCCACCTGCTAGAATAAAGACTTTTAGTGCAGAGCATTGATACTCTGGGCTAATAAACCATGTTACAGGTAAGAGATACAAGTGTACCAAAGAGACACTACATCAAAGATGAAGCTGAGAATAAAACCCCGTACTGCGGTGGCCTTAATCCTTCAACACCTGCGATTTGAAGCGAGCTCCTTTGATGTCGTCAGCTCAGCTCGAGAGAGAAAAGGACTTGAGATGGAGGGAGAGAAATGAGAAAGTAATAGACTCTCGTTTAACACGGAACTAAAGTGAGAGCATGACAGACCACTGTGGACGTCCAATGAAGCAGTCAATAAAATCTACAGTGATGTGTGTCCTGTTAGATTCACGGCTTCGTCTCGCTGGTTTCTTTACCGCTCATTGAAACAACGTTCCATTTCTTCTGCAACGTGATTCGCTTAAAAGCTTCTTTCTAATTGTTTACTTCCATGTCATTAGTATGTGATGTTAGTATGTTAATATGTTAAGAGCTCTTCCTCTTATACAGGTTTAGGATGTTCCTTTAAAACCTGCTGTTTAATCCTTTACATGTCTTCTGCCCTTTGATGGAGGATCTAAGTACAACCAATAATACCGCTATTAGTAGTAATAGTAGTTGTATTAGTTGTCAATGTTTTAAATACTACTTTGAAATTTTAAATATCTGGATATTTTTTCACATATCGACCTTTAAATGGTTTAAAATGTTCCGATTTTTTTAATGTCTGAGCAAAATAAGATCATTTGAAAAGTCAGAAGGGATTAAAAAAAACTTTTTGTAGATATGTTGTTGACAAAACTTATCCCTTATTTAATCCAGTGAATGAGTGAAACATGAGAAATGATAGAAGCAGCTGTAAATAGCAATGGAAAACTGTTAATGAGAATAATGAACTCAAGGCTCCCCATAACGTAACAGCTTCATGTGGGCCAGAACAGAGATGGATGAGCAGCCAGGTTTGCCACGGGGCATTTTCTCTGTCCTGCAGGAGCAAAGCTGAAAGGACAAAAAATCAGCACCGCAGGAAATAAAGGAGAAAAAGAGGACAGATCCTGTCATTTTTTACATAACTGAGACGATGTGAATAATTTCTGGGCATCAGATGACACAAAAACACACCACAAAGGGTTGAATCCAAGAAAACAGGAGGCATGAGAAATATACCGAAAACACAAACCCAGTGGCAACATGAAAGTTTTATTAGACTAACAATTATCTTGCTTCATAAAAATCAGATGTATGCATGTTTAATTATGGAACGGAACTTGGCTCATTTACCTGATATATCTAATATTCTAGACCTCAAAACATTTTAACCATTTCATGCTTGTGTTTTTGGTTTATTTGTACAGAAGCCACCACATTAAATTTTATTGTGACACTCCATAAACTGTTATATGCTGGTAGTGTATGTGTATTTTTATAACATATGCAGAATAATGTCATAATATTATAATAATTTATTAGTCAAAATGTCTCTTGTCACCATGAGTAGACACCTGAAAACCTTTTTAAAAGGTATATGTTTTATAAAAAGTGCAAATTAAGTTCTAATTTGTATTTTGCATGACTATAGATAAAAAAATACTTATAATGTATTTCATCAGACAAAAGCCAAGAACCTCAGAATAACATTTTTCTGTCCGTTGTGACTGATAAACTTAGAAACTGATAAAAAAAATCCTTAACTAAACGACAAAAATTGAAGATTTTAGACATGAAAAGTGAATAAAAATCTTCAATATGAAACTCTTCTGATTCATTTCATGTCAGTGAACTAAATACCTGCTAGGCAAGTTTTAAAGTTAGATTTAAGGTGTGTTAATAATCAAGAAATTGACTCCTACACAGTCGAATCTACACGATGTGAAGATTCACTGATTGAGATCATGAAGAATTTAAATTCTGTCAAATACTTACAAATGTTTTATTATCCACACCCAGAGCGTCTCCTGATTAGCTCAGACTGAATCTCACATCTGTACCACCAGCCCCCCCCCCATTGTTCTGTAATGAGGATCTTGGCAGGTATGGGTGTGTCTTCACTGCTGTCATAGTAACAGAGTATTCACAGCTTTGAACCATCTCCACCAGTCAGTGAGCGATGTGGAAAACCTCAGAAACCAATCGCAGCGTGCAGACGTCAGGTGAAAGTCACAGACATAAGAGATTCACAGTTTCACACTGAGTTTCGATCCTTATTCAGAGATTTTGTGTCTCTACATGCTGATATGAAGCGACTTAAAGAGATAATAACGTCTCCGGCTTCTTTCAAACCAGTTTGCCCATCATAGCAACAGTAAGGTGTAAATAATACAACCATCTTATGCTCAGTGGGCTGCTGGTCTTAATAATAATGAGTCTGCATGATGTTGGTGAACTTCAAAGTCAACAGATTCTGATTATGTTGTTCTAAATAAGTTTCAGATATACAGAAGGAAGTACCAGCACAGTGCAGATCACACACCAAACGTACCTCGTGAATCTCATTAACACCCCATGGTGTTACTGTGTGAAAACAGACATGCATGATATTAGAATAACAAATAAACAGTTTTAAATCTGTGATAAAAGAATGTTTGTTTCAGTTTCAGCTTATTTAGAGTATAATAAACTTTTCAAAATATTTTTTAGACAGATGTAAAAGCTAAAAGTGGGAAAAATAAATAAAAACTGTAACTAAAAAAGCTGCTGTGTGGAACATGTTTAACCCTTACCCTTCTCTTTGGCTGAACGAGCTAAAAATAAAAAACCTTATGCTTTACTGCATCAATTGTTGCAAATACCTCCATCTAGTGGTAGAAATACATCAACCTGAAAGCAGAACACAACATGCAAGATGGCAAAGAAACTCATCCCAGAATACATGCAAACAAATGTTTTAGATTGGGAAAAAATTAACTTTCATCTAGAGTTATTAATCTTTACATGAGATCATTACTGAAAAACTGAACTTTTAAAAACATTATCGAACCACTAGTGTTTTGATAAAGTGAAATAAAATGATGAAACAACAAGTAATCATGGTTTTGTGCACTTTGGAAATGTAACTGAAATTACAAAAACAACAACAAGCCTAAACCCAGTCTAAATAGCAAAGATCGCGCCAATTCATTACTATTCAACCCTAAAAGTTCGTCTTTCACTGCGCTTCAAACAAGAATTTCAGGTAAAAGTTGTTGGTTGTTCTGCGGATATTTCCAATACTTTTCAACGTCACTTGAACGTCACACATTAAGCGCGAGACTGGAGCGGTTTTTCGGACTCTGATGTTAAATTAAACTTTTATAAAACAAACCAGCGCCAAAACACAATCCGTGTGCCAAGTTTAAATGCTGAAACGTCTAAAAAGTTTCTATCCAAAGAAGAAGAGCCATGTTTCGGTCTAAAACAGCCTGGTTTTCAAGCAGTGTGCCGAAGGATTGTCTGAAATTCTGGAGTAAGTTCAATGTATGGGGTAACGTTACTGTCGAAATAACTTCATGGACAATCTATGCATAACTAGCAATTTGTAAACTATTGTTTCATTATAAATTATATATCTTAAAAAATTAGTAAGAATATTAGGCTTGCATTGATGAGCTGTTAGTTTGTTTGACATGTACCAAATTAACTTTCTGACTGCATACTTATTACACTTAATGAAAACATCCATCCATCCATCCATCCATCCATCCATCCATCCATCCCAGCGTCCCTCTCCAGCTCCGCCTGAGGATTTCCAGACGTTCCCAGGCCAGGATGTAGAATCAGTCCCTCCTGTGAGTTCTGGTTCTACCCGAGGTCTACTCTCAGTGGGAAATGCCCAGAAAACCTTCATGGGGAGGCAACCATGAAGCATCCTAATCAGATGCCCCACCCACCTCATCTGACTCCTTTCAATGCGAAGGAGCTGTGGCTCTAAGCTCCCTCCAGATGATGGAGCTCCCCACCTCAGCTGAACCAACTAGCCTGCAGGTGAAGCAGCTCATTTCCGCTACTTGTATCCAGGATCTCGTTCTTTCAGCCTGGATTCAGATCTCTTGACCATAGATGAGCCCAGTAAATCAAAAGCTTTGTCTTTCAGCTCCTTCTTTACTATGACAGACCGAAGCAGCTCCCTCATAACTGAGGATGAAGCTCCAATCCGTCATTTCATCTCCTGCCGTCACTCATGAATGACACGCCCAAATACTTACCTCTCCTCGCTTGAGACAAAGACTCCCTGCCAACCTGAAGGCAGCATTTCACCTTAGAAAGTACATATAATAAACAATATATATTTTAAATAATGTAATTTTATCTAAGTTTACATCAGAAGAGAAGCCATAGGTTTGTTTTTGTACCTAAAGATAGAAAAAGTCCTGATTTTGGACAATCGGCGACTAGTTATGTCTGGAATTTTTGGTCCGAATTATTATTATTTGTCTTGCAGTTCTGGAGGGTGGAACCATCACAGACTGGAGGTCAGCAGATTACTTGTTTAGTGCAGATGCGACGTGTCTTGACACACTGAGGTGAGTGAGATATGATCATCCTGAAGACCATCTCAAAGCCATTTTCTCACTGTCTTTTTCTTCAGGATATTTGAGAGCAAAGACTACATCTGGAACAAGGTGACGGTTTTTCACAGCTTGTTTCTGTCCACCTGTGAGAAGCGGCTCAGCGTGAAATCTGTGTGCATCGGTCATTACGTGCTGCCACCAGTCTCAGTGCAGAATGGTGAGGAGGACTCCTGATTTATCACAACATAAACATAGATAAATATATAATTTTATGTTTACTCTGTGTATGTGCAGTTTAAATTATAACTTATTCTGTTTTCTTCTGTCATTTAAGAGGTGAGGAAAGTAGTCGGGAGGTTGATTTGGGAGCGTGAAGATGAACAAGAAGCTGAAGAGGTAGAAACTGAATCAAAACAAAGCCGATCGAGTAAATTACCATTATGATACTAACTGGCTTTTTGTTTCAGTACGAGAGCTTAACGTGTCTGACAGAAGATGATGACAGTCAGGAAGGAGAGGAGAAGAGAAGCGAGTGGGTTGAATTCTGCTCTGTATATTTTAAAATATCACTTAAATCACCAGTAAACTGATGAAGTCCTGCTTGTTTTGTCGACAGGTCTGAGACATCTGATACAGCGTTTTATTTTAGAAGCCCATTAAACAGCACAGACACAGGTAAAGTGTTGAATACAGAGAAATGACTGTGGTGCTATTTTACCAGAATAAAGTTCAGAATACAGTATTATTAATGTGGTTCTGCACAAGCTATTTTAAACAAGAGTGTATTTTTTCTGTTTTTCTGAATGCTAATGTGACCCCTCCTTTCCATCTGCCTTGTCCCTGCAGAGTACGTCAGCATGGACAACCTGCAAAAATATTCAGGCAATCTGTGCGATTTGTCTCCTGGCTGTTTCAGATATTTACAAAAATAAAAGTAAATGAACACAATGAGAAAAAACAGTCATTAAGTGAATAAATGTGACTGATTTGCACTATAGAACTTTTATATTTGTTTGTTCATTGTGGTTTCCTGTTGTTTAATGTTGCTGTTCAGTCTGTGTTTGTCTTCATCCAACTTACCACATTGTAAAAGTGTTTCTTTCATAAATAATTGGATTTTTAAACAAATGTATATTTGTATTTATTTTGAATCACATTCTTGTAAAATAAAATTAACCTTTTGTGGAAATGTTTTAGAGTACAAGATGTTTGTGTCAGAATCACTAAGTATACATGTTTACAGAAATATAAAGTACTGCTTATTTCAAAATATCTTATTTTAGAAAATTTTAACTTTTACCAAGACATTTTCTACATGTTTTCAGTTAAAAGGCTTTACGGTCCAAAATATTTGATTAACTTAAGAAACTAACAAAGTGAAAAGTATCTCTGCTAGGTAGTTAATCAAGGAATAAATTGTAAATATTCTATATTGTATAAACTTTGTTACTGATCGATTCAAAAACAAGCAGCACTTGAACGTAGCGTGGTGTATTACGTCATTTGTCCGCGCAGTTAACGTTACGAGACAGACAAAACAAAAACTTACCAATAAACAATTTTCTTGGCTTTAATAAAAGCCTTAACTGCTTATTTGAAATAAATCCGAGAAACTTACATTTGAAGTGTAGCGAAAACTATTTTCTGAGTGAAGTTTTTCAAACAAACGTTTTCATACCAGTTTCCAGTTGGTCTCGACCGCTGCACCTGCAAGGAGAACTACGATGACAATTTAGGGGTGCTTGGGAGTAAATTCACAGGATAGAAAAAATAAATCAGATTTAGTTTTATAGAGAGTGTGAAAACTTGACAATAATAATACTTCTAAAACAAGAAAAAGTATAATGTGAGAAATGCGTGTTATATTTTTAGTACAACTCCTTCCGCGTAATCCACCCCTTTCAAATGGACCGTTCCGTAATGTTTTGACCAATCACGTGTGTTGTTTTGGCACCATCCTTCCGCTTGTAGGATGTGGTTGTACTATGACACAGAATTACAGGTTGGTGGAGTGTTTTTTTCTGAGGACTCTGAAGCTGTTCTTCCCATTCGTCGTGTTTAAAGCTCAGCTCTCGCTTCTGTCATGGCTCAGGACAATCTGTCCGTGGTGCTACACGCTCAGGGAGACCTCAGACTTGTAAGAACCAGAACACAAATTTTCACTAAAACGTCCAGTTATAATATGTGCAAACGAATCTGCATTTTATCATGTTTTAACAGGAAAATCGCCCGATCCCAGAGCCAGGGCCTAATGGTAAAGAACCATAACTTTGTTTGTGTATTTACATTTTGAGTATTAACACCTGCAAATGTCAAAAGAAAAAGTTAATCCAAACAATGACTCCAACTCCCTGACTGCTTTCATTTTCTTCTTTTGTGATATCAATGAATTAAAACCCTCTGAATTTGTGATAGGACTAGACAAGAACTAGAAATGTTTTTTTTTAACTCACATCACAATGTCCAGTGTAAAATTAAACAACTTAAATATGTTTTTTCCTACATAAAATTAAGTGCAGATTAGTAAATAAGAATAAGATGCACAAACATTGAACTTTTTTTTATAGTTTTGTAATGAAATAACAAGAATGCATCCTTTTCAGTCATAACTGTCATGTTATGTGGTTAGAGGTTTTGCTCCAGATGCACTCGGTAGGAATCTGTGGATCAGATGTGCACTATTGGCTGCATGGTCGAATCGGGGACTTTGTCCTCCAAAAACCAATGGTGCTGGGCCACGAGGCATCAGGACGGGTGGTCAAGGTTGGGTCTGCAGTCAGGCACCTTAAAGCAGGTCAGTACAGAAGTCTTTGTATTAGGAAGCACCAAATACAGTATTTCCTACAACTGAAGAAGTCTGTTTAGTCTTTTATAAAAGATATTCAAATAATTTATTTATTGCGGTGTGCACTGTGAGTCGGTGCCAGTGATGTAGGCATGGGAAAAGATCAATCAACATTATGTTCTGCTTCAGCCAATCACAAATTTCAAATGCAGTAGCCACTGTTCAACCCTAATAGGGCAGCACTAATACATTTTTAGACCTAAAAGTGTTGAATTACACAAATTTACAAGAGAATGTCAAAAAATGCCCAGAAACTGAAAGATTGCATTAGTAAAAACCCATTTATACAGTTTATAAGCAAAAAGAATGTTGTTCTGGCGTTCACTCAAGAACCAGAGCTGCTCTAATGCTTTTGGTGTTTCAGGCAAGATTAATCATTGTCATTGTTTCTTACTTTCTGCATTTAATATTTCTTTTATTTTCTAGTCAGCACAACAGAAAGGCACCAGGTTGACCAGCAATCTGTTTACATATAATATAATTATGTGCCTATGCCAAGAGCCGGCTCTGTCAGGAACACTTATGTAGCAGGTCTGTGATCCTAAACACACCAGCAAGTTCATCTGCTTGAAAATACAGAAGGTTTTGGAGTGGCCCGGACCTAAATCTGACTGAGATGCACGGCGTGACCTTAAACGGAATATTTGTGCCGGAAAACTTTACAGTGTGGCTGAATTAAAAAAAATGTGTAAAGAAAAATATATTTGATGAAATGAAATATTAAAGTGACAAAAAACAGAAAGAGAAGAAAGGAGTGATTACTTATTACAGCACTGCATGTTCAAGTCCACATAACATCTCCTGCTTTGAAGAAACCGACCCTGCGTTTTTATAGTACATGATAAGACTGGTGCTGGAGGTAATCAAGATGATGAAGTAACTCAGTCCAGAGCAGATACACGAACCAGCTGCTGATGTGTTTTCCAGGTGATAGAGTTGCCATCGAGCCTGGTGTGCCTCGTGAGATGGACGATTTCTTCAAAAACGGACGATACAACTTGTCTCCCACCATCTTCTTCTGTGCCACGCCTCCCGATGATGGAAACCTGTGCAGATACTACAGGCACAACGCAGACTTCTGTTACAAGTAACTGTTGTTTTTTTTGGGGGGACAGGGTGTTTTGCATCACTGAAACATAACACTCCTACTTAACCACAACATATATCTTCTTCATGCATCCCTGTCTAGGTTGCCCGATAATGTCACGTTTGAGGAGGGAGCGCTCATCGAGCCTCTCTCGGTGGGGATTCACGCCTGTCGCCGGGCGGGCGTCACCCTCGGCAGCACCGTTCTCATCTGTGGTGCAGGTAAAACATGAGCGCAGCCTGTCAAACGTAACAGGTTTTGTTGTAAAACTCCATCAACAACGATGGAAATTTTTAAGCATGCGGCAAAAAGACCGTTGCAGTCTTTGTGCAAGAACGCAAACTGATTACTTCAAAACACTGACTCAACAAACCTGACAACCTGGTACTGTAAGACATTTCATGACATTGTTATGGTTGTTATTTAAGTATATTGCAAAGATTATCCAAACTAATAAACATTCATTTAGACATAATTTAAGAGTGAAACATCTCAGATGATCAACAGTTTCCTCCTTTTCTTCAGGACCAATTGGATTAGTCAGTTTGCTTGTTGCCAAGGGGATGGGGGCGTCGCAGGTCATCATCACAGGTAGCCTTGCTGAAATCCTTCTACATATGTATTTTTGGATAAAGTTATCAGAATGTATCATTGTCTGTATGCAGATTTGTCCACCGAACGTCTGGCGATGGCCAAAAAACTGGGCGCAGACTTCCAGGTGACGGTGAAAAAAGAAGACGGAGCTCAGCAGCTGGCTAAGAAAGTGGAGGAGATGCTGGGAACTCAGCCTCAAATCTCTATTGAATGCACTGGTGTTGAGAGCTGCATCCAAACTGCCATTTATGTATGTTACCCAGTAAAATCCACTCAGCTTCTCTTCTGCAACAGGGAAGGAAGGAAAAAAAAATCTGAGCTAATGTTTCATTATCAATATCTGTTATGCTTCTTTATCTCCTTCAGTGTGTCTTACTGATACCAAAGTACATCAGTATCTACAGACTTATAAAACACCTGAAGTTATATTTAACTTTCCCCATCAGGCGACACGTTCAGGAGGTGTGGTGGTGCTGGTGGGTCTTGGCGCTGCGATGACCACCATTCCTCTGGTCAACGCTGCCGTAAGAGAAGTGGACATCAGAGGAGTTTTCCGCTACTGCAACACGTGAGGAAATCAGTTTCTTTGGTAACAGAGATGCAGATGAATTAATGTTCACTGTCTAACAGAGGATATGAAATTTCTGTGGTTTTCTTGCAGCTGGCCAATGGCCATCTCCATGTTGTCGTCGGGTAAAGTGAACGTAAAACCCCTCGTGACCCATCGCTTCCCTCTGGAACAGGCAGTCCAGGCTTTTGAGACCACACGTCAAAATCTTGGGATAAAAGTTATGTTAAAGTGTGACAAAAATGACCAGAACCCATGAGCTGACATAAGAGCAGCTGAGATCGACACAGCGTGACGGCAGGCGCAAACAGGACTCTGACCTCAGAAAGACAAACAGACCAAGATCAAAGAACACGCTGATCGCAGCACTGTGAAAAACCTCGTGTCAGACGTCGCTCTGCAGACGCCGAGTGACTGTTTTATTATGATCAGTCATCGGTTTGATTGTATATCAGAAAAATGTAAAACTGAATAAAAAACATCTTTAAATTCTAAATATTTAAGATCTGTTTATTTTGCAAAACCTACGCTTGCTTCATTTTTGCCACTAGGGGGCACTAGAGGTTCAAAATAAAACCAACAAAAGTACCAGGATGTACCATTTGCTGATTGTGTATTGTTCTGATAGCTGGCATCAAGTAAATCAGTGAGTTTTGAAAAAGGACAAACTGATCTGGAGCCAGTGTTCTTCACTTCCTGATTACAGTCACATTATTCTGTTTTAGTTCATAACTCTCTCTTAAAATGAACCATGGAAGATAAATTAACTGTTTTTCAATTTATATACCATTTACATCAAAGACTCAACATGTTAAAAGTATTAACAAATTTGTTTCATTTAATAATTTAGCTTAAAAAATCATTGAGACGTTTTATGTTGATTTTCATGAAAGTTTCATAATTAACATTTAAAAGAATACATCATTTTGCTTTTTGTAGCTCATTTAGTCAAATAAATAACCAGAGGCAAGTTCAGCTCAGGTTTTATTATCTTGCCACAATGACATGATACTATTTCACGAAGCATGCACACAGATAATGTTCATACAGTTAGATTTGACTACAATGCGTTGTAAAGCCGTTACTCCGTGGTGAGGCTTTTTTTCCTGTCACAGTGTGTGAATCACATCTCTCTCCGTCTGAAGGCCAACGTAAAAGTCGAGCAGATGCTTGTGGTGACTAAACCTGTGTTTTGTTTCTTAACATGAGCATAATACTGGACATGTTTCTTTTTTATGTACAGACATTCTAATACTGTTTACAGCAATGAGACAGCTCACACAACACGGTTACATTCACAGTTCATTCATTAGTCAGAATCAGAAAGATGAGCGGCACAAAAAAAAAGAAAAGAAAGAAAAATCCTTCTTCATCCACTTGATATCAAAAGCAGACTTAATGCGTGTTAACGGTTTTCTCAGTGTGCGTATTTGTACATGTGATTTAGAAAACACTTGCCGTTCAGAGGTTGAAATCGTATATTGCCTCGAAATGCTGTAAATGAAAAAGGATATGGCGTTTCTCCCATAAACCCCTGCTGCAAGCGTTCACATGTCAGCAAACACACACGTCACTATTTTTCCTGATCACTAACATCTACTGGGACTTCTGGCTTATAATTGTGCCTTTTGTTGATCTGGTTCCATCTCAACAGCAATTTTAGGACATATTTACAATGCAGCTGTGACTCCGCCCCCCACCGTGCTGCACAATATTGGCAAATATCTATTTACATGGGGATTAAAATAAGAGAGGAAATTGGAACTATACAAACTGTATAGTAGAAAGGTCATATTGCACTGATGAATTAAAAAAAATCGTGATCATTCGCGCCACAATCCCGTCCACCGCTTCACTGATGTGACAAAAAAGTTTAAATCACAGACAGGACAAATAAATTATATTCACACACACACACGCTGTCTGTTCTGTAATCCAATGAATTAAGCTTTTCCTGTCATTAAATAGCTGCTGGATGTTAATCAGAGATGATGAAGAGATAAAAATTTTAGTTGAAAAAAACGAGAATGAATGGCGGGAGGATTCATCCTCCTGCAAGTGGCTAATCTGATGGTTTTCTCTGTGAGATGATGGTCTCTCCATCCCGTGGAGCAAGGACACACTTCATATGTACATGGGTGTCTCCTGTCCTGTTAGAAGTCTGAACATGGCTGCCGGCATGGTCTTCATGTGGATCTGAAAGGAGAATTAGTGACAGCACATCTGTATACAGCTGGATGAACAGAAAAGTTACAGTTGAAGTAAACCTGCTTGTGTATGTTAGATAAAATGTTATTAAGACTAGCAAATCATTCATTTATATTTTATTAAAAAGAGAAAAAATACAGCAAATCAATAATTACTTTAAGAAAAGCTGTGAAAGTTTCATGTTTAATGTGTTTGATCACTTAGCACCATCTGTAAGAACCCAACTACATCCTTATATTTAGTAATTGACTGATGGATATTTATTGATTTACTGATTGAGAACTGCTCCATGTGATACAAAATGCCTGCGTGTGCATGTTGTCTTGTCTTATATGTTTGTATTTTTGATCGGAAGCGTCAGTCTAACCTCGCCAACGGAGTTGGAGAGCGCCTGAACAATCTTCTCGTGTGCTGTGGCCACCACGCTCTGCCCATTGATCTCTATGATCCGGTGACCCACACGGACTCCGCCCCGTTCAGCGATGCCTCCTCGCATCAGGCTGCAGATCTAAAGGGTCAAACACACACACGGCTGCCTTCATCATTCTAAATCCTTTTAAAGAATAAAACCAAAAACATACAAGTCTGAAGTAAAAAATAAAAAAAAAAAACAGCTTATACTTACAATGCCGTTCTGGACACTGAAGCCCAGCTGATATTTCAGATCTGGTCTCTTGATGAGAACAGTAGTAACTGGTGGACAGCTGACAATGTTCATTTTCACTGTAACCTGGTTCTTTAAGCCCTTTAACACAGAGAAAAACACATTAATGCTCGTGCTTTTTTACTTTTACAAGGAACACAGTCAATGTGTTTCGCAGCCTCAGCCACAGTTGTGCACATGATCAGAGTACCTTAATGATTCCCTGACAGGTGGCGAGCGGCAGCCCCACGAGGCTGGTGTTATTGATGGACATGATCTGGTCTCCGATGCTGAGCTTGCCAGAGCGAGCGGCCGGGCCGCCGTTCATCATGTTGGCTAAGATAACTGTGGGCAAGATGGAGCCCCAGCCGGACTCCACGATCACCACACCCAGGATTTCCCCTTTACTCTTCTCCAGCTGCAGCTGTGGAGAGCCAGTTTATTGGTCACTGCTTTCAGACCTGAGCGTATCAGGTCATGTCACATTTGAGCTAAAATATTTGGTCGTAGTAACAAAAACCTTGAAGCAGGGATGACATCACCAGGCTCAACGATTTATCTGCAGTCGCAGATTTAATAATACTGTTTACGTTGCAGGGGATTAATTTCACTGGTTATGTAAGACAGTGTCAAGCGATGTTGCAAATCAATGAGCAGGACAGAGTCTCTGTAACGTTGGATTTATAGAAATGTTATTACAATGGCAGGAGTTGATCCCCTAAACTGGTTGGATTTGTTTATATATTACTCAACATTACCTTTAGTGAGGATTTATGCATAAAAGGATTCTGTCTTGAATCTTTTGTCTCGTGAAGACAGTTTACAAATAAAAAAATACAATACAAACTGCCCTGAAGATAAAAAAAAGTAAAATTACGTCTGAAAACACAACATGCAGCAATTTAAAGATCTTTTTAAAGCTCCCATATTATGCACTTTTCACTCACTCTGAATCCTTCCTTTACATCTCAATGACATGTAAAAACCATGCATTGTTCAAATTGGCCCTTTTTGAAGGTTCAGCTGTTGTTCCCAAACTCGTCTCATCTCACCTCATTTTGAAATGCTGTTTCATGTGGGCACAGCTCTTGGGGAGCACTAGAAGTTCTAAGCCCCGCCCATCTCTGTTCCCTGCACGTTCGTGAGACATAATAAGTGTTGCAGTGCCAAGAAATGGACTTAAAAAATGTGATTTAAAAAAACCAAACTTTGGACTGAGGAACTTTTGAGCCTGATGACTCCAACAGCATGTTATTGAAAGGTTAGTCTGACATTTACTCATGTATCTGTGTTGTTTTGCTGCGTCTGGTAGAGACGAGGTTCTTTAAGCTTACCAGTTTGACCCAGGAAGAGATGGAACGGTGTTAGAACATCTGTAGGAACAACGTGACTAAGCAGCAGCTCGGCTCCTGTTCTTATTAGCAGCAGATCGACTCCGGTAACGGTGTTAGCTCTTCATTAGCAGTAGCTAAGCTCTGGTCGTTTTGTGTGAACGGTAGCAGGGACACTACTATTATAGATAAATTAAAATGCTGCTCTTCTCTCCTCTTCAACTGGGACCTGATGAACTGTTTTGTGTTCTTCTGAGCAGCAAACAACAATAGTATGTTGTGTGGTGAGTTTCCTAAACTGAATCAGTGGTTTCAAATCGGTAACTAAATCGAATCGGTAACTAAATTGCGGGTGTCTGAGGAAGTTACTGCTGTACCTGGTGGGTGGAGTAAATTCTTGGCCACAAGGCTTCTGACGTAGGAAGCCGGGACAATTTTGAACAGCAAACATATTAGACTGGATTCAGAAACCCTTATCTCACTCGAAATGGTATGGATGTTTTTTTTCCAACTTTGTACGAGTGTATATGCACCACAGACACACAATAATACCCCAAATCCCAGAAAAAGTCGATTTTTCATAGCTTTGCGCTGCAAGACGGATTCTCGCGAGAAAATCCGTCTTGTACCGCTCCATTGACAACTGACTATTTTGGTCAAAAAAACATTCGCACCAATCATGTGTTAGCATTGTGCTTTGGGACGGGTCTTCGGGTATGATTGGCAGCAAGTACCCTGGCAGACAAAGCAAAACAAACATGGCTGCGCCGGTGGACATAAAAATGGATACTGAATCTGTTTTAGGAGAACTAGAGATGATTTCTTCATTGAAAAATGAGCAAAGGTAAAAACCTTGTGCATTTCCTGATGGTAAAGATGCGTTTTGCTTTTCTTTGTGGTAACAGTGTGTGTGTTTTACTACCGAATGGAGTTGCAAGAGCTTGATTTACTGTGATTGGCTAAAGACAAATCATCAAAAGCAGACACTTGCAGGCTCGTCCTCGAATCAGATTAAAATATTATATCAGACGTCCCTCCCTTTTATAAACAGTTTCAAACAGAGCAGTTCCAGATCTATGTGTGCCCCCGAATCGAGAAGAGACGGGGCTACACATAGATCGGGCAGAGCCAGGTTAGATTTTTCATAAAATGGGACCTTTAATGAGAAGTTCACATGAAACTTTGAGCTAAAAGGAGGAAAAGTTATTTTGTTCCAACCCAGCTTAACCTTCATGACAAATTACTCTACTGCCTCCAAAGTTGCAAGTGAGATGACGCCGGTGCATATTTGTTTTACGGCCCTGAAAGCGTCACATAATATTTCTAGGACAGAGTTAAGAAAAGAGAAAGCGTTTCAGCAGAAAAGAAAAATAGAAATTCTCCCCCATCTGCCTCATGAGCTGTAAATGAGTTAACAGCTATTACAGGTGTGTGTTTCTTTAAGCGCCCTGCAGCATGAGGAAGACGTATGCTGCAGATTGTAAAGTTTCAACAGACTACTCTTTTATTTCTCACTTAGAAATATCTGCAGAGAAAACCAACCTCTTTGCAGTTTTCAGAATTGGAAAAGTGAATGAGGTCATCATTGTACATTTCCTGTGTGTTGATGATGTCACTGTACTCCTTCTGACTCAGGTCCTCGGGGTTAATCCCATTGGCTCTCAGGAACTCCTGGTAGGCCACGCTGAACGCCTGACCGATGGACTGAGCAATGAGCTGAGCCTGAAAACAAGACAAGGATTCATCATGTAAAACAGGAAGTTCTTCTTTTGTTGTTCTGTTTGAGCCATGAGTTGCATTCATGTAAGGAAAAAATGCTTTTAGTCGTGGGACATCAAATCCATTGATTTTATTTATTTTCAATCATAGAACACATACTTCTGCCTTTTAACTTAGAAGTCACAGTTGATGAAGTCAAAATACATAAATAATATATTTTTTTATAGTGATAGAATAATGTACAATATAATCTTTTGGAATGTAGGTCAGAGGAGAGAAAGATTTTTACTAAACACATGATATTTTAAAACAGAAATTCTTGTACAGAAAAGAGCACAAACAATCCTGTAAATTTATGACAATGTTTGTCTTTACAAGTAAGGAACACTTACGATGATGTTATTTAAACTGCCATGAATTAAGGGTAGAAATATTTGGTGTCTAAATTTAATACAAACTCAAAAAAAATTTGGCCACTTGAAAATATACCTGCAAACTTCCCACCTGTTTCAATCTTTATCCCTCTTCCGGTGCACATCATGCTGCATTCACTGCACCTCAAAAAAATAACTTAAACTGAGGGACAATGATGCTCTGTGATGCAGATGGACCCCCAAAAGATTTAATGTGAAGAAGTGTATAATGTATCTTTTTTTTATTATAAGAAGCCCTAATGTAACAATCTTCTTATTTGAGATATTTTTTAGGTCTAATTCTGCATTGAATTGGAAATCCCAACTCCCTACAATTATTTAGTTTTGACCAACAACTACAAAATGTGCAAAACAGGAAATTCTGCCCGAAGCCAACAGAGCCACAAAAACAGAAACAGTTTATATGTTGAGGAATGAGTATCTGAATAGTTCCAGTAAAACTCTGGCCGGCCTTTAAAACCTGGCAGATGAAGAGGGGACAGATTGGAGTCCAGTCTTTATACCAGTTGGCTCAGAAACTGAGCTGCTGGCTTCTTGGTGCAACATTGTTCCTGCTGCCAAGTCTTAGTGAAAACGCTTCAACAAGACAAGCAGCAGCTCTGTGGGGTGAAAATAAATGAATTAGGTAAATCAAAAGTGCCCAGCCAGTTTGCATTAGTGAAAATCAGTGAGGTGCTTTAATCAGTTACTACGAGGCCGACAACGCCATGTTTGGACTGTCCACAATGAATTGGGACTTTAAAAGAACAAATTCAGGATTAAGCTAAGCTAAGATACATAACTCTTAGAAGTGCTCCGGATCTTTAGATGATGAATAACAACATACCTTCTTGTCAAAACCAGAATCTGTTAAACCATGAACACACACAAAAAGGGTTTTTAAACACTTACGTCCTCAGACTCAAAGACGTGGCATATCATCTTGTACTGCTTCTTAGCCTCCGGCGCACCAGGTGTGGTTTCGATACAGTCCTGCGAGGCCGTACGAGGCATCCGCCGCCTTGCCATCAAGACCACGATGTTACCAATGTCTGCAATGTAGGAGATGGTGCGCAGCGCGTTGTCCATCATTGTTTCCTGTTGGCATGGAAACAAGAATAACGTAAATCCGCAGTTAAAATTTGATTTGTAAAGTTAGAAAATGAACTTTAGACTGTAATGATAATCTCAACATGTTTAATAACAATTGGGTTTTTATTGCAGGTACTAATTATAAATATAACTACTTATTCATGCATTTAACGCAAGTTTTACTACATGCACAATTCATATGTCGTAGAAAAATGTGTCAAAGCTGGAGCAAAGTGAACAACTGCACATGCAAATTCAGTAAAAACTTTTAGGTAGACATGATTTCTGCTATCAGCTTTCCATGTGTTATTTCCTCAGACTGCAACAGAGAAACCATGTTACATAGTTTATGATCCTCAGGGACAAAAAAAAAAACTGTATGATAAATTAGTTCATAACAGGTTTAATTCATGAATGTAATTTTAGGTAAATAAATTAGAGGATTGTTGACAGAATACAAATCTTTCTACTGAACACAGCTGTATAAATAGATTATAGCTCAATAATGCTTTACTAAATTAGATCTGATAATATTGAGGAAGTACACAAAAAATTGTGTTTATTTATATGGTATAATCATGTTTGTTCACTCAGCCTAATAATAGCCTCATGTAGTAGTTTAGCTTACAGGAGGCATTAGCAATTTAAAGATGTGGACATAAAAGTGTGTTTGTTGTGAAGAAGTTGTATTTGTTCATGTTTAATGATAAATTTATACTAGTCTTGTTTTTTCATTAACTTATTTGTGGTTTTATTACATGGATTCAGGATATATTTGGATTTGTTCTCAGATTTAAACCCTAGTCAGTAGCCTTGTGCAGGCTGCATAAAACTTTATCAGCAGAATAAGTACTTCCCCCCCCTCAAAATCACTTTTGCAGAAGTGCCAGGACCAGTGGCAACCAGATGGAAAAGGGAGGAACACAGACACCGCATTGCAGCACGTTATTTTCTGCCAGCCGGCTGCCCACACTCAAAATCACACACTGACACTCAGAGAGCCAGACCACGGATAGGACTGGAATACTGCAAATGAATCATCTATCAAGTATATACATTTTTCTGTTGCAGTGAGCACACAGCTCTGCTCATGGTCTAAATATCTGCAGAGCTCCCAGAAATGCCGGAATGTTTGATGTTCCGCTAACAAGCTGGAAAAGTTTCTTTATGAGTAAAAAGAACATTTTCTGTAAAAAATTCAGACAAGAGTTTTTCTCCCCGTTTTATGAGAACAGTTTTTTTTTAGAATATTAAATCCTCAAGACTATTTTCATACAGAAACAAGGCATAGCTGCATTCGTCATCAAAGGGAATTCTGACTGTGACGTCATGAGATTAAAATAAGAGTTGCAGTTTCATAACATGCAGCTAGTGTCAGAGCTTAAACTGCAGGTACAGCAGCTTCAATCCAACCAACCATCACTCCAGATCCTGCAGATGTGTAACTCAATGGGATTGATGGTGTATTTTTTTTAATGAGAGCAGATTTTAGTTTTGCAGATGTGGAACAAACAGGAAGTGCTTACTTGAGTGTCTGCATTGAGGACTTTGATCCTCTGGGTGGAGATAAACAGATCGACCTCAGTGAGAGTCTGAGCATCTCCATCTGCGCTCTAAAAAAAAACAAACACATGAACTGGTCAAGGCATATCGTTGCACCAACTTTGACTTTACAAAGTGAACACTGCTGTTGTGTTGCTGTAGATGTCCGGCATGCATCCATGCATGTTTAGTTAAATGTTCAGCTGAGGAAATGCTCATCAGATGGACGAGTTCATGCGAGTAAAGGTGATGTGGAGACGACAGAAACAGAAAGCATTTTGGCAGTAGTGTTAGTTCCCATCCTCTGTCCTGGCACGAGAATGGTGAGCTGGAGCGGAAGCGAGGAGCAGCTTAACACTAAGCCCTCACCAGCTGGCTGTTACACCAAGTGAGAGCAGAACAAGCCGGTGCACATTTCCCTCTAATCACTGCAAGCTGCAGAGTAATAAAATCATATTTGTTCTTGTTTTAATTAGGATTTTAATGCATTTCAAAAAAGGCCAGAGTGATGAAGAAATGAAGCGCAGATCGCAGCGGCTTCTTAGTTCAGGGTAAAAATGGAAAACTACTTGAAACTGCGGCCTGCAAGTGTCACAATCCTTCATTTTTTTATTTTTATTTTTATCCCTCCCAAGTATGGAATATACACAAACTAGAACAGGATTGAAAAAAATGTGAACAGGTGCTGCTAATTCCTGTTTTGAATGTAACCTGGTTTCTTTTATTGTTTTCAGTTTAGAAAAATGGGTTTTGCTTTTTCACAAAGGAAAGGAAAGAACTTACAGTTTTCAGCCAAGATACAAAAACCAAATGGACCCATCTAACTCATCTAAGACGTCAGCATCAATGACTAAAGCCATATACTTTCCCCACCAGTTTGAAATGAAATATGTTATATGGATATATGGCAAGTCTCTGCAGATTTTTATCACGAGTGGAAGAAAAACAGCTTCTTTCTTGATGGACTTCTGCAGGGAATGTGAGCTGTGTGGTTTTTAAGCCCAACAGGAGAAGTTAGGTCTGAGAAATCTTTTCTGCTAAACTGAAACTTAAAGCAGCATCTTCACAAAAGGCTAAACGAGAGCAGATTAAAAAATATATATATACATTAATACTATCAGGCAGCTACAGCCTCCTCTGAACAGCATTATGGAAATTCTAACCCCAACAAACATAAAACAACCAGAGATAATGTAGCTTTTAGTTGAGGTCATAATTATCTGTTTAGGAACTGGATGACGGGTGATTCCTGTTTGACTCAAAGGCCCATTAGCATGACTTTAAAGTGGATTTGCAAAGTTTTATTTTTCAATTTCATTTTAAAAACAAGCAATAAGCAAATATTTATAAAAAAAAAAAAGGATCAGGCGTTCATGAAAAATATCTCTCCACAGTCTTAATCAACAAGCTTTTGAGGGAATAAATATCAGTAAATTGTTCAAGTGACACTAAACAATCAATTTAGCAGCTGAAAATAATCAAAATACTTAAAATTAGTCACAGAGCAGTTTTTTCTTTTCAAGCTACGAACTGATTTTACTTGGTTTTTCTTAATGATTACTGCAGCCCAAGACAAAGCCTGAATGAGCTGATTAAGGTCTCAGAAATAACCAAAAGATCAGGAGCTGAAATTTCTTGAAGCGTTCCTTCCCGCATTTTCACACTGACATGAATAATAGATCAGTTTTTCTTAAAATTTATCATCATAAACTTCATGTCTCCTGAAAGTCATTTCAGAATTTCACTTAAATATTTATAGTGACAGAAACTGAAGAAAAAGTTCCGTCCACAGACAGTATTATAGCGTGCGTTAAGATTCATCCCCTTCGGCTACTTTACAGTCTGATTCACAGCAACAACTCTTATATGAAAATTAACCCAGCGTATCGTACAGGCCGCGGCGTCCTGCTGGCACGGCTTCTGTTATCCGGATAGGATTTCATGTCACCAGGGTGTTGTTACATTCTTCTCCAATTATTTAATATAGAGAGACGTTTAGCTTCGTATACGCTTAAAATCCTCTTTAAAAATTGAATGAAAGTGTTTCTATTCAGCCGAGCCACAGCTTGGACAATCCTACCACCTTTACACTTAACTGTACACATAAAGTGAAACGTGGAAAAAAAACAACAACAAAAAAACACAAAAATTGCTGAACTTGGTACAACAATTTTGAAGTGTGTGAGACACAGATGGGTGAGGATACACACAGACAGGCAAAAATGCAGTGAAAAAGAAAAGGTGAGAGTGGCCAGAGGCTCTTCCTTTTGCTCTGTTTATTACACACCGCCTTTTTCTTGATTTTGGCAGCCTTCTGAACCCTCTGGAAGGCAGGCAGGCAGGCAGGCAGGCAGGCAGGCAGGCAGGAAGGCAGGCAGGCGTTGGGATGGAACAAGGTCAGCAAGGAACAGGAGGAAGAGAAGGAGGACATAAGGTAAAAAGAGGGTAAGACATTAAAGCCCCAAAATCACACGTTGATCTAACAAACATGAAGCATGACAGGGAGACAGAGGAAGTGGGTGTGTGTGCTGTGCATGTGTGTTGGATGTGGAAACAGTGTTTTGCACCGTGGTGTTGATTATCAGATCCAAATCAAAACAGTAATTACAGAGGGTGATAATTGCTTCTTCTCTTGTAAACACAGCATATTAAAAACACGCAGCTATAAACAGACACTGATTCTATATCTGAGTCCAAGTTTTGTTAGAGGGATGTCATGAATTGAACTTGTTTAGGATGTTTTTTTTTGTTTTTTTTTAAATCCCAGTCATGCAGCTCCATTTCTAAAAAGAAAATATCGATTCAATCTATCATGTTGTAAGAAATTTCAAATTTATATTCAGATCTGTCAGATCAGATCTGTCTTCTTTGGGTTCAATACCACAATATTTAATAATAATATTGTAGTTGCATGTTTCCCTACCATCATGTAACCCTACTTTAAATTATGTGCTTGAAATGTGTTGTTTTGATTGCGTCAGAAAAACAAAAAACAAATCATGGCTGCATTTTGAGAAGCTATCTTTTCAACATATTCTAAATCCACCAAAAAACAGTAAAGAGGGAAGTTGTTTTTTATTATTATTATTTTGCAAGGTTTCATCAGCTCATATGCAAGACATCTAAAGCTTTCGGCAACAGCTTCCTCTTTGCTGATGAGTTGCCAAGCAGTTCGGTGGGGGGTCGACAACAGGAAAGATTGAAGGTAGGGTTGGTGATGAAGCCTCATAAATATTATATTAAACTGAGAGAATGTCAAGCCACAAAGCTCTGCATAAATAAGCTCCACACTTTAGATATATTTCACCTGCCAAACAGTGTTTTTTTCCCCTCATGGCTTTGCTTCAGGGAATCGTGCACAGGTGTGTATTAACCGACTGCTTCCTCAGATTGACTTGAAGCAAAAGAAGGATGAGTAATAGAGGTTGAGTTTGAGTGGAGCTGTGTTCACTTTAGTGTCAAAATTTAAAGTAGCAGCCTGTAGGATTCAGTGACATCCAGCAGCGATGTTGCAGATTGCAATCAGCTGAACCCCCCCAACCACCATGAACTTGAAAGAGACACGAATAGCTGTGAAAAAAACACGAGACACCTTCTCCTGAGCCAAAATGTGTTCTATTCATTCTGACATTCTATTAAAAACTTGGTGCAACATCACAAAATTAACAGATGTGTGTCGTGACTGAACTTCTCTGACAAAAATAACAAAAACAATATATATTTTAGATATATTTTTATAGCAAAAATATGGTCATGAAACTCATATTGCATTACAACCAACAGTGATGTCTGAAGTGACTGCGTGGTTAAATGTTCCAGATGTTTGTGCAAAAGAAGTTATGGTAGATTTTCCTTTTTTTCCCCCAACTGAGTCAGATAAGACCTTAAAAGTAGGAGCCAAACATGTAAGAACTTGGTTTTAAGAGCCCTGAAACAGTATTTTTTATGATCGATGGGTTTCAAGGAGAGGAAAGAAACGTTGTAACTCCTCTAAGACAACCTACAGTATGGCTGTTTCTCCATACTCAAATACGCTAGTACGTTCTTGCATCTTGACAAGTACGTTCTTGGCAAGTACACAGAAAGTCCATACTACTGAGAATGGGAGTACAAGGACGGCATTTAGAACAGAAACGTACTGCGTTGTCATGACAACAAATGTTGCTTTATGTCACAGTTAAAAATCTAACATGAAATATGCAAACTAACATCCTATCTTAGTCCATCCATCCATTTTCTGAACCTGCTTATTCCTGTTGAGGGTCGCAGGGAGCTGGTGTCTGTCACAGGGCGAGAGGTGGGGAACACCCTGGACAGGTCGCCAGTCCATCGCAGGGCCACACATAGACAAACAACCACTCACACTCACACTCACACCTAGGGACAATTTATAGTCACCAATTAACCTCTTGCATGTTTTTGGACTGTGAGAGGAAGCCGGAGTCCCCGGAAAAAACCCTCACATGGATGGGGAGAACATGCAAACTCCATGCAGAAAGACCCCAGCCCGGATTCAAACCCAGGACCTTCTCATTGCAAAGCAACAGTGTAACCAACTGCACCACCGTGTAGCCCTTCATCTTAGTACACAAGTGAAAGAAATTAAAAAGAAAATATGTTAGACATAGACATTTTTTTGTTAGTTAAAACACTTTTTGACGCGGTGCATTATGGGAAACTTTGGTGGTCCAAGTACGCAGAAGGATGCATCGCTGCATCCTCAATAAAATAGGCAGAAGCAAGAACACTTCCAGGAACGTTGAGCGTGCTTGCCCTGATGGGTATTTAGATTTGGAACAGTACTTGGTTCACTGCTGATGACGTTTCTTAAGTACGCGAGTACACAAGTCCACACAAGTACTGAAAAACGGCCTTTGATTCTGAGCATGCTCCATACCTTGTTTCCTGGTTTAAATGTATTTTTGTGGCAATGTTACAGCGCCTCCTACAGGCCTGGCATAGTTGCTGCATCATTTTGGGTCATTCTCGATGTTTTTGTATTATGACTATATATTTTTAGGAACAATGCTATGTTTATGAAGATACTTTTAAGAGCACCAAATAAAAATGTCACAAATGTTTTTTTTTGTAAAAAAAAGACCAAACAGCAATTTGTTGGTTTATTTGACATGTATGTGAGTGTTTGAATGAAATGTCATGTAAATACACATTGGACTGAAAAAGTAAGGCTTCATCTATTCCAGTCTCTATTTTTTCCCACGATAATATGTATACTTCCTATTTCTGACATACTTTTGATAAATGAAATGTTTCAATATTAAAAAGCTGTTTAATTGTAATTTTTACTTAAAGCTTTTATGTACTTCTTCATTCACTGATCATTCATCAAGTGGATTTTATCTTCACATCTCAGTCTAAAACTCATCTGAAAGTCAGGAAGTGACATAAAAATGGGTCAATATAAAGATTCCAGTGTCTGATTGAATACATGCTAGTTTTAAAATTGCCTGAAACGTAACTAACAAATTTGAAATTAAGGCTAAATGGGAGACTTTAAAGTCAGTTTTGATATTTACAGCCATTTTATATTCCCTCCTCTGTAGCTGGTTGTATTAGAGCACGTCACTTTCTAAAAGTAGACCATCGCACAGGAGAGGTCATTCAATATTTAGAGAAGCATCCATGTTTGTGTTCACATGAGAGGGAAATAAAAGGCTCATTTCTTGTATAGAAACTTTTCATCAAAGCATCTACATCTATTCTGTCATCGAGTCAGGAACAAGAATTCACAAGTCACCTGGCACAACAACTCTTTTCTTCAAAGCAAGAAAAAACAACTTTTTTAAGCTGGATACAAACACTCCACTAACAATATAACTAATGAATAAAGAAATCTAGCTCTTCCAAAAATAACATGCGGCGAACACTCTTTGCAGCACTGGTATTATCAGCTGTGATTTCCTGGGACTGTGCAGAAACACCATCATCATAAGACTATTACTGAACAACAGTGAGCAAATGACAACAGGAATGCATCACAACAGCCGGCTCTATCAAACAGAGACCCTTCAGCTGCCCTAAACAGAACAATCGGTGTCTAAATGACTGTAAATGCTGGACACAAAAGCAAAAATCAGGTCCATGTAATTTTTATGGAAACAATATGATTGAGATTATCACAAGTTTATATGAATTTTTCTTTACCTTCACATGTTTAAACAGTTATCTAAAGCCTTCTATTGAAGTGTTGATGTTCCACGTCTGCATCAGCTGGTTTTTACCCACTAATAGGCAACGTGAGCTGAGATTAGACCATCACGAGACAGGTTAGTTTTACTCTACTGATGTGTTGTTATAATGGTAATGCAGCTAATGAAGATAAATCACATCAACACCTGGTGACACTTCCGACGAACACTACAGAAACATGTCAAGGTAAAGAAAAATCCATATATTTGTCTGAACAAAACAAATTTAAGATAATCTATGAAAATAATAAGAAACTTATTGATGAGAATGTGAACGTGAATGAAAAACTATTCAAAGTACACAATAACTGAATAAACTTTGAAACAGACTTTTGCTACTTGGTTGTTTTTATTTTAAATAAATCTTTTGTTTTCTACATTTACAGATGTGTGAAATAAATCCTTGTTCAGGGTTTTAATGTTTCCAACTCTTCTGAATGTCACCATGCAGCATGAATTTACAAAATATGATGAAAACAAAATGGTGAAAATGCAGAAATGCCATTGCATAACAAATCTTTTTTTCTATCATGAAGTTGTAAAGGAGTGACATGATCTCTCCCTACAAAAGGAACTGGTATATCATCCATGGTTCTAAACAAATATGGGAATTTTATGAATTGTAGCAGGTGTTTGCATGTTGTTGCAGGTCAGAGTAGCTGTGACTACCAGCTGTGCTTGTGAGTACCTTGACCCTGCTGACGGCCTCCTGCGCCTGCATCATGCGGATGTTCTTGGATGGGTTTCTCTCAGAGAGCAGTTGGGTGGAGCCCAGGTAGTTAGCAGCAAAGATAATACCATCAATCAGGTCCTCTGGCTCACAGGGACCTGGGACTGAGAGGACGATGAGAAACAGGAGACTCAAGCGAAATCAGTTTAGAGGAAAAATTCTATATACAGTGTAAAAAAAAAAAAGTATTTTAATCACTGCACTCAGTGTGAAGAAAAGGAGCCAAACACTGTTGCTCTGAGGATTTGGTGATAACAGGCTGGATGAGCCTGAGCAGAGAAATGGTCACGGACTGGTAGATTATCATGCTGTACTGCCTGTGGGATCTGAGATTAATCTGCATCTGTGATATGTAGATTCAGACTCTCAGACTCCTTCAGAGCACAATACACCATCCAGATCTGATGGAGTGAACTGACAGCTAAGGCTCTCATATACTAGTAATCCTAGAACCTGGCAAAAAGCAAAAAATTAGAGGAGATATCTTAAGCCTTTAAAAGACTTGCTGAAAGCAAAGTGTTACTTGGAGCTGTTCTATGTGATCACATTGTTTTGGTCATCAACAAACAGGTGGGCACACAGATTAACTCACCATCAACAAAACTGGGGAACGATGCCATTTTCTTTGTCGGCTGAAAGACAAAAAAATGTATAATAAATAAATGTTAGCAAATTATGTCTTTATTATTTGTCCCTCTTTACTTCACAGATGCAGACCAAAGACTGATGGGACAATGTAACTCACACTTCCCCTTTTAGGATTTCAGAGTCAAACAATTCTCTCTATGGATCTAATGACTCTTGCAACAAGGTTTCAACATAATTCAGAAAGCTTACTGAGCTCAAGGACAAGGAAAGGATCTGTGGGCGGAGTCTATGAAGAGGGAGCATCAACTGCTGATATCTCAGTGAAAAATGACTCTCATAAAACCACAAAGCAGACACGCTGCTCAATTACCACAATGCCATCAGGCTGTAAAAAAGAGACATGAGCTGCAGTTGTAATTACACAATTGCTCATTTACGCAAACAGTTACCCCCCCACACACACACATAGAAAATACATTTAGTCTAACAAAAGATAAAGAACATTTAGTAAAATCCTGCATTAAAACATCCAGCTGCATCTTACCTCTGGTACATTGTTGTTCTCCAGGGGAACGTTGAGGTCGGACCGCTGCTGTTTCCTGGGTTGCTCAGGACCATTGCTCACCTGTCAGATCAACACAGAAGAGCAGGTGCAAGAATATAATAAGAATTAGAACAGAATATAAAAGAGAGTAACACTGTGTAAATGAACATCATCTCTCTGTTTGGGCTGCAGATGTGGGCGTTGGAGAAAACTGTGTGTAGGGTTGTTATAAATGAGATGTGTGAAACAGACACACTGCAAAACTCAAAACAAATGTTTCCTCAAGGTCTGTTAGGGATGTTTATTTGAAATCTTGAGCTGTGAATAAAAGGAGAAAACTATTTTAAAGATGGAGCTCTGAGTTCAACCTGACTCAAGCAGGCATATGGTTCTTGTTCCAACAGCTTTCCAGCCTTTCTTTTTTCTACCATCACTTAAAATACGCAGAATGTGGAAATATACAAACCTTATCTGTGCATAACCACAAAAAACTAAGATTACATCTGTTGCAACAAACCTCCAGCTGTTTAATAAACAACATTGATATTTTTACAGTAACTGGTCTTATTTCTGTTTATGCAGATGTTTAGCCAATATGACATGCTTTAGTACAGCTGCTTCTTAACAACCACTAAACTGATTATGATTGAAGGGCAGGGGGGTTAGAAACATGGGGTGAGGTGGGTTTCCTTCGTAATAGGCATGCCGATAAGCCTCCTCTCTGAGATATATATTTAACAAAGTGGAACATCTTTAGAAATGGCAGTGATTGTTCAATTTGTGTGCAAAGTCAAAGGACAAAAGAGCAAAAACACAGAAGGAAACACATTTTAACACAATGAAAGACATCTTTTTTTTGCTGCTGGATATTGATTCGGCAGCAGTCCCCTGCTGCTCATTAAATTTCAATCGTATTAGGACTAAAATGAAATGCTCCTGCCCTTTAAAACTCCTCCATAACTGCACAGCAGTGGAATAATCAAATTCAAAGGAGCAGTACATGTTGATTCAAGTCAGTGTGTTCTTCATTAGAGCAAAAAAAAAAAAAAAAAAATGAAACTAAGACAAAGTCCTGATCAGTATTCATAATGGTGCTCAACTCAGTCGTGCAAACAAGCAGTACATTAATGAGCTTCATGTGGTTGTCTGGTCGGGTGGAATGTTAAGTTGTGTTGTTGAGCAGAAATACATTTGTGTAAAGAAACCAAAGTGACTCCAGTTAAACCCGCTGCTGTGGCTTTTTCAGCTCACAACACGTGTAAGTTTTACTTTTAAAAAAATAAATCACCATTTTCATTTCAATTTGCCAACTTCATTAAATTTCACAAGAGTCACTCTGATGATGTACACGAGTACACAACTAGAAGGATGAAGCATTTTATGCTTCTCAGTGCCTTATACTTTACTTTTTAAACTACTTATTAAATTACATGCAGCTCTTCAATGTTAAAGACATTTTTTCTAGACAATTATTTCCAAGAGCCCTACTGTACCTCATCCATCCTACCTTGTAGCAATGGTTCAGGCTGCTGGTGGTGTAATGTTATGGAGGACATTTTCTTGGCACACTTTGGGCCCCTTAGTACCAATTGAGCATCGTTGCAATGCCACGGCCCACCTGAGTATTGTTACTGACCATGTCCATCCCTTTATGACCACAGTGTACCATCTTCTGATGGCTACTTCCAGCAGGATAATGCACCATATCATAAAGTTAGAATCATCTCAGACTGATTCCTTGAACATGACAATGAGTTCACTGTACTCAAATGGCCTCCACAGTCACCAGATCTCAATCCAATAGAGCATCTTTGGGATGTGGTGGAACGGGAGATTTGCATCATGGATGTGCAACACATCTGCAGCAACTGCGTGATACTATCATGTCAATATGGACTAAAATCTCTAAGGAATGTTTCCAGTACCTTGTTGAATTAAAACAATTCTGAAGGCAAAAGGGGTCCAACCCAGTACTAGCAAGGTGTACCTAATAAAGTGGCCAGTGAGTGTATTCTGATATAGAAAATCCTTTAGCTCATCTAATACTGAATGGCTGCAAACAACATCTAAAAAATGGAAATGGGACAACAGAAAGTTGGAAAAGTAAATAAGACCGAAATGAATAAGCTGAACATGCAACTAATTAGGCTAGTTGGCATTAGTTCAGGAAAGAGCAACTGTAAGAGGTCGAGTAGTTCAGGAATAAAGAGGGAAGGAGAAATATACAGAAAAACTCTCTGCTGGTGTACAGATGTTCAACATTAGGTTGTTGTTTTTGTTCTGAAGCACCTCACCTGCTCCTGTGGCCACCTTTGTCTGTCTTCAGGAGAGCGTGGATGTGCTTTAATGCCTCTCTGGAGGTCAGGGTTGTTGTGGTGCATGGAGGGGAGGTTCAGGGACTTTGGCCTACTGTCATGGCGGTAGTGAGCTGGTGGATAGGATGCAGCCTCAGACTTAGAGTGAGGGTAGTCACCTGGCATAGGGTCCTGTGCCAGCTCTTCGGGGCTTTGGTCGGTGCCGCTGCTTAGACTCCCCATACTCATACTCATCTTAATCTCTGCAACAATTTGGTCAATGTCCTCCTCAGCCTCTTCCCCCGTTTCCCCCTCTACCACCAACACTTTACGGCTACGATAAGGGGAGACTTGCACAGAGTTCCCATTGTCCTCAGAAGGATAGTAGTCTCCAGTGTAAACCCCTGCATGTCTCTCCTTCTCATCACCTTCCTCATCTTCTTCATTGGGGCAGCACTCTTCACTTTCTGCCTCTTCCTCCTCCTCTCTGTCACCTCGTTGGGTGTATAAGGTATTTTCAATGCCAAACTGATGGTGGTGATGATTATGGTCTAGGATGGGCTCTGGACGTCCATTGTATATCTGTTCATCAGGATCCTGCTCCACCACCTCACAACGGACCTCTCCCTCACCTTCAGCCCATTCCTTTACCCTGTGAAGTTCTCGTTCTGCCCACTGCTCCTGCCTGACCTGGGCCTCCTCTCTCCACTCCTCCTGCTCCTCCTCGTTTCCCTCTCTCCATTCTTCTACTACCTCTTCTTCTTGCCATTCCTCCCTCATTTCACCCTCTCCCTCCTCATCTTCAACCCATTCCTCCTCTCTCACCTCTCCCTCGACCTCCCCCTCTGCCTCCCTCTCCTTCGTCCACCCTTCCACAGCCTCCTGGCATTTGCTGTCATGGGATCCTCGTGGATGCGCAGAACCGGTGCAATCCCCCTGACTGTGGCGCCTGTGGTTACACTCTCCCTGGCTGCTGCAGTCCATACCCTCGAGGTAGCTGTCATCCTCCGGGCAGTAGCGGATATAGTAGGTGACTCCTTCATCCTCCTCTGCTAGTCCTGGGAAAATATAGAATCAGAAACAGACATGTTTTTATCATCGATGAGTGCCTTAAAAATATAAGTTACACAAACACTGACACCATTACAATGAGTGGGTTTCCTGCCCACTGGACGACGCCACTGTGAAGCTGATGTCTGCATCAGTTTGTCTAAATGATAAAAAAATGTCAGAGCTGCTCAGAATTAAAAAGGGAGAGAGGTTCGTCAATCTGAGACAAACTGCATCTACAAACTGTGGAACAATTACAGAAACATGTTCCTCAGCGTAAATTTACAAAGATTATGGAGATCCTACCATCTACAATGAATAACATCATCAGAAGATTCAGATAATCTGTGGAATCTCTGTGCACAAGGGACGAGGTCAAAGGTTAAAACAATGATTTTCGGGATTTGAAGCCCCGAGGCAGCACTGAATTAATAACAGGCATTATTCTAAGGCCCGGTACTATTAAGCAGCTCGAATCCTGCATTAGACAAGAATAACACATCATATAGTGTGTTTTCCCTAAACCTCCAGCAACTGGTCTTGTCACTTACCAGATGTTTACAGGCAGATGTTAAAGAAAAAATGGTGTTTTACAGTTTCACTTCTAATTGGAATGATGCAACATCCTAAAATAACCCATTAAAGCAAGACTTTTTTTTTAATCATTTTTTATCTTTACGGATGAAAATTACCATTTTCTTTCTTTTTTTTTAAATATACTTTTCAAAAATACTTCCACTCAGGTAGACAACATGGGTTTTGACTATGAAACATGTACTGGACAAAAGTGGAGATTATGGTCCCACCATCACAACGTTCTAATGATATTATAAGAATACACATACTCTATAAGTGGGTGGGTAGCGACACGCTAACAAGAAACGTAATGGCTCGAGTGCAAATAAACCGAAAACACACAAACACGGACAAGAATGCAGCTTTGGAATAGCTGCCCACTGCTGTGAGCAAAGACGAAGCGTATAAAGTTCATTCAAACAAGTATAACATGTTTCAGTAAAATTAAGTTTTGATTTAAACTTTTTAATCATGTCTTGAATGTACCTGGTTTTATCAGTTAGCTTGATTTGTACATAAAGACTTATCCCTTGTTATTCAAGCTGAAACTGCTCTGATTGTTACTGCAAGTAGGATACCAAGTACTCATAAATACTCTACACCAGACAGAAAACAAAGTTATACTTACTGATCCTGGTACCATTTCTTTTAAAATATTACTTTCCAGATTAAAACAAAAAACATAGAAACTGCAAAATAAGCTTTTTAAAATCATTTTTGCATGATAATTAGTGTCTGTCTCACCATCATCATAGTCTTCTTCATCATCTGAGGTGTTGTTTATATAGTCTGAGCTGGAGTCGTCATCCAGACTGTCAGCTTCACCATGAAAGTCTGTCTGCTTATGGTCATCGTGGTTATGCTCAGGTGTCGATGGCCTTGCAGGTCGCAGATTCTCAGATTGTGAGTCTGCGTTTTGGTTGCTGTAACACTTCCCCTGCTCTTGTGTATCTGTATCTTGTTCTGGGTAAATATGGCTCACATCTTGAGTCTTGGAGGAGGAATATTGTGCCTTGCAGGAGTGAGGGAGGGTTTTTGGCTCTCGTGGCTCTTTGTGGTAGCGGAGAGGGCGTTGCCGTGTGGGAAGGGCTTTCAGATCACATGACTCGGCAGGATGAGGGGTGTTACAGGAGGCAGGGCTGGGAGCAGACATAATGTTACCCCCACAAGTTGCTGGCCTCTTCCTCTGGGCCATAGTCGGGGGCTTACACGCCATGCATGGTTAGTACTTTTAACCTGTGAGACAGAGAAACACAAAGGGGACGGGTCTTAAGGCGACGCCAGCAACTGCTGTTCAAAAATAAATCACAAACAAGAGGAAAATTCTTCCTTGATAAAATAGGCTACAATCGCACTCAACAGCAGAAAAGTAAATTGCCTCCATACATCATTAAATCCAGTGAATTTTAAATAACTCCAGCAAATACATCAGTTCAACATATCATAACAAGGACTGTCCTCTGTTTATTTTTAGTTCTGCATTTTCCATATTTGCCAAGCTTGAGAATTTAACATTTTTGTAAAATAAGCAGGAAACTCTATCCTGTAATTTATCCTCATTTGGAACAACACTGTGCTGATTTAGCACAACTTCAGTATCATTTTCATAGCTGTTAGAAAAATGTCCCACATTGTCAATTTTTCTTTAAAACATGCAAAAAAAAAAAAAAAATAGAAGGCTTTCTAATCATTTGGATATTAGAATTAATGGATAAACGAAACCGGTCTTCACACGAGTGATGTGCATCGGAAAAGTTAAAAAGATTTACATACTTCTGTGGCTTATCTGCTGCATTGAAAGTTCTGTTTGATCCAGAGTTCTGAAGGAGACAATATTTCTAATTTAAGTTAGAAAATCCTAACAAGACACATAACCTTTAAGAATATATAAATCAGCATTTGTTTCTGCAAAGCAGGAGTTTCTCTTTTGTTTTAACTCGTCTCACAAAGTAGAAAGATTTATCAATGTTTATATAAAATGTTCTATAAGAAATTTTCCAGATACTTTTTATTCTTTTCTTATAGCCATAAATATCCCCTTGTCATGTTTTATTTGAATTCAAACATTTATACATGGATCCAAATGATAAAAGAGAAATATCCCCTAGCATTTAATGTTTCATTCTTTGCTAAATTTAAATAAAGCTGCTTTCTACTCCAATTATTTCATTCTAACAATTGTTTTAACTGTTGATAGCATCGAATTATAAAATCCAAACATGGAAAATATTGAACACTATTGGTATTTTCATTTCCTATTAGCAGTTTAGTCACCATTCTTTCCTTGTTGTATCATTCAGTTGCTGTTAACAACTGCCCTTAGAGGGGTGCTGCTGCTTTTCCCTTGTTCCCCTTAACTATAATTAAGTTTTCCATTGCAAGTGAATAAACAGGTTAATTAGACTGCCACAAACACATCACTTTCAAAACAGACAAGAATTCGCATACAAACACGAGTATAGCTTGAAGTGCATCAGGAATGCACATGAAACATGAGTACTGGGCTGTGAATAGCAACAAAAAGCTAACTGATAACAGAGCATCATGACCACACACACATGATCCCACCTGATGAAATACAGCAACATGTGAAACATCACACACACACAAATATTTTCTGTGCTCATTCCTGCAAATTACTTTAAAAAATCTCATCTGGTAAACGTCACAAATATCATTAACTGTGTGTCTTACCTGGAACTGGGATGTGATACACAATAGCCCTTCGATCTTTTGTAACAACAGCGCCCCTGTTTCCCTCCCTCATGTCTCTCCTCGCTCCTCCCATCCCCCACAAGCTGCTGCTCAGCATGCACCTCTGTGACTCCACCCTCCCCTTTCCCTTCATATTATATACTAGCTTCATCCACCAGTGTGAGCTCAGCCCCACCTCAACCGATTCCCTAAAGCTGAAGATGAGGATTGGTAACCGGGGGTAACTGCATCCCATGGGGACCGATACCCTTTGACTCCCTCTGTGTTTCCTGCCAGCTTTCACAGCCTCCCTCTTTCCAACATGTTGTTGACTAAAGCTTTGTTCTCATTTCATTTCATATCTATTTGATTTATTTTTTATCGTTTCTAAGTGAGACTAAAATAAGCATGTAATTTGGGAGAACTTGTAATTCCCCAGCCAGGGGGCTTTTCTCTTAGCCTACTTTATCTGCCATCATTTTAAGATTTCACTGTGCTCATTGTTTTTGCATGTATTTGTAAAAGGATGGTAATACAATCCCACAATGACACACAGGGGATCTGACCCACCTGTTTAGTACCATTATGACAGATTAGAATAAATTATAACATGCTGCACATCCATGTGTAATCTTTCAGTTTCTTTACTAACTAAAATCTTTCTGTTTATCTATACTGAAACAATTATCTCTGATATATTTCCGCATTTTTCAAATTTCACAATCTCCAATTTGTATGTTCTCTCAATGTAAGTCGCTTTGGATAAAAGCGTCTGCTAAATGACAGTAGTCCTGTTTAGTCCTGAAACAAGGACACAGTTTTGCATGGATATTGGGTTTTCTTGTGAGACTTGTCATTAGATGCAGAATCTTCATTACTATTCAGCATTTCCTGCTATTTATCTCAATATATTTCATTTTCCTTGGCATCTAGATATGATTTTTGATGGCAGTGACTTCAGGTTGTTTTTTTTTTCTGTTTTTAAAGGCAGCTGCTTAATGCATCTATTCATAACTGATGAATCATTTTATTGGATAAAACGTTTGCTTTCATTTTTAGTCTAAGAACGAGTAGATTTTTCTCACAAGTTGATGGTCAAATGATGGAAATTATTTTGAAATTTTCAGAACTCAGGTACTTGGGTCAAGACCTGGAAGTCAGACCCCATCAGGGAACACATGACCCCCAAAAGTAGTATTTGTCAGTTCAACAGAGCAGAAGCAAGTGCTAATTTTCTTAAGAAGATGGCTGATGCAGTGGATCTGCTTCACTGGTAAAGTACTTTTATGTTCTCAATGTTACAAAACATAATCCTCTATTCTTTTTTTAATAGCAGGAAAACAAGAGTGAAACAAAGGGAGACCATTTCAGAAGCAGCTGAAAACACGTTCTTTTGTAATTTATTCTGAGATCCACTGAACACAAAGTCACATAAAACTGATTAGATGTTTTAACGCTTGTGTAAATTCACACCAATTACTACATTTTCTTCAGAAAAAAAGTTTGCAGTAACCGATGACACCGAGTTTAGTCATTTTTATTTTTTAAATACCTGTTAAATGCACCTCCATGTGCAGATTACACAAGATGGGATGCTGTTCATGTCTCAATTCCAGGGTTTGCCCCAGTTAATTTCAGATTACTTAACATCTGATATGCAAAAACAAAAATAAATCCTATTGAGGACCCTATATAAAACATTTCCCACCATACTAACATATTAGGCTCATATAGGAATTACTTTTTTATTGCCTGTTTGAAAATTTGAGGGTGTTCTCTAGAGCTTGAGAACATCAAATCAAACATCTTTGGCTTGATGTTGTTTAAATATTAGAGAGATCTGTCTGTCTGGAGCAACAGAAAGCACTTCTGCAGGCCTGTTTATGTCTGCTGCTAAAAGCATCTGCAGTAGTATGAAAAGCTTTGAACCAGGTAATCACATACATGTGCATTTGCATTTTACTGTGTATGTGAATACGCTTTGCGAGCTGGACTGAGGAACAGACAGAGGACAGGAGATGCAATCTGAAAAGCAGCAGATGGTTTAGTTAGAGTGTGGGCCTCAGGGATACTGATGCGTCTCTGCTTTGAATATTAAGTCATGACCTCTGATCACACCAGAGAAAGACAGTCAGACAGGTCAAGGAAGAGGTAAAAATGAATAAATGGAACTCAGAAAGAATCAAATAAGACAAAGATGATATGTCAAATGATAATATCACTATTCATACCTACTAAATGCAAATGTTTTCTGTCAGCTCTTCACACAATACATATATTTTTTAACTAAGCATATTTAATCCTACACTGCCTCAATTTTAGGAATTAGATTTACACAGAAATGTAAAAAAGATGTAACAAAGATTTTTCTATCTAAATATTTTTAGGTTATTTCAAAACCAAATTTTCAATTTAAAACATTTATACATAATACATTTAGAATTTAATCTGTTACTTATTTAGTATCATGGAACATAAAATCTGTATTGTTCGTGTCTGTGGAGTGAAAGTGGAACATTTGTCTCCAAATTGATTTTCACTCTAATTTGTCTTATTTTTTTAAAAATAAGTTAGTTTTATTTTATGTATTTGTTATAGATGTTATAGACGTGGCTTTAACTGTGACAGAACAATGTTTGTGACCGTTAGGGCCAACAGGGCAACTTGAGACTTCTACTAAAAAACCAAAACAAACATTTAGAATGATCTGTTTCCAGATGTGGCACTGAATAACTACAGTAAATATGCACCTTTCATGCTGTTTTCCTGTGTTACAGAAATCCATCTGTTATGGACTTGTTTTGGTTCGTTTCGGGTCAACGTTGCATTTCACCCGTTGGCTGCTAAAACAAGCACAGTTCTATAGGATCCCCACAACCATGAAAAGATCTGAGCAGATACAGAAAATAAATGTATAGATGGGAAACCAGCCGTGTTGTTACCGGGCCCAGAAACAAATCCAAACATAAAAGCAAGACTGAATTCCGAGGCACCAATCATGATAAAACTCTGTGATCCACGAAATAACGACTGCTGCAGTTCATCCGTCATCTTTATCAGGGTCAGCTCCGATCACGTGATCTTGTAAACATTTAGAAGTCAACATAAAACTGCCCTTCCAACATTTTCAAATCAATGAACAGTGTGTATCATAACCTAACGGTGCAGCTAGTAATTGAAGAACAGGAGTATTACAGAGAGACAGAGAAAGAAAATGAGTTTATTCTCAGCTGCCTTATTAAGATTCAGTATTTGTTCTCTTCACAGTCTCCCACTCACTTCAAGATGACAACAAGAGAGACATGTGGGAGCCAGGAGGAGAAAGAGAGCAGAGGCTCGGTGAGCGGCAAGAATGGCTCAGGACCACAACAACGTGTCTCCGTCACTCGGCCTGCCAATGTCCATTTCAACAGCACAACACCACAGACACACCCTCCTCCTTCACCCCTTGACTGTTACCATAGCAACTCTTTGTTTTCCAATTCAGCATCTAGGAGGACTGCCTCAACCAGTTATCAAATCACACGACGCACACAGTATTAACCCACAATGCATGCACACATTACAGAAAATGCTAATCATTTCTTTTAGCCATTTTGCAAAATAATGACTCAGAAGCACTAAAATCCCTCACCATAAGATATAAGAGCAAAAATATACAATCACATTCTCACACTTTGTTCATGTACATATGAACATCCTGTTTTTTTACAAAGCTGCCACATAATCCGGCCAAAAAGTGATTTTGTTATTACAATGTACTGTAATTACAGTGAGACCGAACACAGTCGGGTCACAGCTGGAACAAACTTCTGCATTTGAAACAGTCAAAGTAGTTCAAGTCTCACTTTAGCAGTAACTTTTGAAATAAAGAATATACAGTGAGTGATTTCTCTAAACATTCTTCACTTCCTGTAGCTGGTTGTAATTCATGGAGCTGCTTTTAGAGTCAAAGCTTTCCTAACAAAAGAGGAACCATCTGTTATAAAACAACATGGTGTTTGGCAAAGATGATGCAAGTGTAGAGTGACTTTTTGACTTCCTGAACACAACATGCACCACTTTGATTAACCAACAATGTGTTGAATCTAACAACAAACGGTTAGATAAATTAAACTAACACACAGGTCAGCTCAGAAAAACGAGCCCTGATTTTGGGAGCTAGCCAGGTGGACTGCAGAATCAAGATGGCCTACGTTTATAAAAGGAACATGAAGCATCCGAAGATCGCCTGGCAACAGGCCCGGCTTGAAGAGAGCTAAGCACAGCTAAATACTCCTAAAGGCGGGCAGATACTGGGACAATTTCACAGGATTTAATTGAAACTGTCAACTGGATTTGGTTGTTGATGAGAGGGAATAAATGAGAGCGAGTGCAAGAAAGATGAAAAAGATTTTTTTAAATATACAAATCTAAATGTTGAGGGGAAAAAAAAAAAAAACAATAATCGCAGCCTTGACACCCATTTACAGTCGCCACCAGTGTAAACTCATTACTGGTGAGGAAAACATTAAAGTGTAAAGATAAAACCTCCCACACTGCTCTTTTCAGACCAAACTGAAATCCTGTTAAAGAATATTAAAATCATGGGGGAGATGTAAATGTAATCTATAGCTGTTTTGTTTGCACACAACACACGGAGGCCTAAAATGATCCAAGGATAAGAAAAAAAGCAATTAAAAGGCAACCAGCTCTTTTTAAAAAAAAAAAAAAAACAAGTTTCTAATTTGCTCTCTTAATTAGATTAAAGAAAATTATCGTGCAAGTTTGATCTACTGTATCTTTGGATCCAAAATGTAGATATTTTTTAACAGCTAGAATGAAAAAAGAATATACAAGTTATTACAGTCTGGATACAGCAGAGAACGTCAAATGTCAATAAGTCAATACCTTTACATGAAAAAATTAACTTGAAATTAGGGTTAAATCAAAAGTGAAAGCTGTCTTTTTAACTGTTGTGAATGAAAACATCCAAAAAACTGATTAAAACAAATATCACAGAATGAAAAGTGGTTCTTTTACATTATTTAGACGTTAGATCGCATCTACAGAGCTGAGGAATTGACACTTTAAATTAAAGGTGAGAGATGAAGGTGAGAACATTTTCTTGCCGACACAAGACCCCCACCTGATCCCCCAGAAGGAGGCCTTCTACTTTGTGCTTCTTTTTGACACGTCTCCAGCAGCTGCCCTTTCCTCCAGCTTCTAATTATTATTCTTTGTCAGTTTTGAATCAACAGCATTAACGCCTCAGCAGCACCTAGTCTCTCTTGCACTTTCACGCCCATTCAAATCAAATGGAAGGTGATTTCCTGTATATGAGCTGGAATGGTGAAGAACTGACAGCTGACTTAAAATTGCATTTAGGTTGGATCGTACTGCAGCATCAACTCTTATACTCTAGCAGTCAGCTCAGATATCAGGATACATCTGATAACAGCATGTACCTCTGCTCACCCCAGCCAGAGAGAAATGCCTCATTGGATGCAGGTGACGGTCACTGTGTTCAAGAGCAAGAAGCATTGGGCTGCAAATCATCTTATCTAACTGGGAGACAGATGGGCTGAGTGCTAATGGCTCAGCCCGTTAATATAGTTTGATGCAGGTGAATGAAATGACTTCTGGGCTCTGTCAATTACCCGACCCCCCTCACATACTTTGAGAAGAAGCAACACGTGTTTGAAAGCAACAAAATAAGCACAAATTTCCATAGGATCAGTGTTCACTAATGAAAAAAATGCACTAAATAATTTAAATTATTCAGTTTTTGAGCCTGGTCACGCAGAAAAGGACTGTGTTGACACACTATTATCTTAGTTTCTGTACTGCTGGAAAAGGAAAAATAACCTTTTTCTGGCCCCGTCCCCAAAACGGCCATTGACCAATCACACAACCGTTACTATGTGAGCAGGTCCGACAAACATTAACTCCAGACAAGATGGTGAAGTGGTGCGTCCTCATCTTCTAACTACTAACTAGATGTCAGGTGGAGCTCGGTGCTGAGGAGCATCCCGAGAGGTGGCACGGTCCACCAGCGGATGAGCGTGAGCCGGCTCTGGATTGCCACCGGCTCTCGGCAAATAGTAGGTCTGAACTTTGGAGGTGCTGGCAGCAGGGAGCGCTTGCCAGCTGCGAGGGAGGCTGGCTGCGAGCGGACGGACGCCACTCGGCAGAGCTGATCTGGAGAGAGGAAGGAGATCAAGGCTGGTTCGGTTTGGAGGATGTTACGAACTGACACACATGGAAATACCTCTTCCAGTCATGCTAATCTGTCGCGCTGGTCGTGTTTGTTAGACGTAGCTACAGTAACAAAGGGGGCGGGACTCTGCGAAAGATCAATTCCTTTAAAGAAGCAGCACAACCATTGATTGAAACAAAACCACATAGCCACATTTAATCATCTTGACTAGTCTCATAATAATTTTTCTAATTCAAGTGTGAATAATTGTGTGTATTTGTTGTTTTGATTTTTACACCTGTGTAACAACGTGGGCTGGGTGACAGAATGCCTCTAGTCTGTTGCATCTAACTGCCTGAGCATGGTGTGTGCAAGGTGTGTGTGTCTGAACAACATGTCACATCAATCCCCTCAAAAGTAGGCAGTTTCAGCAGTGTCGCACCTCTCAGCATCTTTTATGCTTTACTGAACCCAGGGGAAACACACACAGTCAGGCTGGAAGATTGAAATTTGCCCAGCTCTACTCTGCTGACACACAAACACATAATACCTGCCTCAGAACGACAAGGCTCGGTGAGCTGCTGCACGTTCAGTTAGAAATAAAAACGGCAATGTTTATTCATGTGGGTTGCATAATAAATAATTTCTTCTTTTTAAATGTATTAACTATTGAAAGACAAAAGCCACCTGTGAGTTCTCAACTATAAAGTCATGCTAATGAGGCTGGGGACTCCTCTCAGATGTGGAAGCTTGGAGAATAGAAGGAGATAATAAACACAGCAGCAGGTAGATTTTGACAGAGAAGGCGAGTGTGTCGTGTAATAATGTATGATTCAACGGCTATTTTAAGATTTTGAAACGCTACACCAGTTTTCTTTGGAGAAATCTCCCTAACGTTGCTCATTGGAAACTGTCTAAGCAGGAACTGAGTCAGTGCTGTGGCATCGTCCGGAGAAATGCTCTACTCAAGTATTATACCTGGAAAAACATGTACCTGATACAATTAGATGATATTTTATTGTTTTAGTTTATATTTTAAACGCTGAGCCAGTATATCTCCATACAGACTAAATCACATCACAACGGTTTAGACTGAGATCAAAAAGCAGTTCATGATTTAAATATAATGTATGTTTATTAAAATATCTTGTAAAGTCAAAGTCACCAAACATAACATGTTAAATTAAAAAATGTCAGTCAAACTCTGACACTAAAAGAAAGGAAGAACCCCCCCCCCCCACACATAATTGATTTAAAAAGCCTTATCAGTATAATTTCATTAGCAGGAGAAGGACTGATGCTCAGTTATGTTTTTACATTTTATACTTATTGCCATTTTTTAAAAACCCAATAAATATTTACATGTATGCAGCTCAGTTTATTATAAAAGCCATTGGAAGGTATAATAGTTTGGTGAGACTGAATCTATTTTAATTAATGTTTTATAGCTGCCAAAATGTCAATGGTTTTTTGTGCAAAACTGAATTGGGGAGCGACACATGAAAACTGATTTATGCTACAACTCCAAGTAGTTCCATCATAATTACAGTTTTTAATTTTATTTGATGATTTTGTCTTCCATCAGCATGTACAAATTGGACATTAATGGAACAGATGTGCTCTCTTAGTTTTTTTTTTAATGAAAGGTCAAGTTGGAGTAGAAATGAATCAGCGCAAAGATGGCAGCTTGAGTCATTTCCGTATCATGTGCAGACTACTAATTGCATTTTCTTCTTTGGGGGGAGTGGGCAATATTTAATGCAGCAGGGACAAGAAAGAATCTGACAAGGTTGATCAACAGCAGCACAGATCTCATGATGACATAAATCTGGATTAGTGCAGTGCTTCTTGAAATCCCCTTACGTCACAGTTCTATTTATATGGCCTTTTAGGTAGACTTACAAAAAATAGTAACAGAGTACCATGATTAGCTCAATAAACAGGTTTTTATTCACCTAGGAGTTCATCAGCAAAAGGTTTTGTTTTTCCAGGTTGAGCAAGAATAAACATGATATTGTGTTCAGTTTAGTGGTTTTTAACAGTTTAAAGTAGTGAATGAATACGTATGATCACGTCCTTACCTTCAGACACTAAAAGGGTTTACTAAAGTATAACAACACAGAGTTACAATATTTATATGTTTCCATTCTTAAAGCTGTAATCTGGAGTTTCTACTCAGAGGGCACCACTGAGGTGAAAAAAAAAATGTGTTGCACCTTTAAGTTTCACCCCTCCTGTGTCCTTGGTACTAGGGCTGTTCACATTCCGCTATAACGGTGAACAGCTAAGACAACGTCCGGAACGTTGGCAGTGGGAAAGTGTTTCTGCGGGGACCGATTTCAGTGCTACACACTAAGACCACACGTGAAAAATAACGTTTTAAATGAAGAATGGCTGCTGGCGGGGGCTGTAACAGCGATTCACAGATTACTGACCCAGAAAAACTTATTCCAGAAAGAGGATCCACGGCTGTAGTATGGAATTTCTTTGGCTTCACAAGGTCAGACTTCATTTGCGCTAGCAACTTAACCTAATTACTGGACCCTATTGGCAATCATATTTTGAAGAGGCTGTCCAACAAAAACATGGTCCTGTGCATATGACAGTAAAATGGGCTAAAATACATGATATTAAAATATTTTGCCAAACCGCCCAGCTCTACCTGATACGCTAGCCAGCATCTGCTCTTATCCGTGCACGCATGCCACCTTTGTTATGATGGACACTTCATGAGTAGATTACATTATACAATGTATATGTTTATTTAAGGCAGTTACTATTCTATGATTCACAATGTCTTTGCATAGTTGCAAACGACTAATAAACGGTAGTTCTTCAGGATATGTATGCACGCACGCTTGGTTGATTGAGAGGTGTACCATGCAGATGGCTAATGCTATTGGCTAATGCTGGGCGGCGCTCAGTGAAAATCAAACGCGCCCCTACGGGACAGCGGAGGGCTTTAAGAAAGAAAAAAATGACGTTTTTCCTACATTATATTTGATTTTAAAAAATCATACATAACTCCTGAAAAGGGAAAAACTTGGGATTGCAGCTTTAACATCATTTAAAGGCTTTTTGTAAATGTTGATGTATTATCTTTTTAACATGACATTTAAATTATAGAAAACTGTCTCTTTTGAAATGTTCTCTAATGATTCAAAATTTTGCACAATATAGTTTACCATATGTCTATAAATACATTTAGTACAAACAAGTAAGGACATTTGTGTTTGTAAGGTTATTTCTTCCTTGTTAAATTGCTTCTTGGCATTACATTTTATACTGTTGGAAAGTTTATTTATCTCCCCTTAAATTGTTCCTCATTAACAAGGAAAATCCGTGTGGGTTGAGAAACTGAGTCATGTATCTGGATTGCACACCTGAAAAACTTGCCAAATCTTCCTTGCCAAATGATTCTTGCCAATGCCCAACAACTTTTTACATTTTGTTTATATATACAGCATACACAAAATGCTGGAGTATAGTGAAGCTTTAAGTCTTTTATCATATTGAAAAGGGAAAAAGTAGCAGTTCTTAGTGCATGTACTCATAAATGTGGCTGATTTTATAGTGTAGCATGAAATGCAGTCATGACTTACAGCAAAGGAAAAAGACACACCCGCAGACACAATAGAGATGCTTTGACTTTCTCTTTACATCATCCAGTTTAGTCAGAATAAGGGAAGCAGTCTAAGCCCACATCACTGCACTAAAGTTAGTGATTCAAACTGCAAACGCAGACATCCAGAAATTTATTCTGTGTTGAGTTTCATTTTATAAATCCAGACATTCATGGATGGCAGATAACTACTATCAGTGGCATACAGGCGGATGGAGCCTGCGTTTGACGGTGAGTTTGAAAGTGTTTAAGTGTGTCTGGTTGTGATGTTTTTGAGAGTGATGTGGTTCTGAACTTAAAAGCTTTAAGACTGTGAAATTAGCCACATACTGGGATCCAGAACAAACAGTCCAACCATCAACTTAATCCCATTAGAGGGTCAAAATACAAACCAAACTCCAAAAAATGTTAGGATTCTATGTGAAATGTAAACAAAAAAATGCATTTGCATGCACTTATATTCTTTCCCCAATAGAATATAGCATGTCAGATATTGAAACTGACCTATTTTACCATTTCAGGGAAAATATTAGTTCATTTCATTTGACAGCAGCAACACATCTCAAAAAAGTTGGAACAGAAGTAAAAAAAGGCTCCAAAGTAAGTGACACTATTCAAAACCAACTGGTAAAGAGTTTAACATTCACCCCTTCATGCACACATTCACAGGTTTGATTGTAATAAATTACATAATATAGCTGCAGCTGCTTTGAGGCAGACTGAAACAACTAGTCTGCCATTCCACCGGTGCCACACGGCTGCCTGACCACCACCAAAAATATATTAAAAACAAACCAGAATTTTCCATGATAAGGTTTAAAATATCAGGTTCAACATCTAATAGACTGTTCACAAGATACAAATCATTGCAATATGTGATTGCATTATGTATTTTTTTCCTTTTACACAACAACCCAATATTTTTGGGCATTGGGGTTGTACACAATAAATTTCAAATAAGACTTAATGAATACTGTAGATGAATGATTACTGAAATCTAAATGACAATTTAAACTTTTTGAACAGTTTGGTCTACACATGAACATGAGACATACATGTATTTAGCATGTTACAGTCGAGTTTCGGCTTATCCAGTTCAACAGAAAAATAATGCCAAATTATAATTTTAAATGATGAGAAAATAAATCATTATGTAAATAATGAAGCATATTAAAATATTTATAAGTAGTATAGTAGCATAAAAGCTGCTTTTTACTGTACGAAAACTCTACAGCTGTATGATAGAAATTAAAGTGATATCAAAACTAATAATATTGTTATAGCTGTGTGATAGTTTGCAGCCACTTCCTTTTCTATCAGCTGCTGCAAAGCACTAAAATCAGCTCAGAGAGTTGGACATAAGTTCACAATATTTATTGCAAAGTTTGTGACAAATACACACAATATACAAAATATATAAGTTAAAGTTTAATTCTATGCCAACAGTCAGCAGAAAGCCAGACAAGCTCCCAAAGGCTCACCAACAGCTGATCTGTTTGTTTCCCAGCTTCAGGTCTGACTACAGCCGTGTTAAAGAACATGAAACTGAACATCCTATTATATGCCAAGTGTGAACTGTCCATCCAATTTAGAAGAACTGAAACGCCTAATGTGGCGCTGTAAGTATTCCTCCCACGTTCTTCACTATAGCATTATACAGTAATAACCTGCCAAGACACAGTAAAGATAACTTACAGATATCCGAAAACAGGCCAGCCAGCTCTACTCTTTGTTCCAAATGAAGACCTAAAACACAAAAAAGAAACAGCTAAGCATTAAAATGAAAATATGATAATGAGTTACAAATTGAGGGTTCAAAATTAGAGAGTTTAGAGATGCTTCATTTTAGAGATATAACGTAAATCTACTCTGCGTGACTTTTCAAGACAAGAAATTAGGTGTAATTGAAAAGTGGGAAGGTGATGTGAAAGAGCTCATTAAAACAGGAAGTTTATGTTAGTTTGACCTGCAAGCGTTCATGTTCTTATACTTCCTCTAATGACAACTCCACATACAAACAAATGCCTCATAAATGATCATATACATTTATCAATATACAAATAAGCTTTATAAAACCATGTGCAGCTCCACAAATTATTTTCTCTCTTTATTAAATACTAATACACTAAGTATCAATGCAGTTAGCCAATAATTCAACTTTCTTAAAAATAAATGTTTCAATTCAACTAGATTTAATGGTGATATTGTTTCCATTTTTTAATAATACATGTTTCTCTAATATTAAAGAGTTTTACTGGAAAACTCTGTTATCACTATAAATTTCTATGCTTGTCAAATAATTGCATGCCTTAATATATATTTATGATACATGTGCAATAAACAAAACTTCATTTACTAAAAGAACAAAATGTATAATCTGATCAGCTCTATTATTTTTTACACAACAGAACTAATACATTTATTTTCTGGACAGATTGAAGTACAGCTTAAACCTGCATGTCAGTGTCTGTTCAGCTAAAACTCATTCGGCAGCAGCAGCATTAACACAGCTGTATTCTCCCAAACTCAACAGCAGGGTTTCACCATCTGCCACCAAATCAAGACCACATGTCACATCTCATCCTGACAGCCCGAGTCCCCCCATGACAGCAGCAAGGTTGCTGCCCCCGCTTAGCACAGGCACAGACCACCCAACCACACACACACACACACACACACACACACACACACACACACACACACACACACACACACACACACACAGGTATCACCATAATGGCTCTTTCACATCACCCTGTATGTCAGAGACAGGAAGGTAAAACAGAAGTGATTCAAATGTCATGCATCTTAATTCCTAAGTAACACAACAGATTAAAATCTTTCCTCTATGGTATAATTATTTTTTTTTTCAAAAGCAGCACAAATTCTCTTGATATAAGATACAAAAAGTCAATCTAAATTTCAGCAAAATGCGAAACAGCCTCCATAAAAAATGTCTGTGAAAGAAAACAGCCACATATCTGCTTGTTTCTGCAGTTTCTCATAAAGCTAATAGAAAACATATTCAATATAAATCTCCCCCCATACTTAAAGGTAACACACACCTGGAATTTCATACTGTGTCTGTGTAAAATTGGTTTGACTTTTAAATCAATCCAGGAAGGTTTTCACACCAACTAAATCAAGCCACAACAAACCCCTCATCTTAATCATGCTTCACTCAGGTGTTAATATTATGTTAATAACCAATAATTAATCCTTGTTCTTATATGATCTTAATTATATCTTGATTTTCAAATGGTGTCTGAGTCAGCATGAATTGATATTATGAACAGATTTTAGTCAACACAGTGGGATAAAGACAGAATATAATCATGTTAGAGGTAATAGAACTGATGGTGTCTCATCTAACTATCGTTGTACTTGCATACAGCCCTGAGGCCGCAATGATTCCCACAAGTCCAATTTATACTGCAGCACACTGCAGTATCTGAGACATAACACTCAGCAGATCTCTCTTACAACACATCCAAAGTTGGGGGAAACAAAAATTAATGGGCACGCCGAGGCAAAAACTGAGAGTTCTTAGTTCCACAATTTATATTTAGCGTGCTACGATGCAAATAATGAGCAGTAAGTACTCATGATAACCACATTCCCAAACTGCAGATGCTTGTCTGCTTTATCAACATCAGAACAGTTACAAAAATGCAACTTTGACATCTTAAATAGTCTTCAAGAACAGACTCATGTCAGGTTAATTTGAACTTTACTTTATTTAGGCTCAAACTTCATAGCATTAGCAAACTCATTGTACAGTTTGTTGAATAAGCCACATGTGGACCAAAAATTGTCCTTAGAGTTTGTGTTTTATGTTTTATCATCCTCTAAACTACTTTGTACATTGCACATTTACAGCTATGAGTTTAGATTTGAAGTGTTACACCCTTTTGAAACGAGGAGAATTGGTGCCACTATTATTATTATTTCATGAACAATCAATTATTGATGTTATCGTTGAAGCTGCTTGTCACGTTTTATTGTTCACTAGAGTACAATTTTTCCATTTTTCATTTTTGTGTTACATAATTACACAATTAAAAGATGATGTTCAGCAGTTATTGTTAAAAAAGGGTTAGTTTTTTTTTTATAAATTATAGCAAAAAGATTTTTTTCAATAAGACAAGCTTGCAAGAGGATCCTCATTATAAAATGATCTCTAATAAGAACAGCGAGTTAATTTCAACTTATTAGACAGGTATGCAAATACACATGTTTTAAACAGAATAAAATAAATTACAATACAGCCCGCATGTATGCATGCTTATAGTCTGCTGGTGATAGATCTCCAGCAGGAAATCCATCCTACCGCCCGCCATCCTCCCCCATTATTCATGATTCACAATGATTACTGTTTACTCTGCAGCCTTGCATGATCTGTTCTCTGACTATAACAAACACCCAGTCAACATTTTACAAGGTTGTTCACCGTCATGATGCCTTGACCTCCAGCCCCAGAGTCATAACCATGCTGAGTTACGGACCTAAGGCATCCTGAAGATGGAAGTGAAGACGATATGAGAGGCAGAGGAGAGAGAAACTGGTGTTTAAAAAAACAATTTTTTAAAAATTAAATATTTAAATAAAACACATTTAGATTGTGTATAATGTCAAAAAAATTAAATACACAGCCACATTCTCACCAGTAATTTAAAAACTTTAAATCTTTTAACATTTTTTAAATGATAATTTCAAGTTTCAAGTTTATTTATTTATAAAGCGCCAGTTCATGACAAAGTCATTTCAAGGCACTTCACAGAAAAATCAACCAATTAATAATAAAACATTTTCTATCTAAGGAACCAGCTGATTGGGCTGAATTGTTATTTCAGCACAATCCCCATCCTGAGCAGCACGATTGGCGACAGTGGAAAGGAACAACTCCCTTTTAACAGGAAGAAACCTCTAGCAGAACCCGGCTCAGGATGGGCGGCCTCTGCCTCAGCCGACTGGGGTCTGAGCTGACAGGAAAGAGACACCGATGGATTTTGGCCAGTTGTCATGTCTATAGAAAGATAAACAGAGAAACAGTTAATGGCAGCAGTAACAATCAAAGCAATAACAATTTGATGACTCTAGTGGGAATATTTCATTGTTTGTTTATGTGAGATACATCCTCTTCAGAGGCAGCCAGAGTAAAGAAAGACAGCAGAGTGAAGAAATGTGGTCAGAATGTCCTCCGGCAGTCTAAACCTATAGCAGCATAACTAAAGGGAAAGCTCAGGAGAACCCAAGCTAACCCTGACTATAGGATTGTGTAAAAAGGAAAGTTTTAAGTCTATTCTTAAAACTACACAAGGTGTCTGCCTCACGGATAAAAAGTGGAAGCTGGTTCCACAGGAGAGGAGCCTGATAACTAAAAGCTCTTCCTCCCATTCTACTTTTAGAAATTCTAGGAACTACAAGCAGACCTGCAGTCTGAGAGCGAAGTGCTCTGTTAGGAGCACATGGAACAATAAGATCTTTAATATAAGCTGGAGCTTGGTCGTTCAAGGCCTTATACGTCAAAAGTAAAACCTTAAACTTTATTATAGACCTTACAGGGAGCCAATGAAGTGATGCTAAAACAGGAGAAATATGATCTCTCCTTCTAACTCTCATAAGAACTCTGGCAGCAGCAATATCTTCTTTTAAATGTAATTTTCTGTATTCTTGAACTGGTCCCTGCCTATAGGCTAACAGGTCCTCAAAGACCAAAGTACTATAGTATTTTGGTGTAGTAATTAATCACAGAAGCTCCCTTCTGACCAGTAAAAGCCCCCAAACGAGAAGGTACATAAAACTCTGATGCAACCTGGTGCCACTGCATTGCAGTTTGATGTCATGTTTTATATGTTCAGTGTCCTTCAACACTTGAATTCAAAGCAAAGTATGCTCTTATAATAAAATGCCATCAGTAAATAAATTGGTCAAATAATGTTTTTTATTTGAAAAGAGCAGAATTTAGGTAAAACTGTGTTTCTTTTGCAAACGACTGACACAAAATGTAGTTTATTCAGCTAAAAATATCAATTTGCAAAAAGGTACAGTGTAGCAATAAATACTTTCAACACAGCAGAATCATAATATGAACTGCTATTAGCAATAATCCCACCGATCGACTGACCTTTTAAAATGAATAGAACTGAATTTTACTTTCATTTTTTTTCTATTATAAGCAATAATTTGTGTCTGACTCTTTCAAAGACCCAGTAATTTAGCCTTTTCTGCTCCAGATACAAATCCTCTTTCACATGGAAAGAAAACCTTCACTGCATTTAAATTCCATCAATCAGGTTAGATCTAATCCATAAAAAACTGAGTTAGTATTTTTTATATTTATCCTCTTGCTAAGACTTCAAGCATGAATAAAGACAAAACAGCAACAAAAAGCTTCAGCTCCATCCAAACTCGCTCTCTGGATATTGACGTGCTTGTACTCACTGAGGCCTCAACTGATTGTGAGTGTACACAGAAACAGCTGGGGACATCACAGATGGTTAGATGGCATATTTCTTGTGCACTTGGATGACTTCCTGTATGTGCCTTGTTGTAAAGTCCTAACAGGATGACCTCAATTTCCAGATTATGGACAATTTTTCCACACGTAAGTATTTCTAATTTGATTGGTCTTAAACTTATTTAAACATTTCCATCTATGTTGGAAAGAGGCTGGTGTTCAAATTCAGCATTGATTTTGGTGCTGCAGTGTCTGCAGAGCTGGTGTGCTTGTATTGCATTGGTCATGTGATCAGAAAAAAACAAGGATACCAAATTGCCAAAACATTTCAGAACAAAAAAACAAGGCAGTAGAAATTCGACTTCAAACAAACAATAAAATTACCCTTAAATAACCCATCTGACTAAAGCTGTTTTCGGACAGGCCATTTCGCTTTTGAGTCTGAAAGTACCGTTCCGGTCTATGTCCACATAATCTGTTCCAGAACTTTTGCGGCTGAAGACCTAGTATAAAGAGCGGACGTTCTCCAATATGGTGTTTGCGTTCGAAACAGTGGCGTGTCTGAAAAGACAACTCCGGTTAAAGACTGAATCGAATTGTCCACTGAAAATAGTTGAAGATGTATTGCATGTCCAAAAAAAACAGTCAATAACATATATGTTAATTCCTCTCATGAAACAGCAGCCCAAGTTTTGCACAGCTTATTTTACAAAGTGCTAATCAGTTCAAAGATTTAATTTAAGCACACAATTAGATTCTTCACTACAATCTCTTTCCTCTTAGTACACGACTCCACCGTTTGTGTCATTTTCCTTGTTAAACATACAAATAGCAACCTCAATGCTGATTAATCTGACACGTTGCTCCTTTGCACATCAAGCGGTGACAAAAGCAGAGCAGAGACAGAGGACGTGATAATTAGTTATTCAAGCCCAACTATGTTTTTACCTTAGAGTAATTCTGTAAAAGCTTTCCGAACAGAACTTCATGGTACAAAACAGCATCTACGTGTTGACAGTTCTCCCTTCTGCAAGCAGACAGCAGAGAGATGAGGTGTGGCTAATTTACACACTCATAAATCCACAAGTACCAAATTATGTAAAGGTTTATTACATCCACCTTGATGTTAAACTGCAATGCATGAATCGATCTTTTCTTTCTAAATTATTTCCATTAAAAACTGGATGTGATCTACATGTCCCCTTATTTCCATGCTTCTCATGCAGCACAGCTGTCACCACATAAATAAAACAACATCTGCTCATATCTCTTCATTTTTATCCCACAGATGATGAGCAATCATCTGTTCTGTCAAAAACAACAAAAAAAAAACACCCCAGGGCTACAAAAAATAATGACCTAGAGGCTGGCTTGATTATCATGCTTGAATAAAAACACAAGACACACTGCATTACAAAACGTTTACCCATACATCTTCCACAGTTCCATTTAATAGAATAGGTTTGGTTACCGAAAGAAAAGAAATATAGGGACTAACAGATGTGAAATTGTCAGCACATTGAAACAATGACAGTAGCAGGCGAGGCTGGTGGCACATCTAAATGCTAATGTCATGCTGCTCCTTAAATAAATGCAGAAGTTAAGGAGTCAACTGGGAAGATGCATCTGAAGTGATGACACAGTGTAAAAGACAGCGTCTAATGAAATATAACTCAGAAATACAGAAGGTAAAATTATCATATGAAAGTCAGTGACAAATTACTGAGACAATAAGACATTCTGAATGAAATAAGATCCTCCCTGTTCAGATGCATCTAGTACTATATGGTGTTTTTTTTTGTTTTTTTACACCCTGACCGTCCAGCATCACCCCTCCAGTTTGCACTTATGCTTCTCTGAGAAGTCTCTTTAGCTGGTTGCACTCTGGTTCCCATGGGCTGCTCCTTGAGGCTATATTTATGGTTTATATGTTTTATGTTCTTGCACCCATTGTACCACAGCCATGGATCAATACTGAGCTATGGGCTCCATTTGAAGTCAATTCCTTACAGTTGAAACATAAAAATATTTTATATCCCGAAACTAAAGAAACTCCTTTTATAATTATTATTTCTTGCTTTATATTCAAAAGGGCATCAAAGAATTTTGACTTTGTTTACTTGCAATTTAAAAGAATATTTAAGGAACTCTGTTTGCAAATGTCAGAACTAACTTTGAACTTGGTTTTAATTTTTTACAGTCAATAAGATGGAAAAAGTAATAAACTCTGCAGCATTCAGGGAAATTAAAAATAAATCACAAAGAGTTGATATAGCTCTCTTAGGTTAATTGATGAAATGTCTAAGTTATACTGACCAGCTTGGAAAGTGAAAGCAGGCAGCTGGCATTCAGATAGATCCAGTAAATGAATAAGGCTGTTTCAAAGCTTCTCTTTTTCACTTTCAGGGTCTCAGTTCAGAGCCATTCTTCAGTGCCACCAATGATTAATGCAGCTATGAATGGGTTAGTCTTTCAGTAAGCACTGCAGGAGAACGGTTGCTTTAGTTCTTCTTTCTTTCTTTGCCATTTTACTTTCCTCCTGATGTGGCCTGATTTAGTCGCAAAGTGTGAAACTGATTTAGACTCATTTGAATGCTAATTCCATAAAGAGAGGTGATGCATGGATCACTTTACTCAGATGCTTGGGGGAAAAAAAGGTATTTGCTTTCAGTCTGAATAATTAAGAAGCTCTTTATTCATAAATCCAACTCAGGAATAGCAACATATAACACTCTCCTTAGAACAAACAAACAAAAAGACTTAACCCGTTCATGCACAGTGGTCACTGGACAGCTACCAAAAAACTGGTTCCTTGTACATTTTGGGGTATTTCTTGCTAATTTGCACAAAATCCACCACATTGGACTGAAGTGTGTTACCCCACAGACTGCCACCCCCAGCAGTGTGTGTCATAATGATGTGATAATACACGCTGAACAGCTGAAATGCACGTTGTCCACCTGAGTGGACATTTGAAAACCTTTATGAAAAGTATAAACAAAGTGTAAACAATGTTCAAATTTGCATTTTTTTATGCCAAAAGATAAAAATTCAAAAGAAAAAAAAAAATTAATGCATAAAAAAGTTTAATGATTGTGGCCTGTGTGTTATCTCAGGCTCCAGTAAATAAGTGTTTTAAGCATAACCTGTCTCATGTTTAACATTCTGCAGCACAGTTTCTCTACACAAGTGACTGTCCTAATCAGTTAGGAAACTTGATTTATGTCTAGATCACTAATTAGCAAGAGTTATTTTCTACTTCCAAATAAAAACCTGTGCTTTTTCCTTCCATGTTGCTGGTTTGTCATCGTTGTTTTTTTCTTCAAATTTACACTCAAAACAGTTCCAGGGAGTGACATAAAGATGATGAATAACTAAAAGTGATATTTTTTATTTTCTTGTGGTTTGGGGTTTGTGTATAATATCTATAAAAAGACATGTCAAACACTATTTATGAATCCAATTGTGACAAAAATGGAAGATTAACTTTTTTTTTTTACATTAATTTAATGTTAAGAAAACATCAGATCAAAAAGGAATTATATTTATGGCAAAATAATTTTTAAAAACATGCTTCCTCTGAACCAAATTATGTTTTTAGAAAATGTAATGCTCAAGATAAAAATGTAATTATTGTGTAAACCAAACGGGACTTTTGTTTTGAAAACCCCTGTTAGAGCTCGGCCTGGATGCTTCGAAGGTCACAGTTACAATGCCTCTTGATGTCCACATGTGAGGAGACCTGATATAACGAACACTTTGTAAACATCCTGCTGGCCTGAAGCATTATGGGAACGCTTTCAAGTCTCAACTAGTCTCAGGTTAAAAATCAATTTTTGAAGGCTTGGGTCATTAAGATGCTGTAGGACAACAAGTGTGCTTGTGTGTATCCTCAATCGTCCAGGACATGACAATCACAAGACTTACCTCTTAGTAACGGCAACAACTCTTCTAAATCTGCAGACACTCTTTTCAATTTATTTGGTATTTTCAGGAAGCAGAACCACAAAAGCAAGAACTCCATAGTTTTATAAATAACACATCAACTTGTTGCTTCATTAGCAATTTTCATTTTCGCAGATTCCTTTTTAAACACTTACTACTCAATAAAACAATAGATGACAGAAGATTTTTAACAATATATGTGATATAATATGAAATGTCAGCGTGGTGACTGTCAAATTAAATGTCCTCTGTGAATGTTTGATATTAAGTCAGTTCTTAGAGTTCTGACTGGGTTTTTATGCTGTAATCAAACCCCTGAAAAACCAAAAAATTGTTTACCTGCGTGAGGACAAATCAGCTGTGAGAAAAAAGTCCAACAAACTTAAAGCAGGCAAACTGAAAACCAAATTTAAATCTTTACTGAGTAAATGGAAACGTCAGCAAAGCTGTGTAGAGGAAAATTAGAAATCAAGGTGCTGTGTAGATCTATTAGTTGTGCCTCTGTTCTCATTTGTTCTCACCCTTGGTCATTACACCCTGCTATAAATACGGTTTGGTCTAAATTTATTGAAATTTAGTGTAAGTATGGTTGACTGAGTGCAAAATAAAACTGCATTGCACTCAGAAGACACTATTTACTGCATACTCAAGGCTGCTGAATGGGATCTTTGAAGCTGTAAACACATTTGACATTTCCCTAGAACTCAGTAAGTTGTTGTGAGACAGGTGATTGTTTTGTATGATGATGAGCTTAATGATATACTGCTTGTTCTGTAAAGCTTTGATGATGAGAGATAAACACCTAACTCATACTGGTGTAACAACTGTCTTAAAAGGATTTTTTTATTCACATTCATTTGCTCTGTAAAGAAATTGTTTCATATGGAGACATGTTTACCGAACAGCTAAGACACACAAACGTTAGACATCTAGAGGGAAAATGGTTCTGCTTATTATTAGCAACATCATGGAATGTTTTTAGAATAATTTGTGGGCATAAATCGTTAGTTTATGACTATATTGGTGTAGATTTTGATGGTTTCTTCCTTGTAAACTAGATTATCAAAAACAGGTTTGTATGTAAGCTGGCTTTGATTTTTAAGCATAGTTTCTGAAAGACCGAGAGGATGACGGCCAATGTGAACTTACGAGTCCACAACCTGAACCAACAAAGCAGCAGATGACATCACAAAAACTAAATGTTCTCTTTTTAAACTATCACAGTAAAAAGGTCCAGAAGAAGACAAAAATAAATGTAGGTTCAGAATATTTTAGGTTTCTTGACTGAACAATGGCCATGTTTATGCACACGGGTCAAAATTTTGATAAAAATAAAATTACTATGCAGTAAAAGAATAAACAGCTTTGGCTTTGATTTAAATGAACGAACCCTGCTTTTGTTTTTCAGTTCCACAAATCCAGTTTTATATCCTTTCGACAGTGAAACAACATTCTGTGTAACAGCACAATCGTACTTCTGTCATACATCGTGCAACAAACTGCCTTTCTGCTCTAATAGGGCATCCTGAATTTTTAATTCAGAATATTTCTATAGATCAAGCTACAAAATGCTGTAAATGAGTGAAATGTAAACAATCTGCCAGTGAAAAACAAAGTCTGTAACATTCTTCTCATGTTTGTATGTGGCCTTGCAATTTAAAAGCATAAGACAGAAGCAGTTCAGCTGTTTATCTGACTCAACTAATTGAAACACAAATCGAAAAACCTGTGATTCTTTAATATTTGTGTAAGAAAGGCTGAAAGCCGTCACCATGTACTGGCCCTTCTACAGTAAAGTATCAGTATGAGAAATCTCTGAGGAGGATTCAGAGAGGGTGTCTGTCCTTCACTGCAGGTGGTAGTACCCCTGAACAAGGAGAAGGTGAAACAAAGCACATAAAAATGATAAAAATAGTACAGAGAAATGGAGAAGGAGACCTACATTAGATGGAAAAGGTGAAAGAGATAATTCTACATCTAATAAATACTTGAAAGCCTAAATTAAATGTGCCATTCAATCAACGTACTGTATCTCAGAGGTTCTCCTACTCTTTTCTGTCTGAACCTCTGTTACTGTAAAAAAATCTCTCATCCTCCTAATTTCAGTCAAAATTACAATGTGAATATATCATTTTTCTGTTTTACTGACTTTCATTTAAAAAAATCTGTTTGTAAAAGGGTTTCACGAGTTAAAAGAAAACAAGAGTCTAGCTGAGTTTTACCCTGCTGCTGCGATAGTGACACTTCAGACAGAAACTCTCATGAAGAAAGAAAGATGACTAATAAACATACTGCAATTTTGATGTTTCAAGATGGTGCAGCAGAATCTGTTTTTCCTCTCCCAGACCCTTCATGAAAGGACTGCCCTCTTCTAGCGAGCTAAGAAAACATCATTTTGTTGATGAATTCATCGAGCTACCAAATGTAGTTAAAAATTTATCTTAATTGGAGTGAGTGACCCAATCAGCTGCATCTTTCCACTTTTTCTAAGCAAACCTGTTTCTTTTCCATCAGAGCTCGGATCAGTTTTAATCGGAATAAATATAAAACGAAGGGATTGTTTACCCTGAAGAACCCACTTGAAAATAAATTAGTCATTGCTGCTGCATCCAGCCTAAATATCTACAATCTGTTCATTAGTAATAAACACAATCGTATTCGGAGATGAATCAGGGATTATTGTTTGATTTCCGATTGCTTGTTTTTTTTTCTAATCAACCTGTAAGAAGCTCCTATTTACTTAATGCCAGCAGCATATTGTTTGAATATTGAATTTCAGAGGAAAAGAAAAAGACCAGAAAGCTAAAATGAATCCTTCATGACTGGATGAGGACAGATGCTGAGGACTGTATGATACAAAGCCCTGGCTGTCCCCCTGCTCCCTCTGAACAAAGAACATCCAGACACTGTCTGTCAGAAACACTCTTCTCTGTGACTGGGACTGAAAGACACACAAATCCACCACCAAATATAGTTTTTAGATATACACGAGTCACATAATGATCTTAACTTGTAATCTGGATTTTAAACAGCTGATGAGGAGGTGTGGCAGGTGTGTGTGCCTTACTAATTTTCATTTTGCTTCCATAAGGAAAATAAACATACAAAAATTGAACTGAATATGCCACTTATTTGTTAAAAGGAGAGTAAAACGAGGGTAATTACAGCATTTATTAATAAAGCAAGCAAGAAAGAAGATGGGAAGGTTGAATGAATCTGACATTTCACCAACAATCTGATGTTGTTTAATACAACATGTAGAAAACATCTGGATGGATCATAAAAATAAATAAATGAACTTGCTGTGACATGAATATCCTATCCTAAGGCCTGTACAACCTAAATACAATCGATTATTTCGGGGAGTACGTTGCGGCGCATTGATGAATCACCGGAAATTCAAACCGATAATTGGGGGGACCTGACCTTTAAACCGCAGTTTCCCAACAAACGTATCCTCTCTTAACAAACGACCCCAAAAGACAGAAATGAATTGATGTTAACAAAGATGCTGAGGACAAACCCACTGGCTCTGAGCGACCAGCATCATCTCGAGGAACGTGTGCTCTACACTGGAATTATTAAAGCTCTAATGGTTTGGAATATGGTTTTTAAAAGATGAAATCTTACCTGGGTAGTGTCATATGTCGATAAGTCACCTCCTGTTCGGATTAGTGAGAGATGGAGCTGGCTGGTAGCTCATCACTGTGCTTCACCGACAGTTGGCGTACGGAGCGCAGCCGCTGATGACGGCGCCCCGGAACGAGCATAACATGAAACGAGCCCACTGCGGTTGTCTGGTTGGTGAAAACAGCCCTGCACGCGAGTCCGCTACCCCACCCGAGTAACGCGTTACTTAGAGATGAGCCTACTCAGTTGCCTTCCCGTACTGAGGCAAAGCCAGCAGGCAACTTGCAGAAAACTAACACGGGGTTTCTACAACAAATACATTATGTTTTAAGAAATAGAGCTCGCGGACTCTGTTATATAATTAACAAAAACATATTTTTTTAAAAACGAACACGTTTAATATTCACCCCAAATCCATTGGATTGATACTTTCTTCTATAGTTGTTTCTCAGCTGAAAAAAAAAAGATAATGGAAAATTAAATTAAACATTAGGGGGGGAAACTGTTCCCCAAAATGCTGAGCAAAGTGGGGACACATTTCACTTGTGACACTGATTTGTTTTGTTTTTAATCCACAACATCCTCAAAGGGCTGGGACATGATGCCACGCAGCAGTGGTCAGGGACCACAGGTGCTCTCCTCCTCCACACCTGATTGAAATGTTTCAATTACCGGCTTTTAGATTGTGCAGAGACTGTTAATTACTAGTTCATGTGAATCAGGTGTGCAGGAAAGCTTCTGAAACATGCTGGATGTGAACCTTGAGGACTGAATATTGCCACTGCTGTACTGTGATAATAGCTTCATCCCATTGCCTTGATTAGTTTATGGACTTAAAAATTAAATGAGACATTTCAAAAAAGCAATAAGTTGTATTTTTTGTATTTTTTTTTCCATTAGATAAAGGTATTTGCAAAAAACTTGAACTCCAGTCCTATTATCCTGCATGTTTTGGATGCTCCAACACAGCTGATTGAAATGATTTATATTTCTCCTCATCATGTCAACAACTTCTGCAGAGGCCTGTTAAAGACCTGCTCATCAAAACCAGGTGTGCTGAAGCAAAGGGGCATCTCAAACCTGCAGGATGGTGACCCTCAAGGACTGAAGTTTGACACCTTTGCCATTGCTGATCAGAAAAAGACTGAACTGGACTGGCGTGAACAAATCTGAACCTTCTACTCTGATCATAATGCTTTGAACTTTGAATTCCCAATTGAAAATTAATTTGAAGTGTACATAAGCACCAAAATGCAAAATATGTATTGTTTCTTTGGTCATAATGTTTGTGAAAAGAACTGATTATAAAATATTTGTTCTGATATTCTTATTAAAATCATCATCACAAAAGAGAAAAACAAAAAAAAAGTTGTTTTTTTTCTAAAGTTGTGAATGTTTTCACACAATTAGAGCAAAAAGTTAAAGTAAGTCAATCAAATATAAGAGAATGAGTAGCTTCAGATTTCAAACAGAGATCGACACTGTCACCCAGTGGTCATGTGACAGAATGACAACAAAGTCCAGGAGCCAAAGATCTTTAAAAACAAAATCTTACATCGATTTTATACTTGTTAACAAAGAACACGTTGAATTTATTACCAGAGTAGTTAATATTTCCTCTTGTTTGTTTATTTATTTGTTTGTTTGCAAGAAAAAAAAAGTTATGAATGGATGTTGATGAAATTTTCAGGAAAGGTCAGAAATAGTCCAGGAAAGAAGTGAGTAGATTTTGAGGGTGATCTGGCTTTCCCAGGAATTCCTGGATCCAGGTTTTTTTTTTTAAGGAGTTTTCATCATTGTGAATTAGGATTGCTTTTTATATATGTGCATAGAACTTCACAATAAACGGTCCAGGTGCACAGAAAAACAAACAAAAAAAGAAAAACAAACAAGTTAAATGTTGGTGTAAATCACAATATGGGTTGAACTGAGGTGTTTGGCAGACATCTGCACTCTCCGAGTGTTTGTCTAGTTATTATAATGATCATTTTATGAAACCTTGATGAGGTTCTGCTGTCAAGTTTGCTTTGCGCGAATATTTAATAATCTGAATTTTGTTCACTTCTGACACTCTTTTTTGAATGTCTCTGAAATGGAATTCACTGTCAACTTTGAGCTCTTTCTGAACTTACTGTGAAAATGTTTGAGGAAAACAGTTATCATCTTATTTTAAAATGAGTGAACAAAAACATTGTTCTAGTATCAATACATTTCATACAAAAACACAAATTGCAACATTTGCAAAGTTGTGAAAGTACAAACTTAACAATAGCTTCCTATGTTATGCTTGACATGAAATACATATTTGAAACTTCCTTTTGATGCATGGTTAATAAATTACATCTGTTATGATCATATCTCCCCTCAGACGCTCATTTGATTCAGATATTTCTTCTCAAAACTCAATTTACATGTTTAACATTGTTTTTGACCACTGTTTACTAAAAACCTTTCCTCAGTACTATATCTACCAGGTGTTGGAGTAATTCTGTGATATTACTATACATTTTCATCATTTTGGAGTATCTCTTGCTTGTTCTCTTTTTAAACATATTTCTATTTTTAAATTATTTGTTATTCTGGTTTGGATTCTGTGCAGGCTGAAGGATTTTTGCTTCATTTGTCACCTTTGTACCACTTGTTATTTTGCCTAACCATAGAACCGAGAGACTTGTTTACAAGAAAAAGCAGCTAATGGACATGTCTAAGGTTCAAATAATACTCAGATTGAGACCCCAAATCCATGATGAACTAGAAAAGCACTCAGAGAGCGCAGACTTATTGTAGAAAGTAGTATGTCCGTATCCTTAAAAAAATTCCTGGATCCGGACAGTAATCCAGATCACCCCCAAAATCTGATCAATTCTTCCTTGGGTCATTTCTGACCTTTCGTGAAAATTTCATCCATCCATTAGTTTTTGAGTTTTCCTGCTAACAGACAGACCCTGATGAAAACATTAACTCTTTGGTGGAGGTAATTAAAAAGAAGATGTGAATGCAGAGCAGGAGCAAAGTGAAGAGAGAGAAAAATTAATTTTAAGTCTTCTCTTCCATCAGTCATACTGACAAACATGAGCTCTCTTGTTAATAAGATCTAAACATTGTTGAAGACCCAGCCAGACTATAAGGAATACAGTAACATGTGTTTCACCAACATGTAGCTACATTCATGTAGGTCCATCTGAATAAGCAAATAAGCCCCTTTCATGACCCGTTTGCTTATCACCGTGGGGTTAGAGTGGAAGACTACAACACTCTGGTGACTCTGCAGTTGTTGGTGGATCAGAGATGGACAAGACACCAAGTACAGAGAACTGATAGAGTGTGTTGTGTCTTGGTGTGGGAACACTCATCTCATCTTGAATGTGAACAAGACAAAGGAGATGATTGTGGATTTTAGGAGGAGCAGCAACATGACAAAATATATTTCCATTATGGGAGAAGAAATGGAGGTGGCGGAGGAGTATAAATACCTGGTGTTCACCTGGACAACAGACTGAACTGGAAGCACAACAGTACTGATGCTGTTTTCAAGAAGGGACAAAGAACACTGGACTTGAGGAAGCTCAGGTCCATTTGTTGCAAGACATTGGAGATCTTTGATAAGTTTGTTGTGAGTGTGATCACACCTGTTAGGGGAGCAGCATCAGAGCATGTGACGTAAAAAGGCTGAGCTGATCAAGAAAGGTGGTTCCGTTCTGGGGACTGTTCTGGCATTGTTTATCCAAAGGAGGGAGGGAGGAATCAATCAATCAATCAATCAATCAATCAATCAATCAATCAATCAATCAA
>SSNP01000050.1:3218753-3247291 GCA_006937955.1 Pachypanchax playfairii
ATTGAAAATTAATTTGAAGTGTACATAAGCACCAAAATGCAAAATATGTATTGTTTCTTTGGTCATAATGTTTGTGAAAAGAACTGATTATAAAATATTTGTTCTGATATTCTTATTAAAATCATCATCACAAAAGAGAAAAACAAAAAAAAAGTTGTTTTTTTTCTAAAGTTGTGAATGTTTTCACACAATTAGAGCAAAAAGTTAAAGTAAGTCAATCAAATATAAGAGAATGAGTAGCTTCAGATTTCAAACAGAGATCGACACTGTCACCCAGTGGTCATGTGACAGAATGACAACAAAGTCCAGGAGCCAAAGATCTTTAAAAACAAAATCTTACATCGATTTTATACTTGTTAACAAAGAACACGTTGAATTTATTACCAGAGTAGTTAATATTTCCTCTTGTTTGTTTATTTATTTGTTTGTTTGCAAGAAAAAAAAAGTTATGAATGGATGTTGATGAAATTTTCAGGAAAGGTCAGAAATAGTCCAGGAAAGAAGTGAGTAGATTTTGAGGGTGATCTGGCTTTCCCAGGAATTCCTGGATCCAGGTTTTTTTTTTTAAGGAGTTTTCATCATTGTGAATTAGGATTGCTTTTTATATATGTGCATAGAACTTCACAATAAACGGTCCAGGTGCACAGAAAAACAAACAAAAAAAGAAAAACAAACAAGTTAAATGTTGGTGTAAATCACAATATGGGTTGAACTGAGGTGTTTGGCAGACATCTGCACTCTCCGAGTGTTTGTCTAGTTATTATAATGATCATTTTATGAAACCTTGATGAGGTTCTGCTGTCAAGTTTGCTTTGCGCGAATATTTAATAATCTGAATTTTGTTCACTTCTGACACTCTTTTTTGAATGTCTCTGAAATGGAATTCACTGTCAACTTTGAGCTCTTTCTGAACTTACTGTGAAAATGTTTGAGGAAAACAGTTATCATCTTATTTTAAAATGAGTGAACAAAAACATTGTTCTAGTATCAATACATTTCATACAAAAACACAAATTGCAACATTTGCAAAGTTGTGAAAGTACAAACTTAACAATAGCTTCCTATGTTATGCTTGACATGAAATACATATTTGAAACTTCCTTTTGATGCATGGTTAATAAATTACATCTGTTATGATCATATCTCCCCTCAGACGCTCATTTGATTCAGATATTTCTTCTCAAAACTCAATTTACATGTTTAACATTGTTTTTGACCACTGTTTACTAAAAACCTTTCCTCAGTACTATATCTACCAGGTGTTGGAGTAATTCTGTGATATTACTATACATTTTCATCATTTTGGAGTATCTCTTGCTTGTTCTCTTTTTAAACATATTTCTATTTTTAAATTATTTGTTATTCTGGTTTGGATTCTGTGCAGGCTGAAGGATTTTTGCTTCATTTGTCACCTTTGTACCACTTGTTATTTTGCCTAACCATAGAACCGAGAGACTTGTTTACAAGAAAAAGCAGCTAATGGACATGTCTAAGGTTCAAATAATACTCAGATTGAGACCCCAAATCCATGATGAACTAGAAAAGCACTCAGAGAGCGCAGACTTATTGTAGAAAGTAGTATGTCCGTATCCTTAAAAAAATTCCTGGATCCGGACAGTAATCCAGATCACCCCCAAAATCTGATCAATTCTTCCTTGGGTCATTTCTGACCTTTCGTGAAAATTTCATCCATCCATTAGTTTTTGAGTTTTCCTGCTAACAGACAGACCCTGATGAAAACATTAACTCTTTGGTGGAGGTAATTAAAAAGAAGATGTGAATGCAGAGCAGGAGCAAAGTGAAGAGAGAGAAAAATTAATTTTAAGTCTTCTCTTCCATCAGTCATACTGACAAACATGAGCTCTCTTGTTAATAAGATCTAAACATTGTTGAAGACCCAGCCAGACTATAAGGAATACAGTAACATGTGTTTCACCAACATGTAGCTACATTCATGTAGGTCCATCTGAATAAGCAAATAAGCCCCTTTCATGACCCGTTTGCTTATCACCGTGGGGTTAGAGTGGAAGACTACAACACTCTGGTGACTCTGCAGTTGTTGGTGGATCAGAGATGGACAAGACACCAAGTACAGAGAACTGATAGAGTGTGTTGTGTCTTGGTGTGGGAACACTCATCTCATCTTGAATGTGAACAAGACAAAGGAGATGATTGTGGATTTTAGGAGGAGCAGCAACATGACAAAATATATTTCCATTATGGGAGAAGAAATGGAGGTGGCGGAGGAGTATAAATACCTGGTGTTCACCTGGACAACAGACTGAACTGGAAGCACAACAGTACTGATGCTGTTTTCAAGAAGGGACAAAGAACACTGGACTTGAGGAAGCTCAGGTCCATTTGTTGCAAGACATTGGAGATCTTTGATAAGTTTGTTGTGAGTGTGATCACACCTGTTAGGGGAGCAGCATCAGAGCATGTGACGTAAAAAGGCTGAGCTGATCAAGAAAGGTGGTTCCGTTCTGGGGACTGTTCTGGCATTGTTTATCCAAAGGAGGGAGGGAGGAATCAATCAATCAATCAATCAATCAATCAATCAATCAATCAATCAATCAATCAATCAATCAATCAATCAATCAATCAATCAATCAATCAATCAATCAATCAATCAATCAATCAATCAATCAATCAAGCAAGCAAGCAAGCAATAAGTCAAGCAAGCAAATTTTATTTACAAAAAGGCTTTACAACTAAAATATCTGATTCTTATAAAGACAGTAGCAGAAAAGATTTAAATTGTCCATGACCTGTAAATTAAAGCCACTGATCCTTGTGCAGAAAAGCGTTTTTATGGATCATTATAAACAACGTGGTTCTTCTTGTGGAATCTGTGACATCACATCCCATAAAATAGATTACTGTGGACTGAATCACACGGTGGAAACAGATTTCTTGATAAAAAAAGAACATAGATATAATCTATAATCTGTAATCCAACCAGTGCTCTTCTGATACTCATCATACAAAAGGAGAAACTTGTGGATCTTTCAGGTGAAAAATGATTAGCCTCTCAAGGCACCATGAATTCTGTTAGTGCACTTTTAGCACCAATTATTAGATCAGACCAGCCAAGATTATTTTGATCATATACGCTATTTTCATATAATTTTTTATTAGTAAGACATTTAAAAAAGAATCACAAGAATTGCTACTAACGCTGACCCTCAGCTATTTTTAAAAATCTCATGTTTCTAAAAATAGTATATTTGCTAAGAGAACAAGAACTGATGAAGAGTGACCAGTAGATGTCGCCAGTGAGCCGTGTATGACGCTTGGCTCCGGGCGAACGTGAACGGTGAGTAAATGCTCCTTATCGGTTGTGTGGGCCTATTGGCTGAAATGGCATGATGATGGTAATGTAAGCGCACAGGCTACTCATGACAATGACTCCAGTGAAACGCGTGATACAGGCTCAGCACGTGAGCAACAGATAAAAACCTGAACCACAACTTGTGCAATGCTGTGCGTAAAAGGCATCCTCACAGAAATGATCTAAAGAATCGCTGATTAATGATTCCTTATTGAAACCATCGACAGGATCAGCTCTTAGAATATCTGTCATTTCACAATTCCGATTTTACAAGAGCTCTTGATCACTGTTTGCAATAAGCCTCAGATCGGATGATGCACATTTTTCCCCCTGTTTTTAAACAAATTGAACGGTAATTGCTGATTTATGAGAAATTACGCGCATATAAACCAGTTTATTTCGGCTCAAATGCCATGACAATCTGCTGGTTGTGCTTCTTAAAGAGAATGTCTCGATGTCCTGTACTAATTAGGACCTCTGATAAAATGGTCAGCGGCACTGAGGGCGCACGGATTCCTCGCCTCGGCTCTGAGTAGACGACCTCCTACCGACTTATTTCACGTCACCCCGCCCGTCTGCCTGCCGTCTCCTCCTTTAAACCTTTTGCTGCGACCAGCTCTCTTTGAGCGACTTCGGGCTTAGACTGTAAATTCACAGAGAGAAAGTGACAGAGACTCCCAACATCACCTAGTCTACCTGGTCCAACAAGAGGAACAGGGGCGGAGGAAGACGCACAAGTACAGGCGCGTTCGTGTGGGTCAGCCGAACCCAGAAAAAAAAAGAAAACAAAACAAAAAAAGGACTAAAACGTAAAATTGGAATAAGAGTTCACCTGGACCACTCTTTGGGGAAGCGTACAGCTTTGTTACAAGACAGTCTAAATGAGTACAGTGTGAGAGGAGTCATGCATCTCAACAGAGAAGAAGACAACAGCAAAGGTGAGCAAAAGATTTCATCGACCATATCTGGATTATTTAATCCAGGCTCTATCAAAATGCAAACGCTCTCGCGTTGGTTTTCAGACGCCCTTGAGTGTTGATGTCAAGTATTATGCTGGAGGGGGTGGTAGGGAAGGGGGAACACGTTCCATCCAGCTAAGACTAACTGCTTTGATGTTCTGCAATTAATTGCTTGTGTGTGTTCCACAAAAACGCACGAAGAGACGCGTCACGATGAAGAAGAGGTGTTTCATCCACTCAAGGTGGCAGGATAGTGACGATCTGTGAGGCAGCCACATGAGCACTTGTTGTGCCCAGTTTGGACTGAAAGGTCTCATCACGGTGGTTTTCTTTACGAGGTGACCTGAGCATCCCCGAACAAGGTCACACCGATGAGCAGCCTGCGTGTAGCCTCGGTGTGTGTTCGTTTGTAACTGAGACGCCACAGATGTGCGCCCTCCTCTGTGGTTGGAGGCGAGAATTAAAGCGCAGACGGTGTGTAATGACAGAAAAAAAAGAAATCCTGTCTATCAGGAAGAAGTAACAATAGCTTCTGGTGTATATGCGCACAGGACCGTTTTACTCGCAGGCTTTGGACTGAGGTCGAGGTCCCCCCCCAAAAAAAAAAAAAAAATCTAACACCTGATGCTGGAGGGGATTTTCACCTAAACGTCTGCCGGCATGATGCAGCTCGTGCCTCATATACTTTCTTAAATAAACCTTAAAATGACTTATTTCCTGTCCACCACACCCATTCAATTAGGCTACATTCATTTTAATGACTGGCGCAATAATCCATGATTAAGACATCACTGTACAATGACTATACATACACAAGAAATAATCACTAAATGTGTTAATATTTTTTTACTTCAAAAACAAAGAGGCTACACAATGTAAGTGCTTCAAAACTCTACAATTTTCTCCCAGTCCCACCAGCATGGATTTCATTTATTTTTTTATGCACAACTGTCAAGCTTCATGGGAGGCTAATGTCTTTGTTTTTTGTCAGCTGAAAGCATGCTGTTTAGTGAGGAGTTCCCCATGTTGTGAGTGGAGCCCTGCACAGCGGCAATATGCATCATCCTGTTTCTAAAATATTTTATGGTTTTAAGGGTAAAAGGATAAAAGACGAGTCACAACCTGTGAGTAGAAACGATTTCATGTTGATGGGACAGACATGTTTTTGATGTAGCTAGTTAATTACTCGTATTTTAGAAGATGTAAATTTGCCGATATGGTAAAACTTGGGGAAAACTGCCACCAAAACAGTCATTAAAGACTTAAAATCGAATTGAGTAAAACTTTAGATTAATTTGCAAACTTTAACTTGTAATAAAATCAAGCCTGCATTTTTTAATCACAGTCTCATTCAGTTGGTTTTGGAAGGATTTTTAAGTAGAAAATCTTCTGATTTATCATAACCCCAATTCCAAACAAAGTTGGGACTCTGTGTAAAATGTAAAAGAACACAAAGAACAGATTAGATGCTGAAGTTTTAATATTTTACCATTTCATTCAGCTCTTTTTTAATTTAATGGCAACGGTACATCTCAAAAAAGTTAATACATTATGATTACCATTGTGTAGCATCTCCTCAACATCTGTCTGTAAACATCTGGAAAGAGAGGAGACCAGCTGCTGGAGTTTTAGGAGAGGAAGGTTGTCCAGTTCTTATCTGATGCAGGATTCTAACTGCTCAACAGTTTTGGGTATTTGTTTTCAGATTTTTGTTTGTTTGTTTGTTTGTTTTATGATGCACAAAATATTTTCTATTAATGAAAGAAGTGGACTGCAGGGTGGGTCAGTTCAGTACTCAAACTCTTCTGCTGTGAACAATTACAGCAATTGAAATGTTGTCCAGATGGGGCAGATCATTCCAGATGTTCAATCTGCCCACCCCATAGTCCCTAATGTAACCCCTCACCATCAAGATGCAGGTTTCTAAACTGTCCACTGATAACAAGCTGAATGGTCCCTCATCTCTGTTGGTTTCCAATATCACATTTTGACCAAATTTGACCTTAGAACAGTTTCCTTTTCACGTCAAATTCCGTCTGGCCTCAAGCAGCAGCTCGTTCATATTCATTATTCAAATTTGCTGGACTCTGATTGGCTAACAAACTAGCCTATGAGAGCAAGGTATACTGTTTCCTGCCCCGCTGCACATGGCAATGTCACACGTACTCTCTTCCTGTTTGCTACGTTATACTACAGCTTTTAGCCAGCAGCATGCTAGGCGTGGTTTCAACTGCGGGAGCTGCCGAATACTAACAAACAAAGGAGTTGTGACGAAACAGATACAAGCCGTTCGAACTCGGGTGTTAGTTTGAGAGATTAAAACTGAAAGAGAAGTTGTTGACCTCTTTTTACACCCACTATGAAGGTAAGAACACCTGTGGAGCTAAAATATTCAACAGAAACCTCAGAGAAATGTTTTTAATGGAAGGGCCTCTTTAAAGATAATTTTGACCCAGAAAAGACTCCATCATTTCTGGATCATATTTGTATTTGGCTTCTCCTTTACATGATCCATCTTTAACTGGAGTTTGTGGATCACATGGTGAACTGTGTTGACAGACAGTGAGGTCTGGAATTGTTCATGAGCCCATGTAGTGATGCCCAGTAGAGAATAATTTCTTCTTTGCTTTCACAGTTATATGAGGATCATTTTTCTCAATTTTTAGACACAGTTTTTCACAACTGGGTGAATTTCTTCCCTTCTTTACTTCTGAGAGACTCTTCCTCTCTAAAATGTTGTTTTTATTCCCAGTCATGTTACCAAACTGTTAAGAGATGTTCCTCAAGCAGTTTTTGAACTGTGTCCATTACTTTGCCATTGTGAGATAGTTAACCCGAAGGAGAGAATGTACACATCTCCATGCTGAAGCCTGTGCATCTAAATGCAAGACTGTGAATGAAAGATTATTAAAAGACAAATGGTTCATAAAAACGGATTTCAGCTAAAAAAAAAAGGTTAATAACCGTTCTAAAATATGATGATTTGTGAAAATGTGTTGAACAGTGTATTTAACATGATCAGAACATAAACAGGTGACTTACATGCACATATACACGACTTACTGAAAGTGACACATCAAACATGATGCAAAGATTTTTAGATAATTTTTTATTGTGGCTTGATTATTCAACTCTCGTCTAAAACAGATGGTGCTTTATGTTTATAGGCTGTCCACTCTGTCAAAATGAATCCAATCAATACCTTAAGCTTATTAGATGAAAGTTATAGCCGAGCCTCCAGCTTTAATTGTCATGTTGCATTATCTTTACTAATTCAGACAACACATTTTCCTTCAGTTTCTTTCAAAATTGTCTTCAGGAAAATGTTTTTCTTCTGAAGCCGTTGAAATAGAAGTGACTGTTCATTTAAGAGCCTTTGAAAATATAAATCTTGTACAAAAATATCTTATTAGTGAGCAATCATTTGAATTCAAGAAGAAATGAATCAACGTTGATTTCTGACTTGACATTTTTGGAGGTTTTATAGCCATCATTATGATTGGGAACTATTTTGATGGCCTTTTTGGGTAGCCTCATGTCAACTAATTTTGCAGGTTTATATCCATCAGTTTGTTCTTTCTTCCAACTCCTAAACATAATGCTAAAAAACATGGAAATATCCGCACAAAGCTGCGATTGAAGTATTTCTGTGGAGTATTAATGAACTTTTATTATTTTTATATCAGAACATGAACACCACAGTTACATCCGATGCACTGCTGCCACACCCACAACAACAGAACAAGGCTTCGAGCCATCAGGGTGCCAAACCCGCGACCCTCACTTGTTCTCTGATGCTGCGAAAATTACTCACCCAAACCCACTCTGGCACCCAATCCTCTCGGGTTGCGAGACAACAAAATCCCAGGTGGTCTGAACCAGCTTCTCATCCGCCGACTCCGCCATCCTCCACAGCACCAGCCTCGCTATTACAGACTATTCACTGTATTAGGCAACCTGCAATGGTGCTCGCTACGCTGCCCTCTATTGGCTGTTAGATGTAAACAAAAAGTCAACGTTGTTCCCGTCGGAATAAATATTTTATTATATTTTACTTCAAATATAATTTTTAAAGGAAATACTGTACTTTCATTCTACACCCCTCTAAACACCCCGTGGAATCATTATGTTGTTAAAAATATTGCTTTTTATGACAATGTTCCATATTGCACCAGTAATTGTTTATATTTAATTTATACCTCGTCTTGTTATTTCTACATTCCTATAAATCTTGGAGATCATCAATATTTTTTCTTGCAAACCTGAGATGAGGCTTCATGTTCATTTTGCTCAGCAGTGATTTTTGTCTTGGAACTCTGCCATGCACGCCATTTGTGCCCAGTTTCTGTTTTTTAAGGTGGAGTCATGAACACTGACCTTATCTGAGGCAAGTAAGGCCTGCAGTCCTATTGTGACCTCTTGTATGAGTCATTGTCACACTCTTAAGATAATTTTGGTTGTCCGGCCACTCACGGTAAGGTTCACCGTTGTCTTGTGTTTTGGCCGTTTGTGGACAATGGATAGTGAGATCCATTGTGTTTCACTAAAGTCCCAAAGCTTTGGAAATTATTTTATGACCTTTTCCAGACTGATAGATCTCAATTACTTTGTTTCTCATTTGTTCCTGAATTTCCTCGGATTGCGGCATGATGTCTGTCTTGGGGGGATCTTTTTGTTAATTCCACTTAATAAGGCAGGACCTATTAAAGTGATTTCTTGATTGAGAACAGTTGTGGCAGGAATCAAGTCTGGGTGTGGCAAGAAGACATGAAGTCAGCTTAAGCTTTATGTTTTTAAACAGTGTTTTTGAGGGGGTTTATTTGGTTTTTGACAAATAACTATTCTGCATCCAGACTTCCTGGTTCCATAGCAAATCACATGTAAGCCTGCAAGGTTGTCAAGTCTTCAACACAAGCATCTGTAATTCAACAACGACCGGCAGCAAAGAGTAAAAGAAGCAGCCATGAGATAACTTGTAGTGAACCTAAGAAAACACATCCTTCTCTCTAAATACCAATAACTGAGCAGCTGAGCTGCATCCTTTATGCAGGCGAAGATCATGTGATGAGGCATTCAAATACACATAGGAAAACTCAATGCTGAACAAATAGGCCTTCAGACATTCCCAAAAATTGAACAAATACAAGAGAAACAAAACGATGATCAACATCGGAACTGGCAACCCAGCAGAAAAATCAGGTAGGGGAGGGGGTGAGTGCTGAGAGCAGACGTTTTTATTTCTACATGAACTGCAGGACTCCGATTTGATGAAAAGGTCTAAATATCACACAGACTGACTGTCATCTTGTTATAGACTTTTATAAAATCTCTGCAACACCCAGTAGTCAGTGTTGTCCTGACATCTAACAGCAGATTATGTAAAAGTCTCATTGATGTCCGAAGGATATTCTTATTTTTTCAAAATTCCCAGTGATTCAGTAAATTTTATGAATTTTCAGCAGAAAAAATACAATTGTTGAGTCCAATGGGGCGGCTGTGGCTCAGGCGGTAGAGCTGTTGTCCGATAACTGGAGGGTCACCGGTTTGAATCCCCGCTCCGCCCAGAAAAAGATCACCTGGCCATTGTGTCCCTGGACAAGACACTTCATCCACTTTGCCTGTTTGGTGGTGGTCTGAGGGTCCGGTGGCGCCTGGCAGCCTCGCCTCTGTCAGTGTGTGACCCAGGACAGCTGTGGCTAGAACATGTGTGTAGTTTATCATGTGTGAGTGTGTGTGTGAATGGGTGAATGAGTTGTAGGACTTGAGTAAAGCGCTATACAAGTACACACCATTTACTAAAACTTCAGCCCAAATCTGAGCGCTGAGTGTTGGTTAGTTCTAAAAAGAGTTGAAGTTTTGGATGTATGTTGATGATAGCCAGTTTCAGCAGAGACACATTTTGTAGTTTGGTAGTGTTTTATATTTGGTTTGTGAATGATATAAAAAAAAAACAGGCCAGGTGTAAATGTTAGGTATCAAGGAAGCCTTAAGGCAAAGTGCAAACGAGACTCATTATTAAGCAGACACATGAGCAGTCAGAGATAACTGCCTAATATTAGTAGCTTTTTACATTATGCAGAAAATGTGTAATTAATTTCAAAACTAATGGACTGGAATCTTATTAGTGGTTTGAGACAAATTCTGAGAGTGAGGAGAGAGACTCAGCAGTAATTAACAAAATTGGAAACAAAGGTATTTTTATTTCTGGTTTAACTGTGAGCCACATTGTTGGAAAGCAAGCTCTCATGAGACCAGACGGTGAGGACACAAAGGGAGAAATATAGCTCAGTTCTACTTTGCTGCTCACATATTTATAACCAAAGATGAATATGATAGAAGATCCCATCAAAACCAAGACTGAATCGAAAGGTCACACAGGAGGAACCAAAGAAAAAGACGCAATGTGTCACAGAGAGGGGGACAGAGATGGGCTTGTGTGTGGTGAGAAGAACTTGACAAATAAATTCCTCGGTCTCTGAAAACTGTCACATCAATTTCCCCCGAGGTGTGAGGTCTGAAATATAAGAATCAAGAGAAACCATGTCTGTAAGTTTGTTTGGCCTTTATTGTGGAAGGAAATAGTATTCTGAAAGTAATCCAAATTGATGGGGACCTGTTGTTATTGAGTTGTGGTTATTTTTACACTGGAGGTTTTCACAAAGAGACCCATATGATTCTGTTCAGGGTCGCAACAGGACTGGAGCCTTTTTCAGCTGTTGACAGGTGAGAGTTGGGGTTACACACCGATCAGTGAACAGGTTGTCAGTCAAATGAGCTCACAAACACACAAGACATACAACTATGTAATCAGACTCACCTATAAGGTAAATTTAAAACCCCAAATGAACTTGACATGAATGTTTTTGGACAAAGGAAACTGGAGTCCTCAGAGAAAATGAACACATTTATAAAAACCCAACAAAAGAAAAATCCAAGCTGAGATTGACATCAAAATGCATCATTAGAACTAATCCTAATTAGTATAATTTGCATGAGCTGTTAATAAACAAATAAAAGGAGAAAGTAGCAATCTACTTAACTTATCACAAGCTAACCATGTCTTTTGCTCTCATGATGACTGCCAATTTTACATTTTTTATGACCGTAACCACAGGAAATTATCCTTTAATCAGTTTAACTAACCAAAACAGATCAAATCTATTTTAAGAAATCACAGATGGCTTGCTAATTTAACCAAAAATAGCCACCATTGGCCACTAAACTAATTATGAGAAGTGATGTTGATCCTATTCGACTATCTCAGGTGTTTCGGGAAACAGGTCAGGAAAACATCTGTTACCCTTGAGGTGGTTGGGCCATCAAACAGCTGTCGTTCAGCTCCCTGAAGTACCTGGACTCAGGCTGGCAGTGACCATTTTATCTTGGTCAATGATCTTTCAGATTAGCATCACAAATGCTGGAAAGGAAATAGGTTCAGAACAATCCATAAAGACATACGAAAACTCTTCAGTTGTAAAATGGCTAATGCGTTTTTCTGCTGAACAGAGTAGAAATCAAACAGTATTTATCTTATATATAATTATATTGTGGATTCCAAAGCATGTTTCTGCTCTGAGCTCAAACTTAGTTTATTTCTGTGTTCTTACATAACTGTAGTCCAACAGTTTGTCTTCTGTATCAGCTTCACCTCAATCGCTCACTTTATCTTCTGTTGTTCCTGTAACTCTTTTAACCTCGTCTGGGTTGTGAGAACTCACAATTATCAAAAATAGGGATTTTGATTTGAGAATCTGCTCGAGGTTGAAACTTGAAACGTACCACTGTAGCAGCCGTGTGGGCAGAAAATGTTTCTGGCAGATACGGGAGGCTGGTGAAGAAGACAGAAATAGCTTAGAGACAGAGGTAGAGAGGAAGGAACAGAGGTAGCATCATTTTTTAGACAATGTCTATGTTATTCCTCCAAGTAGTAAGTGCTTCTGAATAAGAAGTAGAAGACAGAATGAGCTACACGTCGTCTTTTAATAAGTGAAAACACAGAAGAAGCTCTGGTCTCAAGACACTGCAGTAATTCAATTCAGCTCAGCTCAATAATACTTTATTAATCCCAAGGGAAAATTAGAAAAATTCAAAGAGGAAAGACATGAAAAAGAAACAAGAAGATCTAAGTGACTCATTGTCATTACCAATCTGGCAAAGACAACGTAATTTGTTTGATTAAATGATGACAACCAGAAAAATGGTACATATAAAGGTATTTTTAAACAGTTTGGGTCATTAAATTATATAGCAGTCTGAACAATCTAAGTTAAACTTAATTGAACAGGAGAGAAAAACAGTGTAAAGATTCAACACAGATAACACAGTGATCTGAGCTCCAGTGTAACTATAATGCAACATTTACACCAAAATCTTTTTTCCTTTAAATATATATATTTTTTAAATAAAATTACAATTCTGCAGATTCACCTTCTTGACATCAGAGTTGCTCAGAAAATTGGCAGCCAATGTTTTTCCATTATACATATCGGGGTGACTGAGTCAGAGAATTCAGTTGGCTACAAGTTGAAGTTTGAGCCACTAGATGTCACTGCATTCAAGATGAATATTAGGTGGAAAATAAGCACTTTGTAATTATCTATTCCTTTAATTCTTGGTTTAAATCAGGAAGTTAAAGCAGGAACTTGAGGTTAAGCTTTTGCACTATTAAAAACATGGTTTGCAGCAATGCTTGTTCATTGCATGCAGTAGTGAGTACCACATTAACACATGGACGCAGGTCAAATCAAGGAGATCATTCCTGAGCAATGGCTCTACCTCTGCATCACGGTGGACATGGTTGCATTATGAAAAGCCTCACACAGAGCAGAAAACTCTACTGTTCAAAAGTTACCACCAACTAGTCAACAAAAGTAAATGGAGGATACCTGGAGGGTCACCAAATGCTTGCTCCATTTAGAAAACATCACTTTGCCTTTAAGTCCTTGGGTAAGACATTTCACCTGCATTTGCCTGTTTTATGGTGGTCAGAGGGTTTGGTGGCACCTGTGTCTGGAAGCCTCTGGCAGTTTATCACCACCAAACATGTGAATGTGTGCATGAATGAGTGAATGACAAATTGAAGCGCTTTGGGAGTCTGACTTGAAAATATGCTATACAAGTACAGCCATTTACCATATGCCAAACCTCTTCGATCACCTACACAAGAATGACTTGAAAGGGTATGGAAAGAGTTTAAAAATGAGAAGGAGAAGAGATTTGTCAAATTCATTCTATGGCACATAGAACAAATTCACAAAGCCCAACAGCAACAACAAATGTGTAGACGAGTAGAAGGTCTTCCTATATGAGCTTCACTACATTCTTCATCCAACAACCTGCTCAGTGGGCCTGCTCACAGGGTTTTGTTCTCCATGTCCATCTAGATCTCAGTGACTGTATACATGTAAAAAAATATATTTCTCAATCAAACATATACCCTAATATTTCACATAAAAAGATGAAAAACAATCACATATCATGTATAATTTAAATTCTAAAAGGATCAAGTATTCTCCAAGTGGTGATTACATAAACCATAACAGAATTTCTATTTTTAAAATGCTCTCTATTGGAACATGTATATAAATATTGGGATATGAAATAATCTATATCAGGATATTAGGTTTAACCCTATTCTGTGCTATTTTTCTTTCCCTGTTAGAAAAACAGGCCAAAGGTGATTAAAGTCTTTTATTGGAAAACAATTTATGTGATGGTGAGCCATTACAGCTGTAGCTCCTGCTGTTCTGTGTTATGGAGGCATATAAAATATTCATACCTTAGGGGAAATTAAAACCGGTGCACTACTTAACACTGTACCGGATTGTTTGAGCCCTATTATGATTCCAGTTTGAAAATAATGATAAATTCTTTACCTCTAAAAGCATTTTTTTTGTGTGGTCAGTTATTTGTAAGGTTAACACAGGTAGCTTAGACTTTTCTAATAAGAGAGATAAGAAGAACTCAAACAAAGGGACAGAACATATCAAAATGAAAACACAAAATTAAATTAATAGAGTTTTTAGAGTCTAAAGGGCAAATTTGCCTATATTGGAAATTATGCTCTGGATTTTTTATAGGCTGTCGTGGAGTTTAATCACTGTATGTTTAAATGATGCTGTTTTACTTGGAAAAAAAAAGTATCATAATAATGAACAACATCTGAGTTGGCAGGAGGCAGTGTGGTGTATAGAAGGCACACAAAACACTCAATCATGCAGTTTATATACATGATTTAATGCCTCACCTATTCATGTGCAATACTGCTCTAACTAATAATGGAACTCAAATAATACGTATTTGTGTCTTTCTCTACATCCACATGAACTGCCTACTTTGTCTGACATCTATTAGCTTGAGCTCGTTGATCGTCTGCTGTGTTGTTACCATACGTTAGTGTATTATATCAGTGTATTTGGATCTGCTGTCTTCATTTTAGTATATTTGGTGGATGCTATGTGGGTGGTTGTGGCTCAGTAGGAAAAGCAGTCGCCTTTCTGTCAGGAGGTTAACGGTTCAAGTCTGGCTTCCTCCTCCACATGTCAAAGTGTCCCTGGGCAAGATACTGACCCCCATGTAGCCAGGGTGTGTAAATGTGTGTGAGTGTATTTTTATTGTAAAAGCTTCACACAAATACAAATACGGGCCATTTAATTTGATTGTTACTGTCGTCTGCGAAGGAGTTATTCAAGTTAGATTTTCATTGTATTTGACCTCAAACTCTTTGGTATCTAAAAAAAACATAACAATACTAAAGTCAGCACAGTACGGTTATTTTAATCCGAATCTGGGATATTTCAGGCAGAAAAAAAATAGTTGGAAGTAATAACTGAGGCACTGAATATGGGATGACAGCTGTGCATGTGGCTGTCACCCCACACAGATTGAAGGATCGACCGTAACATATTAATCACAATGAGGAGAGAATGAGAAAAAACAAGCTGTAAGAAGAAGCATGAGAGGAATAGATATCCTGCTTAGTTAACAGAGCAGTCTGTTTTATTTGGTTTGGGTGTGTGTTTTCATAGAACGAAAGTGGTTTGGATTAAATTAAGTAATTTTAAAGGTTCATTGCGGTAACAAAAATAAATAATGACTCATGGTCATGATTTCTAAAAAAAAAAAAAATCTTGATTGCCATGTGGAGATGTGAGGAAAAACAGCTATTTCAAAGCTTTGGAATGTGTTTTTCTTTTTTTTTTTGGTATCACTGAATGAAAGTTCAGCCTCAGCATTTTGAAGAAGGAAGTTAATTTCAGCCTCCACTTCTTGTAATGTTTTCAAGCACTGAACATCTGTGAGGGGAGACTTTAGCAGATTGTTTATTTTCAGAGATTGAGATTCTATTCTTTCAGCCGTTCATGTCCTTTGGGATGAGGAACAACCAGATTTTTAAATTTGTAAGTTGTTCAGGGACGTCTGAATGTAAGCACCCAGATGCTAATCCAGCTGTTTGTCTATTATCTTTCCAGTAAACTTTAGAGCAAGTTGTGAGCGGTGTGGTGATGACATTAATGTGATGTTGGCCATGGAATGAAAAAGAACTACAAGTTTCCTGTTTGCACTATATTATGGTGGAATATAACGGAATTAAAATGCCTTATTTCTTTATATTTTGCTTCCAAGAAGCCAAACTTCTTTTAACTTAACAGTATTTATTCAGATTTTTAAAAAGTTTTTCAAAGCGGACTCTTTAAAAAGTTAACACTGAACCAGAAAATAATATTTAAGTGGCATCAATGGGATTAAAAGAGCCATTAGCTAAAACCTGCACATGATGATCAACTTACAGATAATGCACATGTCAGGTCCTGTTTCATGTCTCTAGTCCAGTTTCCTCATGTTTTAGGCACATTGATCAATATGCTCTAATGGTCGCATGTACAAGCAAAGGACTGGAACGAGCCAAAAAAGAAACCTTTACACTTTATGTTCTGGACTACTTTGTCACCATTCAGCATCTTAGTTCTAACATTAAATTGTACCATGACACCTTACTAACAGATCATGTACCCATTTTATCATTCTGACTAAGTAAAACGAATTGAAAAGAAAAGACAAGCTAGAAAGGTTGAAAAAGAAGAAAACACAGGAGGCCTTAAGATTATTATCTCCAGATCTCGTTCCAGGCAATGCACCACTATGTACTCCAGGAGCTGCTTGTGCTGTGACAAAACCGTGACCAGCAAACTCTGACAATCACTTTGTTGGAGAACCAGGCCTCATGTGTTTCTAACAGCTGACAGAGCAGTAGGCTTCCTCGGATAAGAAAAAAAGCTTCTCACAAGCTTTCTGGTTAACGTTTCACACGAATCTGTAAGGTACAGGACAAAACCTGGCGGGAAATTTATTTTCTCAGCAGCAACAAGTGTTAGAGTAGTGATTATCTCATTGATGCAGCTACATATGATAGGGCTGGTATTGTTTGGGACTCCTGTTTCACTCCACAGGGACTGTGTGTGACTCTGAAAGGCACTCAGGATGTGTGTGGCTATTTGTTGTTTGTTTTAATGCCCAGAATATAAAAGCCTGAGTGAGGGAGTATCAGTAGTAAACATGCAGCTTTGCTTTCTCTGAGTTATTGACCAGGAGATAAATATAGCTGAAATGGATAAACTGATGGATGGATGGATGGATGGATGGATGGATGGATGGATGGATGGATGGATGGATGGGAAATTATCCTAATAAAAGATGTAAGACCCCCCCCCCCAGCTCCACAGACAAAGCTGAACAGGATATTATAAGAAAAGATATCAGCAGTCTAGCCAGGAGCAGATGGTGAGACAGAGCTCTGCACAGACACGATCTTCCTGCCAACACAAGACTAAAAAAGAAAAGTGTCAGCATGTACTTGCGCAGACATATATAAACACAATCTCCGACTTGTAAAAGTCTTTATGAGGGATCATGAATGATCTGAAAGCTACGTTGCTGTCATTGTCACATCCCCAGATCTTCATTTCCTCTCTTCTCTTTTATTCAGTTTCTTCTCTTCTTTTCTGTTACTGTATCGATGCTCATCTTCCTACAGTGGCACATTTTATTCATGATCCAAAAAGGAAGTGTGAGGATAAAACATCTATATACTAACAGCCTGCATGATCAGCTTTGTTTTGAACCAATTGTGGATTTGAGTTCAGAGCACAATATTAATGTTAAAGAGGCCCTTCCATTAAAAATGTTTTTCTGAAGTTTTTGTTGAATATTTTAGCTCCACAGGTGTTCTTACCTTCATAGTGGGTGTGAAAACAGGTCAACAACTTCTCTTTCAGTTTTAATCTCTCAAACTACATAGGTGGCGATAAAACCTGAGTTCTCCTGAGTCCGAACGGTCTGTATCTGTTTCGTCACAACTGCTTTGTTTGTTAGTTTTCAGCAGCTCCCGCAGTTGAAACCACACCTAGCATGCGGTTCACTAAAACGCTGTAGCATAACGTAGCAAACAGGAAGAGACGATGTCTGATGTTACCATGTGCAGCGGGGCAGGAAACAGTATACCTTGCTCTCATAGGCTAGTTTGTTAGCCAATCTGAGTCCAGCAAATTCAAATAATGAATGTGAACGAGCTGCTGACGAAGCTGCCTGACGGAACCAGCTGGAACCACCCGAATTTTAATGCAGACAGATTGAAAGGTCTGTTAATCAGTGTTTCCTGACATTTTTTAGATATAAAATGTTTTATATTACAGGTTAATACTTGAGAAATAACCACAAAGTCCTGATATTTGTATGAAATGGCCTCTTTAAGCTTTATAGTGGAGTTATAGTGGACAGGAAATATTTTTAATGCACAAGAGCTCTTGCGGACAAATTAATGCACAACAAATGTGTAATTTACAGTTTATTATATTAAAAAAATGTGTCTGATTTACATCACAGATCACAAACCCTGTTATACCGTTTGATATTCCCAACATTGTATGTTGTAGATAAAAACAATCCACGTCTGTTGCATCAGATCAGAGATTTTATTCTTTGCATACTTCCTCGGTTCTCACCTTTGATTCCTAGTTTACCCTCATGTGCCTTTTCAGGATGAATGGCTTCTGTCTGGTCACTTAATCCTGATCGGTAGAGTTCTGTTAGGGTCTATTAAGGTGTTTCCATCAGAAAAACTACAGTTCTTTTTAGTGACCATTGTTGGTAAAGTCTGGATGGGCAGAACTTATTAGTTTAGGATTCAATTATATTGAACAGGTTTCGGGTTCTTTAATTTGAATAGATAAAAGAACTAAATTAGATGTGACAGAACAAATTATCATAAATAAACAAATCACTGTACAAAATCAACTTTGAATTGTTTGTGAATATTATTTTTTGGTTCTTCTCTTTTTTTTTTAAGCCTAACCCCATACTTTGTTAAAACTCTATAAATACAGTATTTTCTGGATTGGGAAGACACACAGTTACTGACATGTATTTGACCTAATGAAATGTCAGTATTTATGTCCTTCTACCTTATTCAGTGAATCAGAGGGTGTCATGGCCTCTGTTTGGTGCGAACCCTCTTACAAGCACAAGCCCCAGACCACAAAACAGTTTTAAAGTGTTTATTGAAGTTATGAAAAGGAGCACGGCCAGGCACGTAACTCCTGTGCTGCTGGCGGTACAGGAACCGGGCCTCACCGGGATGGAACCGTGGAACTCTAAACGGTGAGAGCACAGGTTAGTTATCTGAGGGGTTGTGATGTTGGAGCAAGCATGAGAACATGAGAGAAGGCTTACTTGGATGGCGCAGATGGTGGTGTTGAGAGGAGGAGTTGTTGGTGGCTGAAAAGAGGTTTGTGGTCCGGAGTGAGATGTGCAGATGCTGGAGGGTGAACAGATCAGCTCTGGGTCTGTGTGTCCAGCAGGTGCAGGCTCCGGGGAGGAAGAGACAGGCGGAGAACAATCCAGGGAGAACCAAGCCAGCGTGAGAGCCTGTGGTATCGGATTGTCTCCAGGACAGGAGGTGCAGATCCTCGGAGAGGCGTCGGATCCGTGTGAAACTCCTGTAGAGAAAGGAAAAGAAAGACCAAGCGTTATGGGGCTCGTCTTTCAGGAATGTGCATGTGGTCAGTATTAGCAACTCTACCAAGCGATGAAAGAGAACTATCTGGCGCCTGTCTCGTGTTGATCCTCCCCTTAAATCCCCTCTCAGGTGAAGAGGAGAATGAGCCACACCTGCCGCTCCAGAGCTGATCCACCTGTTGGAAATGAGGTTAATCACACCCACACACACACTCACAGCCACAGGCAGATCAGCCACATAACAGTACCCCCCCCCCTAACGACCGCCTCCAGGCGGTCGCGCCGAAGATGCAGGCAGGGATGAGGACGACGAGGCGGAGGACGCTTCGAAGTCCGTGATTAAGGTGGGGTCCAAGATGAAGGACCGGGGAACCCAGGAGCGGTCCTCAGGGCCATAACCCTCCCAGTCCACCAGGTACTGGAAACCCCGCCCCCGGGGACGGACACCCACAATCCGCCGGACTGTGAAAGCCGGGTGGCCGTCAATCATACGGGCGGGCGGGGGGGAAGGTGGCGGAGGGCAGAGAGGACTGGACATCACGGGCTTCACCTTGGATACATGGAAGACCGGATGGACACGGAGGTGAGAGGGGAGCCGGAGCCTGACCGTAGCTGGACTGGGGACTTCCTCCACAGTGAAGGGGCCCAAGAACCGAGGGGAGAGCTTCCTGGTAGAGGCCTTGAGGGGGAAGTCCTTAGCGGTGAGCCAGACCCTTTGTCCCGGGGAGTAGGTGGGAGCCGGGATGCGTCTGCGGTCCGCACCCGCCTTAGTCCTTGCCGCCGTGCGCTCCAGCGCACGCTTGGTTCCAGACCAGACGCGGCGTATCTGGCGGATGTGGGTGCGGACCGTGGGAATGACCGGCTCAGGGCAGGAGGAAGGGATGAGCGTGGGCTGGTAGCCGAGGGAACACTCGAATGGAGAGAGCCCCGTCGCAGACGAGATGTGCGCGTTGTGCGCGTACTCAACCCAGGAGAGATGCTGACACCATGTGGCAGGATTTTCTTCGCACACACAGCGCAGCATGCTTTCCATCTCCTGGTTGAGACGCTCACACTGCCCATTCGTCTGCGGGTGGAACCCTGAAGTGAACCGGGGCGTGGCTCCCAACATCACACAAAACTCCTTCCAGACCCTGGCGGTGAACTGCGTGCCCCGATCCGAGAGCACCTCCGACGGGATGCCATGCAGGCGAAACACATGGCGGAACAGGAGGCGGGCGGTCTCGGGGGCTGACGGGAGCTTCGGCAGCGCGATGAGGTGGCATGCCTTGGAAAAACGGTCAATAATTGTGAGGATGACGGACTTGCCTTTAGAGATGGGGAGGCCGGTGACGAAGTCCAAAGCGATGTGCGACCAGGGTCTGGATGGGACCGGGAGCGGCTGCAGGAGTCCCGCTGGAGGCCGGTGGGACGGCTTGCTGCGGGCACACACACAACAAGCAGACACGAATTCTCCAACATCCTTATGTATAGCTGGCCACCAAAAATACCTCTGCAGGAAGGCGATGGTTCGACTGGTGCCAGGATGGCAGGAGAACTTCGTGTTGTGCCCCCAGCGGATGACCTGCGCTCGGACCGAGGATGGCACGTAGAGCCGGTTGGGAGGTCCTCCTCCAGGGTCTGGCTCCGCCTCCTGCGCTCGCCGGATCAGCCTCTCGATGTCCCAGGTGAGTGAGCGGACGAAGCAGGACCCAGGTAAGATGGTCTCCGTCCGCTCCTCCGGGAGCTCGGGCTGATGAAGGCGGGAGAGCGCGTCCGGCTTCTGGTTCTTGGACCCCGGCCGGTAGGAGATGGAGAGATTGAACCTGGTGAAGAAGAGGGACCAACGGAACTGGCGGGGGTTGAGGCGTTTCGCACTCTGAAGATAGATTAGATTTTTATGGTCAGTCCAGATTATTATAGGGAGTTGCGTACCTTCAAGCCAGTGCCTCCATTCTTCCAGCGCCAGTTTTATTGCCAGGAGCTCCCTGTCCCCGATGTTATAGTTGCGCTCCGGCGGCGTGAAGCGCTTAGAGAAGAAAGCGCACGGGTGGAGCTTGTTGTCCGCCGCCGAGCGCTGGGACAGGACAGCTCCCACGCCTTCCTCAGAAGCGTCCACCTCCAGGGTGAACTGGGCGCTGGTGTCCGGGTGAATAAGGATGGGCGCTGCCGTGAAGCGCTGTTGCAGGTTCCTGAAGGCGGCCTCAGCCTCCGGGCCCCAGTGGAACGGCACCTTGGGAGAGGTCAGCGCCGTAAGGGGTCCCACTATGAGGCTGAAACCGCGGATGAACCTGCGGTAAAAGTTAGAGAAGCCCAGGAACCGTTGCAGCTGCTTCCGGCAGGTAGGCACTGGCCACTCCTCCACGGCTTGAGTCTTGACGGGGTCCGGTCTGATCTGTCCACCCTCTAGAATGAAACCGAGAAATGTGATGGTGGGTGTGTGAAACTCACATTTCTCGGCCTTGACGTAGAGCCGGTTCTCCAGGAGCCTTTGGAGGACCAGCCGGACGTGTCGCTGATGAGTCTGTGGATCTGGGGAAAAAATCAAAATATCGTCTAGGTAGACGAACACAAACTGATGTAAGAAGTCCCTGAGTACGTCATTGATTAGTGCTTGGAACACTGCTGGTGCATTGGTAAGTCCGAAGGGCATGACGGAGTATTCGTAGTGTCCAATGTGTGTTTTGAAAGCTGTCTTCCACTCATCACCTGCCCGGATGCGGACAAGGTGATAAGCGTTGCGAAGGTCCAGTTTAGTGAAAATGGTGGCCTTTTGAACAGGTTCCAAAGCTGATGAGAGTAGTGGGAGTGAATATTTATTTTTTACGGTGATCTGGTTTAATCCTCGGTAGTCTATGCAGGGACGGAGTGTGCCGTCTTTTTTGCCCACGAAGAAGAAACCAGCTCCGAGGGGAGATGATGAAGGTCGGATGATTCCAGCCTTCAGAGAGTCCTTAATGTAGGTCTCCATGGCTTCTCTCTCGGCCCGGGAAAGGTTGAACAAGCGGCCCGCCGGGAGAGGTGCACCAGGCAGCAGATCGATGCAACAATCGTACGGCCGGTGCGGCGGGAGAGAGAGAGCCAGATCTTTATTGAAAACCTCACTAAGGTCGTGGTACTCAGGGGGAACCCCTGTTAAGTCTGTCGGTTGCTGTGGGGCCGAAGAAGCGGGAACACCCACCGGAAGTGCAGACTGTAAACACCGCTCCAGGCAGTGCGGGCTCCATGACGTGATGCGGTTGTGAACCCAGTCAATTAGTGGACAATGTTGCGCCAACCACGGGTATCCCAGGACTACGGGAACCTCCGTGCTGGGGTAAACAAAAAATTTAATGTTCTCTCTGTGATTTCCGGAGACAACAAGGGAAACAGAGTCAGTGCAGTGAGTTATTGACGCCATAGAGCTACCGTCTAGAGCGCGCACACAAAGAGGCGCGGGCAGTGGGGTCAAAGAGAGGTGACACTTTCTAACTAACTCTGGGTGAATTAAGTTCTTCTCAGAACCGGAGTCTATAAGTGCAACACACCTAACAGGCTCCTGGTTCTGATAACATATTGAAATGGGAAGAGTCAAACGGGGACTTTGGCACTTTCCGCCCGCCAGGATCCCCATCCTCACTAGCGGGCGCTGTCGTTTGGCGCTTCCGGACAGTTGTTTACTGCATGTTTGGGAGAAGCACAGTAGAGACAAACTCCTTCGGCTTGACGTCGCCTCCTTTCGGCATGGCTGAGACGGGCCCGTCCCAGCTGCATCGGTTCGGGTGAGGGAAGGCGAACCGGACGCCGTCGGGGCGGCGAAGGTGGTGGTCGTTCCTGGGCTGTAGAGGCTGAGACCCGGGATCGAAGTCTCTCCCGAGCCCGGTTGTCCAGCCGAATGGCGAGCTTCACCAGCTGGTTGAATGAGGTCGGACTGTCCCGACCGGAGAGTTCATCCTGCAGTCTCTCCGTGAGCGCGTTCTTAAACACTCCTCGAAGGGCGGAGTCGTTCCATGCTGTTCTGGCAGCAAGGGTGCGGAACTCGATGGCGAAATCCGCCACCGACTGCTTCCCTTGCCGGATCCGGAGCAGCTGGTCCATCGTCTCCTCTTCCGTCTCCTCCGAGTCGAACGTCTGCTTGAAAGCATCCAGAAATTCCTCATATTCCGTCTGGTCGATGGGGTTGGAGTCGATATACGCCTCCGCCCACCTGAGGGCTCTGTCGCGCATTCCGGCGACCAGGAACGAGATCCTGCTGGCGTCTGTGCAAAAAGAGTTAGGAGTACTGTTAAACATGAGATTACACTGAAGTATAAATCCCTTGCACTTACGGAGGTCTCCGTTATAGGGCTGTGGATTTGGAGGAGAGACCCCTCGATGGACTGGCTCGGAAGGTGCGACCGGAGGAGACGCGGCCTGGGGTTCTGACACAGAGAGATCCGTCATCCTAGTGTCGGTGTCCGCCAGATGCGCGGATAGCTCCGTGAGTCGCCGGGTGAGTCTGTCCATGGTATCTACAATGTGGGTCTGTTGCTGCGCCATCTCCTGTAGGAAGCTCTCATGCTTGCCCAGAAGAATTCCCTGTTGGGAGAGTGCAGCCTGGAGCTGTGCCGTAGGGTTCTGGTGGCCAGATAGTTCTGTCATGGCCTCTGTTTGGTGCGAACCCTCTTACAAGCACAAGCCCCAGACCACAAAACAGTTTTAAAGTGTTTATTGAAGTTATGAAAAGGAGCACGGCCAGGCACGTAACTCCTGTGCTGCTGGCGGTACAGGAACCGGGCCTCACCGGGATGGAACCGTGGAACTCTAAACGGTGAGAGCACAGGTTAGTTATCTGAGGGGTTGTGATGTTGGAGCAAGCATGAGAACATGAGAGAAGGCTTACTTGGATGGCGCAGATGGTGGTGTTGAGAGGAGGAGTTGTTGGTGGCTGAAAAGAGGTTTGTGGTCCGGAGTGAGATGTGCAGATGCTGGAGGGTGAACAGATCAGCTCTGGGTCTGTGTGTCCAGCAGGTGCAGGCTCCGGGGAGGAAGAGACAGGCGGAGAACAATCCAGGGAGAACCAAGCCAGCGTGAGAGCCTGTGGTATCGGATTGTCTCCAGGACAGGAGGTGCAGATCCTCGGAGAGGCGTCGGATCCGTGTGAAACTCCTGTAGAGAAAGGAAAAGAAAGACCAAGCGTTATGGGGCTCGTCTTTCAGGAATGTGCATGTGGTCAGTATTAGCAACTCTACCAAGCGATGAAAGAGAACTATCTGGCGCCTGTCTCGTGTTGATCCTCCCCTTAAATCCCCTCTCAGGTGAAGAGGAGAATGAGCCACACCTGCCGCTCCAGAGCTGATCCACCTGTTGGAAATGAGGTTAATCACACCCACACACACACTCACAGCCACAGGCAGATCAGCCACATAACAGAGGGCTGTTTAAGGCCATGTTTACGACAGCTGATCAGAGAAAATTTAGTTCTACATTATTCACCGGAATGAGCGTCTGGTAAATCCAGGGTGAAAACCAGGTCATGCGATACCTCAGACCTGCTCTGTTAGCTGTTCAGTGTGAGACAACTGAGTCTCCCATATTACTTCTCATAGCTTGCCTTTTGCTGGGACTTTAGAATGCATCAGTTTTTCCCCTCCATATTGTGCTCAAATAAAAAAAATAAAAAATTTTTTTGCAATCCTTCTGCAAAGATTATTTTTTTCCTTTCCAAGAATAGTGACAAACACCCACCATCAGTTCCTGAGATTCCTCGTCTTTTCACTGAGACTTTGATCAAATAGTTATATTTTGGGAAGCTTGACTCAGAGGACATTTAAATATGTTTAGCCACATGTAGATGGTAAAATATGTTGAAAGGCTAAAATAAGAAAACATGATAAAATATAATCCGTGCACAGGCTGTTTCTCACAGAAACCTAATGTCTGAGTTGACAATCCCCCCTCAGAGGTGAAGCTGTTGTTTTATCGAGCTGTTTCCCCACATTAGTCGTTAGCTGTCAGTGTTACTCTGCTCTGAGGCCTCACAGTCCTAATTTTTGTTCCTCTTCCTCTGTGAGAAGACTGGCATGTGTTCCAGCATGAGGGAGCTTGCCACTGATGGAGTCACCTCGACAGCCTTCACCTGGTCACCGGGCTGCTGCTGCTGCTGTGTTCCACTTGGGGAGGTTGAGCAGGAACTGAAGATGGGCATCAGTGTTTTTCTCCTGAGGCGCTGAGGGCACGGGGGTGACTCACACTCACTTGGAGAGTACAGACTATACAGGCTTTTCTACATGCAGTGGACCCCTTTGAGGAATGCTGAGCAGGTTTCATTTTCTCTTTTTTTTTGCTCATTTTCTTTCTGATTTCACACCGTTTTAGGTTGTAGTGTATTTTAGGGATTACTTCTGATCACAAATACATGTCCTCTCATCACTTTACTCATCTGACACCTGGAATAAAGTATCATCTTTAAACCTGGTGTTACTTCTCAACACATACACATGCTTCCTTCACTGATCACCCACCACCTGCTCACTGACATCAATGACTTTAATAACTATTTTCCTGTTATCAGAAATCTATTAACATGCTCTCCTGAGAGTGGGGAGTGAGATGGTGCGATATGAGTATGTGTGTAGCATAATGGAGGGTACCATCACTTTGCAAATGAGATTGTTTGCTCATGTGTGTATCTGTGTTTGCGATGATGTGTGACAACGTCTGCATTCGCTTCTGTTTTAATGTCAAGCTGATATTTCCCCTCCCCTGCTTCTCTTCTCCCATCTTTAAATATGTTGTGTTTTTTTTTGTTATTCCTTTGTGTCAAAAACAATCATGCTTAAAATGAATTTTTGGAAAGCAGCCAAGAATGGAAATGGAGCGATAGGAGGGGGCTCTAACACTTCAGTGAGGAGTCAGGATAAATAAATGTAAGCACAGTGAAGGTGATTTTAAAATAATGCATTGAGGAGATAATTGAACTGTTGTATCTATATTTATCTGAAAACAGAGATAAAATACCTGTGAAGATTTCACTTCTTTGAGTGACTCATCTTCATATTAATTTGTAGAAAACTTGTAATGTTTACTTCCGTCCCAGGACTCTTTGTTGTCTAAGTCTGGGTTCATATTCCTCTTTGATTTGAGCTCAGTTGCAAAATGCAATTACATGTTTGTTTTTTATGTAACATAAAATCTGAATCTACAACAAAATGCATAAGGAGACAATGAAATTAATTGGACATCTCTAAAAAAATGGAAAGAAATTTTAGAAAGACTTTGCCTAAAGGTGCGACTTGTTGACTTTTGTGTCGTGTTGTTACCTAGAGATTCTGTTTTTATTGTTTGTAGTGATGGAACTAAACTCCAGTACTTCAGCTCTTCTTAGGCTGTATTCACACTTGATAGTAGACTCTTTTCAATTGGGGGCCAAAGTTGCAACATTGTTGCTTTTTTTAGTTGATGCGGTTTGGATTTACTCTGCTGCATCGAACAAATAAGCTTAGGAGCATGTTACATTACCACCTGTGGCGGCGCTGTGGAGTTACCGCACTTCTTTTTTAGTGTTGTTACTGCACTTCCTAGTGCTGCTGCGGGAGAGTGAAATGTAAACAAACATGGAGTGTGTGCCGATTCTGATGGTTTTGGGATTGATCTTTTGTGTTTGATTAATGTACCAGATCAATATTCTGCAGCAATCGGCTCAGGATGAACAGATAACAAGGCAGAGGACTACACGGGAGACAGCTGCACAATATAGTCCACTTCATGCTTTTGGTGCGGTTTTGGTTCTGTTGCATTCACACATGCAATCAAACCGCTCCAGAGTTCGTTTCAATTGAACCAAGACTTACGTTTTTAGGTGGGCTTGAGTTCGATTGTTTGGTCTGAATCAGAGTTTGGATGGCCGTTCACACCTCCCCAGATGAACCAGACTTTCTCAGCAAGTGAACTTGAATTCAGTTCAAGTGGACTAAACAGGGTTGGTGTGAATGCACCCTTAGACACTTATGACCTGGTCTACATAAAGTATAACTGTAAACATGCTTTAGACATTATTTAGGGATCTAACAACCCATTTGTGTTGATATCCAAATTCCATCTTGAATATCTTCTTGCTCTTCTACTTGCTGGAAGAAAATATAACTCACAGGATGAATCATTCACACTGTCATGTTACCTTTGACCAAACCTGTATGTAAATTGTATCCTCATATATGAAGGAGTGGTGGTTTCTGTGCATCACAAGCAACACACCATACAGTGAAGTTGATGCTCATTTTGTGTTCTATTGTTTCATCAGGCTAATTTAAAGCAAAGAAGCCGATTTTAAAATCTACCTCTTGTGTTTTTGTCATGGTGCAGTTACCAGGGGGGTTTGTTTTGAGCTCCAAGTGCGACCCAACTCCAAACACACAGCGAGAAACAGGTTTAGGCGATTAACAGTGTTTAATATGTACAGTGCTCCAAATACAAACAATTGTAAACTGTACAGTTGATGATAACTCAGGACGGGAACTGGTGCGGGACAGGAACGGTCCTGGTTGAGAGAGAGAGAGGTTAGTGACAGGCGGAGAGACCAGCTGCGGTGTGCGGGGATCGTGCTCTTTAAACTCACGGTGACGTGATGCCGTGCTGTCGTGAGGAGGGATCCGGAGGTGCTGCCGCAGGGGTGGTGATCCAGGCTGTCAGAGAAGTGCGAGGAGGTCCGGGTCCGTGTGCTGTACGTGTGCAGGCGTGGCTGCAGCAGGGTGACAGCAGCGTGCTGACCGGGACGGCGTGGATCCAGAGGAGACCAGAGACAGACAGGGAGCCAGAGGGAAGAAGCTGGTTGCGCGCTCTCGCAACTGAGCTTGTAGTTTCCGTGAAGCCAGTCCTCACTGGAGGCGGGTCGACTACCGCACTGAGGCACTGGTGACTGGAGAGACACTCCAGGACACGGGACTGAGGTTAAAGGAAGAGAAGGCAGGTTAGTCACAATAAATAAACTCTCTGGCATGTAATGCGCTCTGGCCACTCTGTTACCACGGGAAGTTAGTGGAACAAACTGGCGTCTGTCTGTGGTTCCTCCTCTGCTTAAGTACCCAGCTCTCCTGAGCTGGGTAATGATCCACACCTGAGTCCAATGATCCCTGCTGACACGCCCTGCAAACAATTAAGCACACGGAGAAACACACACACCACCCACCAGCAGCACAGATCCTGACAGTACCCCCCCCTTAATGGACGCCTCCTGGCGGCCGACCCAGCGATCCCACACCTGAAAAAGACAAACGGTTAGTAGGGACCCTACGCTGAGA
>SSNP01000050.1:3248052-3329005 GCA_006937955.1 Pachypanchax playfairii
GCGCTGGGACAGCACCGCACCCACCCCGACGTCGGAGGCATCCACTTCCACTGTGAACTGGATGGTGGTGTCGGGATGGGCAAGCACAGGTGCCTGGGTGAACCGCCGCTGCAGCTCCTTAAAGGCATCCTCTGCCGCCTGACTCCACTGAAAGGACACTTTGGTGGAAGTGAGAGCAGTGAGTGGTGCGGCAATAGTGCTAAAACCTCTGATAAAACGTCTATAAAAGTTTGCAAAACCTAAAAACCTCTGTAATTCCTTCCTGGACTGGGGGACCGGCCATTCCTCCACTGCCTTCGTTTTAACAGGATCTGGCCGGACACGTCCTCCCTCGAGGATGAACCCTAGGAAGGAAACAGAGGTGACGTGAAACTCACATTTCTCCGCCTTTACATATAAGCGGTTCTCCAGCAACCGCTGGAGAACCTGCCGCACATGAGCCCTGTGCGTTTTAAGGTCTGGAGAAAAAATGAGGATATCGTCCAGGTATACAGATACAAACTTATTAAGGAAGTCCCTTAAGACGTCATTGATGAGGTGCTGAAAGACTGCAGGTGCGTTGGTGAGTCCAAAAGGCATTACGAGGTACTCGTAATGCCCGATGGGAGTCTTGAAGGCTGTCTTCCATTCGTCTCCCTCTCTTATACGTACCAGGTGGTAAGCGTTACGAAGATCCAGCTTGGTAAACACCATGGCGCGATGAGCCGGCTCTATGGCTGAGGATAAGAGAGGGAGCGAGTATTTATTTTTTACTGTGATATTGTTCAGACAGCGATAGTCAATGCAGGGGCGCAGGCTCTTATCCTTCTTCTCTACGAAGAAGAAGCCTGCGCCCACCGGTGAAGAGGAAGGCCGGATCAGTCCATTCTTTAATGAGTCAGTGATGTACTCCTCCATCGCCTCCCGCTCCTTGCGGGAGAGGCTGAAAAGGCGGCCCGAGGGCAGAGGGGCCCCAGGGAGGAGATCAATGGCACAATCATATGGACGGTGCGGGGGAAGTGAGACGGCCTGTTCCTTGTTGAAGACCTGTCCCAGGTCATGGTAGCAGGTGGGCACCCGGGACAGGTCAGGTGGTGGTGTAGGAGGCCCCTTACCTGTGGCGCTGGCTGGATTGGCTGACCTCAAGCAGCAGCGCAGGCACAGCTCGCTCCATGCTGTGACGCTCTGCTGCTTCCAGTTAAACTGGGGGTTGTGTTGAGCCAGCCAGGGGAAGCCCAGGACCAGGGAAGCCTCTGTAGTGGGAAAGACGAGAAAGGATAAAGTCTCAGAATGGTTCCCTGAAACAGTTAAGGTGACTCGTTCAGTACTGTGTGTGATGGTGGTCATGGCGCTGCCGTCCAGTGCAGTGACGTGCAGAGGCCTGTCCAATGGGGTAAGACGTAGTTGTGCTCGTCTAGCCAGCTTAGGGTGAATTAAGTTTCTCTCTGATCCAGAGTCTATAAACACAGTGCAAGAAACAGTTTCACAGTGAGCCTTGTTAATGGCTGCCGGCAGCAGCAAACGGGGCTTAATCTGTTCTGGGCCCGTCAGGACCCCCACTTTCACTGACGGGCCTGATCTTTTGGCGTCTCGGGGCAGGCACCAACCTCTTGATGGGGCGAAGCACAGTGCGCACAACTCTTTGCCGCTCGGCGGCGTTTGCGCTCTTTGGCGCTGAGGTTCACCTGCCCTATTTGCATGGGCTCAGGTGATGGGGTGCGTCTGGGCGAAGGATGCCATCTAGTGGGTGGTATTGGACCTGCATGTCTGCCAATATGTGAAGGCTCTGGTGCTTGTGAACGTCTGGGGGGAGAGTGCCATCTGGTGTGTGGTGCTGGACTTACAGGACGAGGTGAGGCGGAAGTGGAACTGGTTGTGTGGCGGACCCGGAAGTGACCCCGAGTCCGTCGATCTAGCCGGGTCGCCAGACTGATGAGCCCGTCCAGCGTGTTTGGTTCCTCCCGGCAGCTGATGTCCTCCTTCAGGCTTTCCGGGAGAGCGTTGAAGAACACGCTGCGGAGGGTCTCATCAGACCAGTTCGTGCTGGCGGCCAGGGTCCGGAACTCGAGGGCAAAGTCCGCCATGTGCTGCGGACGGGGTCTGAGGGCGAGGAGCTCCCGCATGGCGTCCTCCTTTGTGCCTCCGTCCGAGAAGGTGGATGTGAAAGCCTCTAAGAACCGGGAATATGGAGAAGTCTCTATGGGGTTAGTCTCTACAAATGCGTCTGCCCACCTGAGAGCCTTGTCCCGAAGCCAGCCAATGAGGAAGGACGTCTTACTGGCGTCGGAACAGAAGGCTTGAGGAGCCCGGCTGAAGACGATCCGGCACTGCCGGAGGAACCCTCTGCAGTTCTTCGGGTTCCCGTCGAACGGTGCCGGATCGGGGATGGCAACCTGCCGGTAGCCGGTGTCCGGAGGTGGGGCAGGACGCGCCGCTGCAGCTGTTGGAGGAGGAGAAGGGCTGCGGGAGAGGCGAGACATAACATGGGTGAGTTGAATGCTAAGACTGTGGAGCTCAGTGGACAGCTTAGCTTGATTCGTTGCTATTTCCTGCATAAATGAATCGTGCTTCCCCAGCAGAATCCCCTGCTGGGTGAGTGCTGTCTGGAGCTGGGTCTGGGAGCTCTCGTGGCCAGTTTGTTCTGTCATGGTGCAGTTACCAGGGGGGTTTGTTTTGAGCTCCAAGTGCGACCCAACTCCAAACACACAGCGAGAAACAGGTTTAGGCGATTAACAGTGTTTAATATGTACAGTGCTCCAAATACAAACAAGTGTAAACTGTACAGTTGATGATAACTCAGGACGGGAACTGGTGCGGGACAGGAACGGTCCTGGTTGAGAGAGAGAGAGGTTAGTGACAGGCGGAGAGACCAGCTGCGGTGTGCGGGGATCGTGCTCTTTAAACTCACGGTGACGTGATGCCGTGCTGTCGTGAGGAGGGATCCGGAGGTGCTGCCGCAGGGGTGGTGATCCAGGCTGTCAGAGAAGTGCGAGGAGGTCCGGGTCCGTGTGCTGTACGTGTGCAGGCGTGGCTGCAGCAGGGTGACAGCAGCGTGCTGACCGGGACGGCGTGGATCCAGAGGAGACCAGAGACAGACAGGGAGCCAGAGGGAAGAAGCTGGTTGCGCGCTCTCGCAACTGAGCTTGTAGTTTCCGTGAAGCCAGTCCTCACTGGAGGCGGGTCGACTACCGCACTGAGGCACTGGTGACTGGAGAGACACTCCAGGACACGGGACTGAGGTTAAAGGAAGAGAAGGCAGGTTAGTCACAATAAATAAACTCTCTGGCATGTAATGCGCTCTGGCCACTCTGTTACCACGGGAAGTTAGTGGAACAAACTGGCGTCTGTCTGTGGTTCCTCCTCTGCTTAAGTACCCAGCTCTCCTGAGCTGGGTAATGATCCACACCTGAGTCCAATGATCCCTGCTGACACGCCCTGCAAACAATTAAGCACACGGAGAAACACACACACCACCCACCAGCAGCACAGATCCTGACAGTATGTCGTTTAATGTGCTCTGCTTAATAAACACAGCACCTTTTCACTTTTTAAACTCTGACCACAGTTGGAATAAAAGCAGCTGAATGCATGTCGCTCACTTTGCCCTAAAATCATCACAATTTGTCAGTGACTTAAGTTATTATGTAAAACATGTAAACCTCTGTTAACTCTAAAAACATAACAGAGTCATCATTAATAGAAAAACCGATATCCCCCCAACCTGTAATTCAGTAAGTATGACACACAGCACCTGCAAGGCTTTGCGAAGTGTTAAATACTGCAAACAAATTATAGAGAGACACATACAGTATTTAGATAAGGTCAATTAAGAGTTCTGTGATTTGTCCTAATAATGATGGGTTGACAGTGACTCCACAGAGTATGTGTTTGCAAGATTATCATAATGTAAATTATCATAGTAAAAATCTGTGTAATTTGTTGTTTCTTTTTCTATAGCTTGTCTTTCACATTTGTTTATGGATGATACAAAACATATGACCCGGTGTGAAGTGTGTATAATTACAATATAGGGTTTTTTGACGCACTGCGTTGTTACCGTTTGTGATAACACTTGATCTTCAGGTCATTGAAATTACAGTAATATTACAATATTTTCATTTTAATATCATGGAGAATACAGAATAAAACAGTAGAGTGACAATAATTGTGAGAACAACGGATTTGTCACAGGGAGGTTGAAAAACACACAGTCTTTTGGGGATCATGTCAGTGCTGAGGTGGGAGAAGAGTGCCACGTGAAACAATGTCATCCTGCCAGGACACTGCAACGGCTGATGACTGGAAAAACTGCATCAGGTTGTTGCGCACAGAGATAGCAGCCCCTTGTAGAACAGCTTCTGGACATCTGTGATGGTGCCACAGAATGCAGGTTGGTGTCTGCGCAAACCATCCCGCGCCAATCGCCTGGCTATGCCATTCCCTCAGACTCTGTGTCTGGAAAGTGTGGTGGTATGTAGCGAGTGTGTGGTGCATGTGCTTTGTCAGAGTATGCCAGAAATTTGTGGAGAACCACGCACGCCTTTACGACATCCACCAATTTTTCTGGCAGGAACTCCATTGTCCTTCCAAGAATTCTCCACCGTGCAGCCAAGATCCCGAAGGCATTCTCAGTTAGCCTCCTGGCTCTGGATAGACGGTAGTTGAAAATCCATTTCTCCTTGTCCAGATTGGTGCCTTTAAAAAATGCAGAAACAAGCGTTATTAATATTCCTAAAAATATCAAAACGCCATTTTGCTCTTGTATGTTTAAAAGGCGGAACTACTCTGTAACTTGTTCTAAATTATGCATACCTGGAAAAGGACGCATGATGTTTGTGTTCAGAGGGAAGGCAGCATCAGCAACAATCACGTGAGGGGCTTCGGTTGTCGTCCTAGGAAGGCACGTTGGTGGAAACAAAATTTCAGTTGTTTTCAAGTAGCATTGAACCAAATGCACTCTCTTTAAACACCCCGCCATTGCTCTCACGTCCATATCCTCCGACGTCCCCCATGGTGAAGCGGTAGGTGGCATCACAGGTCCCCATCAGGTTGATGGAGTGGGCACCTTTATAGTTAAAGTAGTCACTCCCGGCATTCGGTGGTGCTTTGATGTTTACATGCTTCCCCTTGAGGCTACCCACACAGCTCCACAGTCGCCAAAAATCAATGGCTGTGGCAGTCCACTGGCTTGTGGAAATGCAGGGCAGAAATTCAGGCTGCAATGCTGCCCACAACGCCTTGCAAATCTCGCTCACAATCCCCGAAATTGTGCTGGAACCCATTTTGTAGCTCGCACCAACCGCCTGTTGGGACGCACCAGAAGCCAAAACACGCAGGGTGACGGCAAGTCTCTGAGCAGCATGAATTGGCATGGAATGTGTTCCCTGGTGCCACAGGACTGGTGCCAAACAACGAACCAGCTCATCGTATTGGGTGACAGTCATTCGAAAGTATCTGAAATGCATTTCGTCATTAATGTCCCTAAAGGGTGAACAAGAGCAACATATTCGCCCGTACACGGTCTTGCCCTGTTTAGTGGACGGACACTCCACCGACGCCTCTTCCTCTGTTGTTGTTGTTCTGCTCTTTGTAATAGCAGTTGTTGCTCCTCTAGATCAAGCAGCCCCAGCTCAATAATAATTAGCTCTGTGTCTGTGTCATCCATTTTTCTGCGAGTGGACGTGCGTTGCAGCAGAGCAGATATGTCACTACAAGGGTAGGCACAGCTGCCGAGGAGCGCGCCCCCTGTTGTCCTGGCAGAGAATTTCTTTAAAACAGGGTCAGGGTAGTATGAACAGAAACTGTCTCCGTCAGTACGCCGCCATGTCGGAGCACATCTGCCTTTGCGTTAGTTTGAATCCAGCTTAAGTTGTGACCAGTTTAGATTGATGACAATGTAGATATAATTTTCTTCCTCCATAGGAAAGTATATTTATAGAAACACCTCTTCTATTTCTGTTGTGACTCTGGGGTTTGGTTTAGTTATTTATGATATCTTGTAATATTGTCTCCAGATGTATCTGTGATTTTGTGTTTGGTTATTTCTTCATCCTCTGTGTTCCCATCTTGTTCCGCTCTTTTGCCTTTAGTGTCTTGTTATAGGTTCAGGTTCAGCTTTTATGTTCTCCATCTACTTGTGTTTCCTGTTTTGCTTTTATTTTGACAAGTGGTGTGTTTCCTGTTTTTCTTGTGTCCTCACTTCCTGTTTTGTTCCTGTGTGCTTTTCTGTGATTGTCCTCCCAGGTGTTTTTAGTTCAGCTTTCAGTTCAGTTTGTCTTTGTTCTGGGATTTTTGTATTTTGCTCCTAGTTTTGTTCTTAGCTCCGTTTTCGCTGTCAATTCTTCCTGGTTTATGGATTACGTTTGTGGATTATTTTCCTCTTCACCCCTGCTGAATGTAAGTCCTGCTGCCCCGCCAGCAATTCCTTTGTGTTTTTGTGTCTTTAACCTCCTGTTGTCTGCTCCTTGCACTTGGGTCTTGTTCTTACAATCGCCAGTCATGACAATTTCTCATTAGTGGAAGTTATCTAAGGTTTATTTTGGTAACAGCCCAAGTTTAATGAAGTGCTTTCTAAATTTAAGATAGTACCTTCCAATAAAATACATTTTCTTACATGTCCTTTAGCGTTCATTTAAACATTTACCTTGTACATACGTAACCGTAACAATCCCCTAACCCTGCAGGAATCCTGGTACATCCAAAATACTGGGTATGTTCTTGCAGGTGATTTTACAATTTTCTCAGTAAATAAGCTGACATTGGACTGTAAAGGGAAGTCTTGTTTGTTTACATGCAGGCTCTTACCATAAAACTGATAAATGGTAAATGGTGTATACTTGTATAGCGCTTTACTCAGGTCCTACGACCCCCAAAGTGCGTCACACTACAGTCAGTCATTCACCCATTCACACACACACAGCTGTCCTGGGACACACACTGACAGAGGCGAGGCTGCCAGACACTGGCACCGCCAGACCCTCCGGCCACCACCAAACAGGCAAGGTGGGTTAAGTGTCTTGCCCAAGGACACAACGGCCAGGCGATCTCTGGGCAGAGCAGGGAATCGAACCAGCGACCTTCCAGTTACCGACGACCTGCTCTACTGCCTGAGCCACGGCTGCCCCAGACCATTCCCTTTTCCATGCAATCAATAGACACTTTTACCATCTTATCATCTGCAATGTTGAAAAGGGAATGATCTTGTAACTAGCGGAGCTTCTTCTGGATGATAAAAGATTTCTTGAGCAGATTGAGCTGTTTGCAGGAATACAGGATCTTTTTAACTGGAACTCATGCTGTTCTGTAGTGGGGAAAAGGCAGAGTCAATGGGTGGAAACACAAACAAGTATTATTAGGGATATTAAAAACAAGATCCATTGTTACCGTAGTACTTACAGATGGGAGGCGAGCACTACAGTGGAGGTTGACACAGACTGTCGGAAATTCCTACTTCCAGTCCACAACGTAATTCCTCCCAGATGCAAATATTGGAATTGTACCCAATTGACCTTTCTTGGGTTCTCCCCAAAAATGGCTATTGTCCAATCACACATCATAGCAACCGTTACTATCTGTGTAGTTCCGGCAAACACTTACTCAAGCAGGACAGTCCCATGTTATTTGTAAATCGGACACTGGATGTCCTGATAGATTATCTGGAGGAGTTGTGTTCTTTTCATTCCCAAAGCCGAAAACAGAACGTGAGCGGTGCCTACAGTGGATAAAACAGTGTGGATGGCCCCCAATTCAGTTAAATGTGTCGGGAAATTACAAAGCATAAATACGTCTGCTCAAAGGTAAGACTAACTGCTAACTACTTACCGTGTTGTCTAGATATACTAACTGGAGGCAAGAACACAAATCAGACCAAAGTTATGATTACCATGGATATCATTGCCAGAACGTTAGCCTACTCTCTAAACTAAGTTTAATGAGCCCTTTAGCTTTAGCCAGCATTAGTTAACATGTGAGCTAACGTTAGCTGCTGTTGTTGTGTTGTGTGTAGTGTCTCCCGTTTTATTTTTCTTCAGTTTAAAACAAAGTCAAACATATAACGCCCCAACAAGCAACTTTAAATAATAGTGTTTTTATCTTTCATGAAGCATTTTATGAACAAAAAACGTACCTCTGAGATTTAGCTTGAGACCAGCCGGTGTAAGCATTAGCCTTGATAGCAGTCATATCTCCTTCACTGCGTGTCTTTTTATTCTGAATCTATCCTTCCCCTGCATACTGTAACCCCTTCTGCCTCGATCTGAGTATATCGTGGAGGTATTGTTCCAAATAAAGTTCCCTGTTGGAAGAAAAGTCCCACACGAGCGCATTTCTTGTGAAACAAACAGTCACTGAAAGCACGGTTATTCCTGTTTGTTGGATGTTCAACCAGGACATTTGCAGTCCACACGTGATCCCACTGAAAGCTCGCTGATTTCTTCCAAAAAGATCTACCTTCGTTTGATGAGTTGGCAGACATAGTAACAGTAACTAAGGGGGCGGAGCTCAGCGAAAGGTCAATTAGGGGCAATGTCCCGCCATTCTCACCTCTAATTGGCTAAAAAGATTTCTTGCCATTTCTCATCTCTGATTGGGTAGAAGAATTGGTGAATGGCAAATAATTCAGACTGCTTAAATGCATCTTAGCAGCTGTCTGGTGCTGATACTTGACCACCAGAGGTGTTCAGAGGACTAACGGCGTGAACCAAAAATAGGAAATCCCTACCATGTGTGTCAACCCCTGCTGTAGTGCTCCCTGGATTATTTCTTCCCTCTCACCTGTAAGTACTACGGTAACACTAAACTTAGTTTCCAATATCACTGATAAACTCACTTGTTGTGAGTTGAACTCAAATGCAGAGAAATGCACAGGCGGTCAGGCAGAGTGCAAGTAAAAGTTCTTTATTTACAGAGATGTAAACGGTTTGAGCTGTGGAGGAAACCGGTTGGCACAGATGAGGCGATAGGGGTGGCTAGCTGTGGCTAGCAGGGCTGGAGCAGGTAGGCAGTCCAAGGTTTTAAGTTGCAGGGGAACAGAACAGATACAGAACGTCCCACAGAGGCTTGTGTGTGCAGCACAGGGGCATACAACAAACTCACACCAGACAAGAGACACAAGGGATCTTAAATAGGGAACACAGAAGGTATAGGGAATGCAATTAATTACAAGAGGACAAGTGAAACAACTTGGTCCTACTTGACAGGGACAGGGGGGGGGACAAACCACTCACACATACACACACAAACTGACAAGTTACTTGAAAATGGCTGGAAAACACAAGAGGAGGCATGAGACGGATTGACTCATGACACTCGCTTGTGTTTCCACCCAGTGACTCTGGCCTTTTCCCCACCACAATGCGAGTTCTTTTACGAAGATTCTGTGTGAACTGGATGTTGTTCTGCGTCACTCTGCAGACGTCCAATGGATTAACAATGTGATGTGAAAGATACAGTTCATTACTCTTCCAAAGTAACAATGAAACTTCAATGATTACATCATACAATAAAAATAGAAAATAATAATATAATGCAGGACTGCTGGATCGTTTCTTAAAAATACATTTATACAACCTACATGACTAGCTTTGATTTATGAATGTACAAAGAATATTTTAGATTTTTTGAATGTTTATAGCAGAAGCATGATTTTCAAATGCTTCCCTCAAAAAATTGAATGTTACTTTCATTAGTAATCTTTGTGTCATAGTTTTAGGATTTTGAGAAATTTTAAAATAATTCTGTTTTCACATCTTAAGTATGGAGTTTTTGTAATCTTACATTATCAGTTTACACTCACAGGCCATTTTAATATGCAAAAATGTTCAATTGTTTGTTTACCTAAACAGTAAATCATCATATGGCACAATCTCAAATCACTGAGGCATCTAGACAGAGTGAAGCCAATTTAAATGAAAATCAACCTTACATCAGAATAGGGCCAACTATGAGCAAACTTAGACTGAGACCAGGAAGCTGCAATTTTTAGGTACAGGGAAATTATAAAATGACTGCCAACTTAAACTCCTGTATAAAAAAATAATCGTTCATATTACAACAGGTTGGTTTTTTTCTTATACAGAAACATGTTAAAGAACCACATAAATCACAAACAACAGCATAAAACTTCTTCCTACGAGATCATTTACATTACAATAAATAATAGGTCAGATATTTTAACTTTTTGTAACTGTATTAAGTCTGTTTCTTTTAAATAGCATCTTAATTGCACTCATCACTTCTTCTGTCTTCAAAGAGTAGATAATAGGATTAAGCAAAGATGGAAGTGTGTGAGTCAAGCTAGAGTTTATGATCCGAGCATTAGGATGAACATAGGAAGTGAAGGAAGCTATGTTGGTGCCAATAAAGGGTAGGAAAAAAAGAGCAACAAGAATCAGGTGAGATGTACAAGTTTTCAGCGCCCGAAGTCGTTGATCTCTTGATGCAATCCTGCTCAGTACGATAGAAATGAAAACATATGTCAGCATTATAAATAAAAGCGGAACACAAGTAAATATAATAACGGCTGAAATTGCCATTGTGATATTTAAAGATGTATCATTACAGGCCAAAATATATACTTGTCCATGATCACAGAAAAATCCTTTTATCGCTAAAGATCCACAGAAAGAAAGACGATTAAAAAAATCTACAGTAAAAGCAACAAAGATTAGCAGAAAAACCCATGAAAACATCACCATTGTGATTATAGATTTTGTAGTTACAATGCTGTGGTATCTTAATGGAAAACAAATTGCTACAAATCTGTCATATGCCATCATGACAAGTGTCAAGCCAAGTTAAACACAATTGTAAATTTTGGAGTGTGAAGAGTCTTTGCCAGGTAGATAACAGACAGGAGAAAACCATTTCCAATAACAGTCATGATGTAAACAAAACACAATAAGACATAATAATACTTCTCATGAGAGAAGTTGGAAAACCCAATCAGATAGAATTTTGCTGGACGAACAAAAGTATAGTTAAATACGGGAGGGACTTTCTCCTCCATTATCTGTTTGACTGGTAATAAAAGTTGTAAATCATAAATCAAACAAGAAATTAAAAGCAATAATATTTCTTACGAGAGACATTAGCAAGTGCTCAGTGCTCTGAAATTAACCTCACTGTTATATTCTGCATTTATAGATTTGACATTATGAGCACGTGTTGGATGTTGACAGATCTGGCTGGTGACCCTCTAATGGTTTTTCAATTAGTGATATGATGCAACGGTTACATTTTCTTACCATTACCTGGATATTGAGATTAATGGCAAAATGAATAATTCTAGAAGTGTTTTAGTCCTTTTTGACTTTTCATGTTTAGTCTTTTTTATAGGAATTTGTCATAATGGAAAAGGATCCAAATGGAGGCAAACACACAGGTTGCAAAATGTATATAAATAAAGAATTTTAATGAGGAAACATACAGGCTGGCATGGCTGCAAACAACATAGGAGGAACTGAAGAAATTAGCCACTTGATACTTGAAGAGCAAAGCCACAAAAAATTAACTGGCAGACAAAGAGTGGACACAACTGAGAACTTAGAGTTAGCTAAATAATTACATCATACAAGGCAACAAACCCAAATCTCAACACCCTCATAATAATGATAAGAAATAGACAGGTTATATTAAATGCTATAAAACATAGAAATAAGAAGTTTTTCATTTGTAGAACTATACTTTCATTGTCTTATGTGGTGTCATAGTTTTTCTAATCACAGCTGCCTCCTTCACACTGGATGTAGACCACGCAATGTTCTCCATGACCTACAACATGGAATATGGCTGGATTGCAGCAACTTTGGAAAACATCTTAGAGTGTGACAGGGGACAGTGCCTCTGGATTGACAGACCTGGATGGTGGTCCCTCTCTTTAAGAAGGGGGACTGGAGGGTGTGCTCTGATTATAGGGGGATCACACTCCTCAGCATCCCGGTAAGGTCTACTCCAGGATACTGGAAAAGAGAATCTGACCAATAGTTGAACCTCAGATTCAGGAGGAGCAGGGTGGTTTTTGTTACAGTTGTGGAACACTGGACCAGCTCTTTACCCTCCATCTGGTGTTCGAGGGTTCATGGGAGTTTGCCAAAGCAGTCCACATGTGCTTTATGGATCTGAAGAAGGGGTTTGACCATGTGCCCCGGGACGTCCTATTGGGGGTGCTCTGGGAGTATGGGGTTCGAGGCTCTCTGCTAAGAGCTGACCATTCCGTTCCGTGTACAACCACAGCAGGAACTTGGTTCGCATTGCCGGCAGTAAGTCAGACCCAGTGCATGTTGGTCTCTGCCAGGGCTGCCCTTTGTCACCGGTTCTGCTCATTACTTTTATGGACAGAATTTCTAGGCGCAGCCAGGGGCCAGAGGGGGTCTAGTTTGGGGACCAAAGGATCTCATCTCTGCTGTTTGCAGATGATGTTGTTCTTTTGGCCCCATCGAGCTAGGACCTTCAACGTGTGCTGTAGCGGTTTGCAATTGAGTGTGAAGCGGCTGGGATGAGAATCAGCACCTCCAAATATGAGGCCATGGTTCTTGACAGGAAAGGGGTGGCTTGCCCCCTTCAGGTCAGTGGAGAGTCCTTGCCTCAAGTGGAGGAGTTCAAGTACCTTGGGTCTCGTTTACGAGTGAGAGGCAAATGGAGCACGAGATTGACAGACGGATTGGTGCAGCATCTGCAGTGATGTAGTCGCTATATCTGACTGTTGTGGTGAAGCTATAAAGCGACTGACCTCATAGTGTGCTACCATTATAAGTGTACAACAAAGCAAAGAGGAAATCCCCCAGGCTTCTACCTCTCATGATGTCACGAGAGGTACTCTATTATTTTACATTTTGACATCAGTTATTCCTATGGGAACAGTTACTAACATGATCTGTGGCTTGCTCTTATATAGGAAACTGTGGTGTCATTTAGACAAAATGTCACTGCAGATGCCACTGTGGAGATCCAGCGATACCTTTCAGAGCCAAATATAGGAAGACTGGAAAACCCTCTGGAACACTGCGAGAGACAATAACTACTCTACCCAAACATGCACTTGCCTTTTTGTGCACGTCGGCATCTTCTGTGTCTTCTCCAAGGCCGGAGCGGTTGCGAAATCGTCTGCAACCAAAACTGTTGAGAAGCTTTTGTTTCTGAATAAAAATGAATACAATTTCCACTGTCCTGTACATCATTGTCCAAGCTAACATAATCTGTGCTCTGAGTTCAACGAGCACTTTCATTGTCCTCCGCCTGATTACCCCCATGACATTTTCAGAAAAACATTACACAACTTATTGTGATATTACCATTTTGGGAAAAATTACACACAGAATACATTTAAAAATTGTATTATACACACATGGTCATACATTATGTGGGTCACATACAGCTGCATGTAATTATACACTTAGCCAGTAGGTGGTTTCATCTGCACATGAATCTTTCAGAAATTAACCCTTCCTTGAAGCAGTTGTCTCAAGTGGTTCAATGCTTCATGGGTCTTCATCTCGCGATACAGTGATCCCTCACTACCTCGCGGTTCAACTTTTGCGGATTCACCACTTCACAGATTTTTTAAAAATATTCATTAAAAAATCTAAAATACCGTGCTTTCGGCTGTTCCTTTATCTCCCTACACTTCCTCTGCGGTCAGTCGATGACCCAGCGCCTCTATCTGAAGACGAGGTGCCTCTCGAAGAGCTGTAAAGCTCTCATTATAACCTGCGCCATTGCATCATCACCTTTGTCGCATTGCACAGGTCCTTCATCACCGCCATCAGTCAACGAACGCAACGCTATAGTCATCACTGCACACAGATGCGACGCGGAGTGATCAGCTGTCCCCGTTACCAGATGCGTCCTTCTCCGTGCTGGTCCACAGGCGCTTCTGCTCCTCTGTTTATTCAGAGCTATTTTTTCACCATGGATAAGTAAAAAACATCATTAAAAAATTGAAGAGAGCTTATTTTAATTACTCCTGCTACATCGTTCATCTTGAATTGACAACTCCTCTCTCACTATTTTGGGGAAAGAGTCTTTTCTCGGGTGAAAAACCACATATCCCTCAGCGTAGTCAGCACACTTCATTGTGCTGTGTGTTTGTTGTGTTTATTTTAATCTCTATAGATACACAAATATGATCACATTTGTCAATCACAGCATTTTATTGTGAAGAATCGCTTTTATTTTCAAAATTGACCGGATTTTCTCATGTGTCTTGGTGTATCCTTAATTGGCGCATTTTCGGGGGGCGGGGGGTCTACAACCAAGTAACAGTGATAAGTGAGGGATCACCATAGTTATGTGCATCTATGAAAGGCAATAAATGTCCTCAACTGCCTTTTTTGTTGAAAGATACTTGGGTCTCAAAACGTTTTTCAGTTCAATTTTTTTTCAAAAAAAAAAAAAGATATGGTTGGATTTAGCGTTATTAAATAACTGCTTTAATTAAATAATTGATCTAAGTTGTTGCACCCCCTACTCCCCAAAATCATTTATGAGTTGCCTATGTGGTATGAAAAGAAGACAAGCATGTTGGAGGAACAGCAGAATATTATGCAATCACTAATTTATTGTGCTAACAGGGAAAAACATTATTACAGTTCTGTATCATGTGCACAGAGAACACAAACATAAACAAATTACATTATCATATGTAAAAAGAACAGCTGTTTAAACAAAAGACATGTATAACCTTTTACAAGGAAAATAATAAAATATTTTTGGTGTAAGCATGCAGATTTTTGTTTCTACATGGATTTTACTAAATTCACAAAATGATCACAACACATATCAAACCACTTTTTAACAAAAAACACTTTTTAACAAAAGGTTTTACCGCATAATATACATCTTGCAATGATCTATTTCAAAATCTAACAACATTTGTAGATGTTTTAATTCTTATTTTGTTTTTTAAAAAGATTTTTAATAATTTTTTCATTGATACTTTGATTTCTTGTGTCTGCAGAACATAAATGATTGGGTTCAACATGGGTGGAAAGACAGAAGTCAACGACAGATTTACAATCCTGTAGTTTGGATGTATTTTTTCCATTAAAGTGAATGTAATCAACAATGGGGTGAAATAGACTACCACTAATGATAGATGTGCTAAACATGTCTTAAAGGCCCTGATTCCTTGTTGTAATGTTGCTAGCTTAGCTAAAGTATAGGATATATAAAGATAACTTAAAAGAATAAAAACCAGTGGAAGCCAAAAAATAAGAACAGGGTAAAGAAAACTAACAACATCATTGGGAAAATAGTCATTGCATGCAAGCCGGTATATCTGGCCATGATCACAGAAATAGCTGTTTACTACTACAGACTTGCAGAAGGAAAGTCTTGTAATAAGACCTACTGCAATTAGGTCTGCAAATATAACAAACACCCAAAAAGATGCAATCAAGGAAAACATGAACTTATAGGTTACTTTCATTTGATATTGCAGAGGGAAGATGATGGCCATCAGTCGGTCATAGGAGAGAGCAACCAGATTAAAAGACTGCATTGAAAGACAAGTGTAGCAGAAAAAAAGAAATGTCAAGCAGTCATTGTAAGGAACACTGTAGTGATTGAACAAAAAAATGTCAAGCACCTTTGGTACCAGAGCAGTGCTACCCAACAGGTCCACAAACGCAAGGTTAAAAACAGCAACATATTTTGGAGTTCTTAGGTTCTGATCAAAGTATATTACAGCCATTACAGCTGTGTTTCCAAGTACTGACACAATATAGACAAAAAAGAGAAAGACATAATAATATTTCATATTAGACAACCCAATAAATCCCCTTATTATGAAATATGGAGGACGCACAAATGTGATATTTTTTCCTAAAGCAGAGTTGAAAAATTCCATAGTAAATAATTTAAGAATTTCAATCACAGCACAGTGATTATTATGTCTAAAGGTTTTCCTCTTTCCTGGCTTGTGGAGATGTGGATATGTATACATGCTCTTCTCTCAATTTCATCAAGCTTTTAAAGGACCTGACAGATGTGGCTTTAGAGAGGAGCGATGTTTCACTCCTCTCTTCATGTCACTGAAAAACAGAATGTCATTGCCTTTTCCCTCGTGACTGCAAGTATCATCATAACGCAAACCCATTTCAGTTTATCTCACCTACTGCAATTACGAAATATTCTTAACCCACATGTAATTAAAGCACAGTTTGAAAGATATGCTCTTTTTTGTCAGTAAATCTGGATTTGTTTGATCAGTTTGTTTAAACTGTACATTGAATTGAAAAACAGTTATGAGAAGAGACAGTAAATAGATTTTGTTTCATTGATTCATAGGGAAATCAACTGAATGTTACATAATATAGTATGAAATGCTCATATTAACAAGACAGTTACATTGTAAAGGGTTCTGCAAAGCACTAAATAATAAATTAAAATATTAATAAATTTAATATTTTTTATTTTATTCCCTGAAATTTTCTTTGTCATTGCTGAGTTGCAGCAAAAGCATTATACCATTGCCAAACAACCTTTAATACATTTAAAGCTGCTTTTATTCTCATAAGTGTCTGTTAAAATGTCTCCCCTGCATATATCCTTTAGGATTCAATGCTCTTACCCCACTGACTGTATATGAGACAGATGACACATCTGTGTCACTATACAAAATAAAACAATAAAGTCCCTTTCATTTGCACTCAAGTGCTATAATTTTGGAGCCAGAAACTGAGCACCAGAGACCTTGGGTTGAAAGTCCCACCTTTTCAGCCAAACACAATTGTGGTGTTTTTAAAGCATCAAATAACTTACTAGAAAAGCACTCCAAGAGCGCAGACCTCCGCCAAGCAGCTTAGTTCCCCCCATGTTGTTATCTACACCAAAAATAAAACACTCCCCACTAATTAGTAGTTGTTACTTTGTCAAGGAGGTTAGGTTTTTATTGGGGTTTGTCTGTCTATTTGTTAACAATATCATTAAAAAACGTCTGTTGTTTCTTCAGTGGGTTTGTTTAGTTTGGCAGCTATTCTTCTGTGATCCTTAGTTCCTCCCAGTACCATTGTCTTGTCACGTTTTGTACTTTGTTTCCAGTTTTGGTTTTATTTTGGTATCAATGGTACTTCCTGTTTCCCCTCCGTGGTTTTATGTGTCTTGATTATGTTCCTGTTTATTCCCATAGACATCAATACGTAGACGCCTCATGAACTGACGCTGCCTATTGGAGCTGACGTATCAGCGCGGCCGCCATCTTGGGTGGGTTCCCATGCGCCTTCAGTGCATTTATTTCTACTGAGATAAGTGCATACCCAACTACAATAATACATTTAATTACATTCTTCAACAGATTCTGACATGTGGTATGGCGTGTTAATAAAAATAAGAAATTAATTTTATAGTCTAATAAGCAAAACAAGTTTGATGGTTTATTCGAATTAATTTATTTACTTTTGTCTCTCTTTGAGAGGCTGAAGAGAGTTACTGAAAAATAACTTTTATAATGCATTTTAAAATAATCAGATATGGTATGACATCTTAATAAAAAATTATATTTTGATGAAAAATATTTTTTCTCTCCTGTAACTTTTCAAAAAATATTAAGAACTAAAACATATTGATAAGATCCAAATAGGCAGAAATAGATATTCACAATATTCAAGAATCTCCTTTTACTGTAAATATTGAAATAAGAGATGCCGAATGCAATCTCAACTCTTCAACATAAACACCAAAATAACCTTTTCTCTCTCTCTCTCTCTCTCTAAAACCCTTGATTGAAAAAAAAAACTTTTTTTCACAGCTTCTTGCATGTGTTGCACTCTGTAACTCCAGGGTCAGTTTCATGATGTGGTGGAGTTTTATATTATGAAATACAGAGACAACAAATGACACACGCATGAAATGATGATTGTCAATCCTGAATTGGGTTAGTATTTCTTTATTAGTCAAATACTGATAAATAGGATTATACACATTAATGGTTAAATAACCAAAATATGTTTAATCCTTTTTGTGAAAGGTAATCCCTTTTGATCTGCTTTCAATTGTGCGCCGGTTGTTACAACCGTAGGCTGAAACGGGCAGTTACTTGTTTTTGTTAACAAATTTAACATGTACAAAATACAAGTCGATAGATACAACAAAGGAGAGAAAGTAAAAATATATTACAACTGCTGTGCAACCTGCACATAAAGAATTAACATACACAGACCAGAGGATTATAACATATTACTGCACTTAGAAATGGAAAATTTAAAAAAAATGTAATTCTGTTAACAGATGAAATGTCATTGTAGCCTTCAAATTTTGCAGGTGTTCAATTGTTTTGTAATGTGATCTAAAGTCCATATAAAAAGCATTAAAGTAAGGTTGGGAATTAGACCATTTACATTTGTGAATGTGAAATTTCCCGATGATAATAAACAGTTGAATAAGAAAAATGTTATAATTTAAAATATACGATGACATTAAAATATTACGAGCATAGTTACTGATTCTTCAATGATTCCAGTTGTATGTAACTAACGGGAGACCCATCCAATATAGCGGTGACGCTGATTGCTCTCCAGCACGTAATGGGGCGTCTACGTATTGATGTTTATGGTTTCCTCCTTGGTGTGGTGTTTTTTCATTCAGGTGTTTTGAGTTTCAGTTGATTACTTATTAGTTCCTGTATGTATTTAAGTTGACACCTTTAGTTCAGTTCTGTGCAAAGTGTGCAAGCAGCTGTGTTTTTGTTTAAGCAGCAATGTTCATCCGTTTGAGCGTTTTGCTGCCTGGACGCGCAGGGTGAACATGCCCGAAAAGTTAGGAAATTTTGGCTACCCCCCCCTAAAAAAATCGAAACATTTGTGAAATTTTTGGTTTCGCAAAGGGGCGGAGCCTCCTGCATGCACAGGGCCACCTATTTGTGGGGCTTTTCCAACTGTCTTTGGAGGTGTGGTCTTGGAGGTGTGGTCTAAACTCAACAGGAAGTCCTCCATCTTGGAAAAACTGCTAAATTTTGGCGTTTTCAAGCCTCCTATTTAAGTGAAGTCTTCTTACAGTTTTAGACATATCAACACCAAACTTGGTCAGTACACTCTCAAGGCATACGGGATCAAAAGTTGTTCAGGAACTCTACAGATTCTTTTGGGTTTGGGCTCAAAAATTACAACATCTTCACCAAAATGGTTGTGGATGATGGTAGTGGGTTCATGATCAAAGCTATAATGTCCTATTTTGAAAAATTTTTAGCCCCGCCCACTGGGAGCCAGACGTGTGGAGTTTTACATTTAGGGGTGTGTCTCTGGCATTCTTGACCCAATCAACTTCCAAATTGTGTCAGACAGCAGAAAACAAGTTGCTCTAACTTTTCATGAAGAAAGAAATTCGCCACGTCTTCTCATGTAAGTCTGCTGCCCCTCCAGCACTTTTTGCTATCATTATTAAAATTTGTATATCGAAATGATGTTTCCCCGCTGCCCTTGGGTCTGTACATACAATCATGAAAGTTACCTGTTTGCCCAGGTTTCAGGCACTCACGAGATCCAAAAATGGACTGGGTTATTTTTTTGACACTGCGTATGGAGAAAAGTGCCTTGTACGAGTTTTTCATTTTATCATGACTGCTGTTGTCTGACATTTTTTGTTTTACTTTTCTATACTGAGTGGACTCTAAGTTCCGGTTCTGGAGTGAAAAACTTATCATGTGGGTTTGACTGATTGGAAATTACCAATCACATGAGAGACAATGTTGCCACTGGGCTCCGCCTCCAAACCGACAAAGTCAGATATGTGAGGGATGGCCCAATTGAGCAAGAGATTGAGCAACGTAAGTCATTTGGGTCGCAGCTGTGACAGTGTTCTGTCAATTGCTGCCCTGTCGAAAAACACTACCTTAGTGCAAATTGACAACTTATTTCATAATGAGATGTCATTTGAAGTCTACACAGTAATTTTGTTTATGGCCAGTGTGCCCTATTAATTATTTAAGCCTATTTTTATGATTCTTCTCTGATCAGGTCTCGAAAAACCCTCTGGGTTTGTCCAAACATTCACCTCTTGCTCTGACGATGCAAAGAAAGTAAAAATAATATCATATTTAGTGTTCCTGTCCTGGGAGCATTTCTTTAATAGGTGAAATGTATTTATGGAAAATTATAGGAACAAAAAATAAACAATATATCTATTTATTGAAGTCAAGACTGCAGAACGGCACATGCACAGAAGGAATCAGTAGCACATCTCAACAGGTAGCATACAGAACACCGGTTCCAGCAATGGTTGTTTATGATAGCTTGGGAAAAGCAGAAAAGTAATTTAGTACTTCTTTAAATTCTAAGGAAGCCATGAACTTTTGTTTTTCCCTTTTGGTTTTGCTTTTGTTTCATAAATAATCAAAGTGAAATATATTGTGTGATTTCTACATTTGAAGTTTGATGTCTTAATTTTATCTAAGAAATTTAATCATCTGACATTAGTGCCCTGTGATGAAGATAAACACCAGCACCACCACCCAAAACAGTAGCCATTTGATTCATCCTGAAACAAAGACTATATAACTGTTTCTAATTATACCCGCACGAAAAAAAATTATAATCTTTTAGATAAAGAAAAAAGCTGCATTGGAAAAACAATTACTCTATGATCAGAAAAACATTACCTCCTATTATAGAAATGGAAGGAAAGTTAGTGAGCTGAAACAAGTGAAGTACCTGTGATAACTGGTAGCCTGAAATAAGGACCACTGATAGGTTTACAGTCCCTGAAGTCTTCACTTTTGGCTACTTCAGTCAAAACAAAAACATTTTCACAAAGTAGGAATTACACAACTACAACATGGTGATCAGAAAAATGTATTAAAACATATATGCATTCTTGTTGCATTAAAAAGTTACATAAGACAATTAGTCAGTTATGAGGAATATAAAAAATAATCATTGCCAGAGACTTTTTTTTTAATTACACTTCAATTTTTTATTAGAATCCAGTTAGATTTCGTTAAGGTTTAATTTGATGCCAAATCAGATTATGATATTGCAAACATAATTCTGGATTGCCTTGTAACTTTTATAATTTTCTTCATAGAAATTTTGATTTCCTGTGTCTGCAAAACATAAATGATTGGGTTCAACATGGGAGGAAAGACTGAGGCCATAGACAGGTTTATGATCCTTGCATTCGGATGTATTGTTGCACTCATGGTAAATGTGATTATTATTGGAATAAAATAGATTACCACTAATGAAAGATGAGCTGTGCATGTTTTAAGAGCCTTTACTCTTTCTTGAACTGTGGCTACTTTAGCTAAAGCATAACCAATACAAAGGTAACTAGACAAGATTAATATAAGAGGAAGCCAAAGAATAAGTACTGGTAACAAACGACCAATGACAGAATTGGGAAATGTATCATTGCATGCCAGTTTATAGATCTGGCCATGATCACAGAAATAGCTGTTAATAACCACTGAGTTACAAAAGGAAAGTCTTGTGAGAAGACCTACTGCAACTAAAATAGCTGTTATAACAAGGAGCCAGAAAAAAGCAATCAAAGAAAACATAAATCTGTTGGTAACTTTTGCATGATAGTGCAGTGGAAACATGATGGCCATCAGTCGGTCATAGGAGAGAGCAACAAGATTAAGAGCCTGCATTGAAAGGAAAGTGTAGGAGAAAAAAAAGAACATCAAGCAGTCAACGTAGGGAATCTTGTTGTGACTGAATAAAAACATGTCAAGCACTTTTGGCACCAAAGCAGTGTTACTTAACAGGTCCACAAAAACCAGGTTAAAAACTGCAATATACTTTGGAGTTCTTAGGTTATGATCCAGACAAATGACAGCCATCACAACTATGTTCCCAAGCACTGAGACCACGAAGACAAAAAAGAGGAAGACATAGTAATACTTCACATTAGGTATGCCAATAAATCCACTTATTACAAAATATGCAGGGTGAATAAAAGTTATATTTTTTCCAAGAGCAGAGTTAAAAAAGTCCATCATAAAATTGTTGTCAATGTATTGTCCTGATCAAGCCCCTTAGTGCAAACAATGGAACTGCAGAAGTCTGCACTGTTATATCTTCTGCTGTCAGTGCTGTGTTCCCTCTCAGTTTAAGGCTGGACCACCTTTTAATGCCTTTCATTCCTCCTTTGTGTTCATGACTCTGATTAATCCATTGCTATGGTCAGCCGTAGCCTAATGGATAAGGAGATCGTCTTCTCTTTTTTTTTCTTCTTTCTTGGCTACATCTCAGCTAAAGAGAACCAGAGGAGATTCCTGTTGGTATATCAGGCTGTATCTGATTTTCCTTTGGGTTCTCATTGTACTCTTGCATTAAAACGTCCATCATGGCTGCAGCCTTTTTTTTAAATATAAATTTAAACACCAAAGAGCAAGAAAACCCATTGCTGTGTTGAAAGAAAGAACATATCTTTCAACAGGAGGTAGAGGAGACAAGAAGAGAGGAAAAAAAGAGAGAGAAAGGGAAAAGAATAGAGAAAAAAAAAACGATCGTCTTCTGATCATGAAGCCATGATTCAATCCCAGGTCTCGTCAGACTTTGTGCCGTACAAAATGGCTGCCCTCTGCTCAACGGCATTGGAAGCCTTTTAAAAACGGAGGAACACATTTTCAATGTGATCAACTCACTGTCCTCACTCCAAAAGCTATCTGACCTGAGTGAATTATTAGTGATGGTCTGTAGGAGAGAAGAACGGGCTGAGACCGCAGCCATTGTTTTGTTTGTGTGTGTATGTTTAATCACAGCGTGCAATCCACTTTAATTTAACACTGTCTACGATTTTTCATTGATCAACTGAGAGGCTAAAGCAGCTTTATTTTGATGGGAGTTATTGGCTTCACATTCTGAAAGAAAAGACGTGCATATTCACCAATGTTTGTCCCACTGCTGCCTGCACATGAGCGGCCGCTGTCAGGTGCGCACTGCACAGGAGCCACTACACCTACAAGGTCAGACCCAGACTGAGGAGGACTGGGCTCAGTGCAACACACTTTCATTTTGGGAAAAAGCAGGATGAGTTGCGCTGGCTGACTAGACATCTAAGCTGAACTTAGTGCACTGTTAGAGAAACTTCATGTTGGGAAAGTAGGGAGGACCAAAAATCACTTTTTAAAGTTGGGACACGGCCCTCCCACACTGGTCCCAACACCCATGCCTCTGCTCCTCATGGATGGGTCAAATGCAGAGCCATTCCAAGCTATATGGTAATCCGATGAGTGATTTGTGTGTGACGCCATCTTGATTCGCAGCCATTACTGGAGTGTTGTTTACAAACTGCAGCGAGCTGAGCATGCACCAATCACTGCAATGTTCAGCTTGTTACATTTATTTAGATATTTTGTTTATTGCAACTTTTTTGAATCAGCTGACATGGCAAAGGAGAGAGGAAATTAGAGGAAAAAAAGAAGGAAGAGAATAAAAAAGATAAAAAGAGGTAGAAGAGAAGGTGGGAGAGAGAGAAATCTGCTTCAACACCTGCTGAGAGACAAAAACAAGAGCAGAGACACCACAGCATTGACCAACATCTATATTTAAACACTGATAATATCATTGTGACACAAACAAATAATGACACTGCTTAACACACAACATCCCCAGTGGCAGCTGCAGCCCAAGTTAGTTAGTGTCTGTGAATATCTGTGTGCATGGACGCGCCTGTGACCATAAGGTTTCTCCATAAAATTGTTTGACAGTGGGTGTGGAAAGCCCCAGCCCAGGCCCCCAGACCTCAAAGCAGACCACAGGGCCAACCCAAGCCCAAGGGATCCAGGCCCTAACCCTGAAGTAGCAGAGCCTAGGCAGGCAACCTCAGGAGAAACCAAAGCCCCCTCCCAGACAAGACCACAGGCAACCTCCAGTGCAGTCGCCCTGCAACCACAGTACAGGCACCCCAGGTAGCCATGGCACAATTCCACAGGCCCCAAGCACCCCAGGACATGGATCCAAAGTTCGAGACCCAAGAGCAGCCCCTCCCGAAGAAGGTATCAGACGGAGCCAGGAAGTGCCCAGCCCACCAGCCAGCCATCGGGAGCAGGCCCGCACACATCCCAAGCACCTGGCCCCAAACTCTAGAAACCCCCAGTGTTGGTTGGGGAACCAGTAAGCAGTGGGGAGCTTGGTGGGGGAGTCTGAGACCCACCCTGACACATAAACAAAGACAGACATACATAGACAAACAGTCATAAACATACACAAGAAGAGATTCCCACCCTCATGCACAAACTCTACCATACACCAATGTGAACAGAAACCAAAATAGACACCACAGACCTACGTACTTACATTCCCCTTACACACAGTACTTACAGTACCCCCAAGGTTGCAACTAATCCCAGACCCAGGAGTTGATGAGGCAGAGCAAAGCAGATCACCAGGAATGCCGAAGCCACAGACCATCGCTACCCACTCCTGACCCTGACTAGATGGCCAGGTCCTCCCCCGTCCCCCAGCCCTTGACGGCAGACAGAGAACAAGGATGTAAAAAGACGCTGAGCCTCACTCTTCCCGCTCAGATGAGTTGATAGTGTTAGATGTTCTAGCGTGCATTTAAAACAGAGGGCTAGGGTCCAGCCCACCCTCAAGAGTCCTACTTGTGTGTAATGTGAATGTGTATATAGAGAGAGTGTCTAAGCTGTGGGTTAAAATTGGGATGCCACCAGGGCGGAGAGAACCTGCATCCCAAGGCCCTGTATTGCGGAGGAGATTGTGCGATGGAGTGGGAGGAGGAAAGCTGAACGGGATGGGGAGGAAAGGACTGGGAGGGAACCTCCCTCCTAGGGAGCCAGCTCCCCTACTGACCCCCATAAGCAACCCCATTCCGCTACTTCCACGACCAAAATGTATATTTGATTACAATAATTTTATCATTCTCTTGCTCCACACATTCAGTCATTTATTGTTTTTATAGGTATTCAAGAGTATTTTCTACATCGTCTGGCATTGGATGAACAACAAAATACCCAATACAGGTCGCTCATTGAGGGCCAAAATTACCTGCAATCCGGCTGGGTTTGCCAAATACTGCACACTCTGCCCAATGATAAACATCACCTTGAAAGAACCTGTCTGATTCTCTCAGACTATTAACAGCCGACATAACGTCCAGTTAACTCTGCAAAGACTGGATGGGAAAGTAGTGAATGTGAACTGTGATTGTACAGAGGAAAGTGTTGCAGTCATACAGCTGGTGTACTGTACAAAATGAAATACGTAGCAACCCAAGGCCTCACAGGAGTTTCCTTCACAGACAAGCTGTGTGCTTAGAATCAGTCCACTTGTAAAAAAGTACTACCAGACACAACTGAAAACGTTAAAAGACCAGACCATACTCACAGGAAAAGTATGAAGCTTACAACCATGGCATTTGACTCTGATGCAGATGTCATTCAACACTTTTCATCCCCGGAGTTGGCTGGCTTAGCCATGATACCTGGAACCATTTTACATTATGTGCTAACAGCACAGCCACTGAGAAAAACAACTTATGAACTCCCCAAAGAGCATGCACAATGTGCAGACCATAAATGTACACTCTGCAATTTAGTCTTAGAAAAATATGTAAAATGCACAAAATGAGACAGAAAAATTTAAAGAAAATCAAAGAGCCAAGATGGTCAATTTTGACTTAACCAGAGAAAAATTAGACTAACAAGCAGTGAAGCATCATGAGTGCCTAAAAAAGTAAACCCAAGTAATTGGGTGGAAAGAAAACTGAATGTGGTGTTTGAAGGATGTGCAGCTACACAGTATGGTCAATCTTCTGAGCCTTTAGCAAGGAAATGGTTTGAAGAGAACACTGGACAAATAGTTGAGACCACAGGTCTAATTGGGCATGAGGAAGAAACCTGGCTTGGTGCTAGCCTTGATGGAATTATTGACACCAATGTCCTCCTTGAGTTTAAGTGTCCAACAGCAAAGAAGCTCTAAGTGCATGATGGCAGTCTAAGGAAAATGATAGAATCTAACAAATGTGAAGGGAAATATGTTAATGGAATGTACATCCTTAAAGAAACTGCATCAGCATTAGGCAACTATTATCAAGTCCAAGTGGCAATGCATTGTGCAAACAAAAAAAAAAAAGTAAGCTTCTGGTGTGGACCCCAAATGAACAAGTTATTGTACATGTGTGTTACAACCAGCAATGGACTGAAAAACACATTTAAAGAAGGTCTACTTTGAACATTTGTTACCAGCAATGGCAACCAGGATAGCACACAGAGTAATGACAGTAAGTGGACTCTAGTGAACAACACTGTGGACTTAAATGAAGTTTTAAAAATGCAGGATAACTGGTTCTTTCATTACACTGTTCACAATTCAAAATTTCCTAATACATGGGATTAAAGAAGACAATTTTTTCTTGTTCTATAAAATTACATTCAGTATTATAAAAAGTATTATCTCCTTGAATTTTGTTCAATTATACGGAAAATGTATGCATCTCTTAAGTGTTACATCCTCACTTATTGTCTAAAATAAGTTAAAGATGGTTGGTATGTGAATTTGTAGACTCTACTCCAACTTTTTTTTCTAAAGAACCATTTTGAATCCTTTACCATTAAAGAAAATAGTCTGGGTGAGAGCAATAGACATCACTGTGATATATATTTTAGCTGCAAAATTATGAATTCAAAAATATATATTTATCTTTGAAGTTAAGATGCCTGACATAATGAACCAAATATTATATCAATTCCTAAATAAAAAAAAGGACAGTATAGCATTACTCCTTTAGTTTATTATTTAAAAAATTACATATTTTACATTGCAAGGGCTGGCTAAAGGCAGCCACAGGTTGCAGACCCCTGCTCTAGTATCAGTCAATGTCCTCGGCCAAATCCCATGCATACACATTGTGTTCTTGGTCATCAATGTCCTCATCTCTATCATTTTCGAATGCTTCATCTCCCTCTGTTTCCTCCCGGATTAACTGAGGTTGTAAATTAATTATTATTAACTGAGGAGCCAATTATTAAAATCCCTACCAGGGATGACATTACTCAAATTTTTAAAAACCTTTAACCGCCGAATGGCTCTTTCCACGTGAATTCTGACATTTGCTAAACGACGTGTTCATATAACTTCATGCTCAGGAAGTTCTTTACTGCCCCTTGTGAAGGCTGGCATTGCTAAAGTCATTCCTGGAGGCAAAAAAATCTGTGATGGTAAACCCACAGTCCGCTAAAACTTGCACGTTGCTTTGGGATAATTTATACTTATTCCAAACTGTTTTCCTAAACCTTTGAGTATCAAACAAAGACAAAACCTCATTAAAACAAGTAACAAATGGTCATGCACATGCACAATGGGCTTAGGCTGTGGGAGAAAAGCTGTGACTGCACGCAAAAGCTGCCAAAAACCGTCAATACCTATGCCTGTGAAAAATCATCCAAGTCAAAGGCTGAGTAAGATGGTGCAGGATCAGTTTGTGTTGCACTGTCCCTGTGTAGAGTTTTTCAAAAAGTAGTTGTGGTCTGTTGTGGGGTCCGGTCACTGGACACCAATATCGCAGTTCTGCGGAGGAATATTCCCCTGATTATTGAATCCACTTTTATTTCTGCAGGTTCAGTACCACAGCTGGTCACCTTTGAGGTACTGACTGCAAGAGGCTGAATGCATCTCTTTTTGGGTGGGGCATGGGCAGAAGACACAATCCTCTGTGTAAATACAAGGGAGAAAAGTAGGGAATTACATTTCCAAATTTTATTTTTCTGAGTAATAATAAAAATAACAATAACAGTTAATAATAATGGACAAATGTCAAATTAAGTAAACAAACTCACGTTATGTTCATCATATCCCATGTGCAGTACTGGGTAGGGGTGTGATTTGATTGGTCTGCCATCAGGAAAGTGTATTCCACCCACCTTGAACAGAAAACAACAAAATAGCATAACCAAACAACTGTTTGACAACCTCGACATTTCTTTGAAATGCCAAATTACAGAGATAGTGTTACAAAAAGTCAAGCCAGCCCTGTCTACATTTGGCAGAGCATGTGTTGAAAGCGCAAAGCTCTTGTTTCCCTGAAACAGATTATTTTCACCAGACAGCTAAGCTAGCTGGCTAGCTAAGTGGTCACAGTGACAATTGACAAAACCTTTGATGATTATGAGATTCAGTGTTAACCATCACTCACCCTGCTGTTATGATTTTGAACAAAGTCCTTTCTGTTGATGTTTTTCACCCATGTTTTGCGAACTTCTTGATCCTCTGCACTCCCAGGGAATCGGTGCAGACTGTAAGGCAGTAGGCAGGGACACTCTTGAATCTGCAAAGGCTTGTGTATATTGCATTCGGCTTTCTTCCAAATTTGGATTTTAACACCGCTGTTAGCGCAGTTGATTACTGAACATGTATTTCCACTCGACATCATAGAAAAAGTAGAAAGTATAATGTAAAAGAGCAAATTCATTGGCAAAGACACGCGATCTACTGACAGCAGGCGCAACACTCCAGTAATGGCAGCGAGGTTACTTCTGCTTACGTCCGGTTCGTTTCCTGGGATTAGTCAATAGTGATGATTAATGATTTGTAGTATGGGCAAGAGAACTGGATTCCAGATAAAAGCATCTGAAATGAGTAAGTTCTGAGCTCATCCTTGGAACTCGGCATTCAGGTGATCCTCAAAGTAAAATTGTTGTTCTTCCATGTCAAAAGAAGACAACACATAGAAAATTAGTTTCCATTTTATTTTAACTTTAATAAGTATCCCTCCTTGAATTAACATCTTAAGAGATCTTTTGGTTTCCACCATTTGTGTAAAATTCATAATTTTATTCAAAGTAACCAGAAAAGACAGTTTCAACAGTAGAACTGTAATATTTGATCTGCAAGTATTTTGCATATCACAGTGAGGGAATATATCTTTGGTTTCAAATGAATCTGGATTGTCTTGAATGCTGTACATTAAATCAGTCTGTGAACAAAAGTGAGGATTGAAAGCTATTCAAGATTGTTTATGAAACACATTTAAAACTACTGACACTGAGCAAAATACTGTACACTATAAAAAGTTACGTTAAAACCAAGCACACCAATGTTTTTCTTGTGAAATTACCAATAGGTTTGATGTGTCGCATGGCCCTCTTCCTATTGAAAAAACAAAAGTTGGATCTAAGATGGCCGACTTCAGAATGGCCACCATAGTCACCACCCATCTTGAAAAAGTTTGCCCCCTCACATATACTAATGTGCCACAATTAATTAATTTAATTATTTCCACAAACCATTCCCATTTTATTTAGGTGTATCCATGTAAATGGCCCACCCTGTAGAAAGAAATGTAATTGTCTTCATATTGAAAGTCTAGTTATAAAACAACTCTATCAATTGTAGCAAAGTATTTTTCTTTGTATCAGCAACAAATAGAAAATTTAAAAACTACAGCAAAACATTGTAATACTAAAAAGTAAAGTGACTTAGAAGACATTTATTTGAACATAACTTTTGACAACTTCTTGATTTTTAATATTTTTCTGACTGATAATCTGATTTCTTGAGTCTGTAAAACATAAATGATTGGATTCAGCATTGGAGGAAAAACTGAGGTCAAAGACAAATTTATAATCCTGGCATTTGGATGTATTTGTTGACCCATAGTGAATGTGATTAATATTGGGACAAAATAGATTGCCACTAAGGAAAGATGAGCTGTGCAGGTTTTAAAGGCCTTCACTCGTTCATGAGCTGTGGCTATTTTAACTAAAGCATAACCAATACACAGGTAGCTTGATAAGATGATCATAAGAGGAAGCCAAAGAAGAAGTACAGGTAACAAACGACCAATGACAGAATTGGGAAAAGTATCATTGCATGCCAGTTTGTAGATCTGGCCATGATCACAGAAATAGCTGTTAATAACCACTGAGTTACAGATTGAAAGTCTTGTGAGAAGACCTACTGCAACTAAAACAGCAGTTATAACAATGAGCCAAAAAGAAGATAACAACAAAAACATTAATTTGTTTGTAACCTTTGCATGATAGTGCAGAGGAAACATGATGGCCATCAGTCGGTCATAGGAGAGAGCAACAAGATTAAGAGCCTGCATTGAAAGACAAGTGTAGCAGAAAAAAAGGAAAGTCAAGCAGTCATTGTAAGGGATCTTGTAGTGATTGAACAAAAACATGTCGAGCACCTTCGGCACCAGAGCAGTGTTACCCAACAGGTCCACAAACGCAAGGTTAAAAACTGCAATATACTTTGGAGTTCTTAAAGTATGATCCAGACAAATTACAGCCATCACAACTGTGTTTCCAAGCACTGAGACAATGAAGACTGTCATGATTCCCACCAGGGGGTGTTAGTTCGAACCCCAAGAGCGACCCAACTCCAAACACATACAGGGAAACGTAAATCAGGGGAAGTGAATTTATTATAAAAAGTGCACGAGACAACAGAACAAAACAGTGTAATGTGCTCGACGAAAAACAGGACTGGAACTGAGGCAGGGAGGAGACTCGATCCTGGGGGAAGAGACTCGTTATAAAACAAGCAACACAGCCCGCTGCAGTGCGCGGGAAAAGTGCAACTACACTTACTGTGAGGTGAGCTGTAGTTGCGAAAGGTGGGATCCGAAGACACTGCAGCGGGGGTGGAGCCCCAGGAGTCGAGGGAAGGCGAGGAAGCCCGGGACGTGGTGCTGTCTCCACAGCGGAGACTGTGGCAGGGGTGACAGCCGCGTGCAGACCGGGGAGGTGTGGATCCGGAGGAGACCAGAGACAGACAGCGCACCGGGGAGAGAGAACGCCGCAAGGCGCGCGACGTTAGAAAGCCCCGGTGAGGAAGAGACGGGCGGAGAGCAGGTCCGGGGAAAACCAAACCAGCGTGAGAGCCTGTGGAAGCGGCTGCTCTCCAGGACAGGAGGTACGGATCCTCGGAAAGGCGTCGGATCCGGATGAAGCTCCTGGACGCGAAACTGAGAGAAGCGGGAGAGAAGGCAGGTTAGTAGAAACTAACATGAAACTGTCATTAAAATGTCTCTGGCCGATCTGTACCACAGTATGAGTGGAACGAACTGGTGTCTGTCTCTTCTTGCTCCTCTGCTTAAATACCCAGCTCTCCTGAGCTGGGTAATGATCCACACCTGCAGCCACTGATGAGAGCTGTCACACCCTGCAGAGATGATTAGTGGAGACAGCACACACCACACAGCAGCTGCAGCGATCCCACCAGTGAAACACTACAGAACAAACCCCACAGATCTGAAAGGAAACCCCAAACCCCAGAACCGTGACAAAGACAAAAAATAGAAAAACATAATAATACTTCACATTAGGTATGCCAATAAATCCACTTATTATGAAATACGCAGGACGTACAAATGTGATATTTTTTCCAAAAGCAGAGTTGAACAAGTCCATCTTTAAATTGTTGTCAGACCTCTCTATGTGTCCAAGCGCTGTTGATGCAAACAACAAGGCAGCACATGTATACACAGCTGCTCCCAGAGTTATGAAGCTCTGATAAGCTTTAACAAATCTTAATACCGCCCTCTTTTATGCAAAACCCCTTGAGTAAAAACTTTGTTTTGTACACTTGTGAGGCATCGTGTAATCAAAATTTACCAAATGCAGGCAGGATTTTGGAGAGAAACCTTTTTGTAGAAATCAGTAAACGGATAAAAATGTTTATCCAGTGTCCACAAGTAATAGTGCAACTAATGTAATTGTTGAAGTTACTCAGAATAAAATTTGAGCATATTAAAGTTCAGATTTTTATTTTTAAGCACTCAGACTTATATTTATTTCAGAGAAAACATATTTTCAAAGTATTATGGTCTGAATTTGAACTGCATTATTTTCTATATGCCACATTCTAATAATGTTCATTATGTTAAATTTCATCTGTCAAAGAATGACCCAGTTTTTTATTTGTTGCTCTGCTCTGTCACTCCATTAGATTGTTAGTTATTTAGAAGAGGCACTTTTCAGCTATCTCTCTGTGTGGGTTAAAACTGACCTTAAAATCAAATAAATGAAAACTTTTCACAACTTTTGACATTTTCAAACTCACAGCAAACACCATTGAGCCTGCCTTTTATTACAACATGTTTGGGTGAAGGGATTGAGCCTGTTTCATCTCTTAAAGCAGAACTAAGTAAGTTTTTTCACCTCAATAAATGTTTTCTAGAGTCCCTGTGGGGGTAAACAAGGACTTGGCGGGGTGATTCGTGGGTCCCTCCCCTCCCTCCGGGGTCTGTGTCCTGAAAGTAGCACTTGCAACTTTCAGTGGATCGGACCCGACTAATCTCGCGAGAACAAACCTGCTTTACGGCACTCACACTCACGTACATAAATACAAGCATGAAGCCCTTGCCGTTGTTAGCAACGCCACCCTTAGGAGCGCAAAGATGACAATAATACTCACCTGTCGAGACATTTTCTTGGTTTTGTTTTTCTTTCTTCTTGCAAAAGCGTTCTCTGCGCGTTGTTGTTGGGGGGGCGGCGGCGGGGTGGAGGGGGTGAGGGGGGGGGGGTCTGCGGCGGCGGCGGGGGAACGTTACGACAGTGAGCTTTCACAGGGGACCAGTAGGGGGAGAGCGAGAGCAAAACTTACTTAGTTCTGCTTTAAATATCTTGGGTTCTTAATTAACAATAAATTGTCTTTTAAGTGTAATTCTGAGCAACTTTGCATTATAGATGTAACAGCTTGGAGATCAACTCTTTGCTATGAGCTGAAATTCACAGTCAACATCTAGATTTGTTTCCATGGCAATTGGTGGCTGATCTAACATATTTAAAGGTAGATCTTTTTCTTCAAGGTTATTGCTAATTAATTTCAGGTTTCAGCAACTTTACTCAGAGAAATGCAAACTGATCATTCTGTTGTATTTGAAGATCTACCTTTGTGTTTTAGGGACAGGTGTTATTTAGTTTGTATGCCAGATGTGTTTGGTTCACTGAGCTCTGTACAAACCTGCAGCATTGACTTTCAGTCAGGAGAAAAATCTTCTCTCCTGAGCTTCCACAGACCCTTGACTTATATATGTTGTGATTTGAAGGCAAACCTCTTTAAAGAGTCTGGTTGGGATAAAGTCTAACATACATGTAGGTGGTTTAGATTAAGCTAGTGTTTGTGTTAACTCACTGACCTCAGCTAGACAGAAACTGTTTTACTGGAATTCAGAATTTAATTCTGCTCCTTAAGCTGCTTCACTGGACAATGAACCAGAGACAATAGTGGGAAGGACTTTAATGGGCGACTGGCTAATAGGGGGGTGGTGTTTTTGGGTGTCTAAACACAAATGGGGAAAGAGAGAGAGAGGAGTTGGAGACAAGCCAATATGGACTATGTCAAATTAAAAACAGGAGTAATTGAAACAAGCTGTCTTCAATCATTTTATGATGTTATTTGCTTATTGATGATGAAAAAAAATAGCTCTGAATGAACACATGAGCAGAAGCGCTTGTAGACTGGCGCGGAGAAAGACGCGTCTGGTGTGAACAGGGGAAAAGCTGATCACGCCCCTCTGCGGCTGTTCCGCGTGCAGTGTGAACCAGGCGTAAGCACCATGGTGATCACACGACTCACATTTCAGACTTTGTCAGGTTCCAGAGTCTCTATTTGAGTGTAAAAGAGCAAAAAATGTGTGAAGTTGTTTCCAGATGGTCAGAAGCGGATTGAGTGACCGCAGTTTAACAGACAAACCATGAACAATCCATGCAGAACGGCAGAGCCCCCCCTCAGACCCCGCTGCCAAGTTAAATATAAATTCTGAGAGTCCCTTCAAAATAAATTGAAGCCATTTGTCACACAAATCTGGATTTTTGGGCAATATGTGCATTGTGGAAGTTCAGCTCAAGCAGTAGCACAAAAACACTGCACTAACTTTGCAGGTGTGGTCTCAATTGCGCGAGCTGATGAATACTAATGAACAAAATCACTGTGACGTCACAATGATAGGGTCTTTAGACTCTGGTGTTTCTGTGAGCTGCATTGTTTAAGTGATAAACATTGAAAGGGAAGTCATTGTGCTCTTTTCACACCCAGTACAAAGCCAAGAACACCTGTGGAGCTAAAATATCTATCTATCCATCCATCCTTTGAACCTGCTTCTACCTGTTCAGAGTCGCAGGAAGCTGGTGTCTATCTCCAGCAGTCTTTGGGCAAGAGGCGGGGGACACCTTGGACAGGTCGCCAGTCCATCACAGGGCCACACAGACAAACAACCATTCACACACACACTCACACCTAGGGACAATTTAGAGTCACAAACTAACCTCTTGGCTGCACGGTGGTGCAGTTGGTAGAGCTGTTGTCTTGTAGCAAGAAGGTCCTGATAGGTTCAAATCCAGGCTGTGGCTTTTCTGCATGGAGTTTGTATGCTCTCCCCATTCATGTGTGTGTTTCTCCGGTACTCCAGTTTCCTCCCACAAACATGCAAGAGGACATAACATATTTAACAGAAAAAAACATTTTTTATGGCAGGGCATCTTTTAAGTATGCATCTCTGAATTAAACCAAGGAGCTAGCCACCTGTGAAGGATTTCCTTCATTTTCAGCGGAGCATTAGCAAGATCATCAGGTGGTGAGGCTGTAAAGTAGTTGCCCTGTAATATTGCTTCATGTAATTGAAAAAAATAATAATGTAATAGATTTTTAACTCATTCAGTGTCAGCCACTTTCAGATTTCATATCCCCCCTCAGTGCCAGAGATATTTAACGTTTTTACTGATTTTTGAAGGCCCACAGAATATATTCTCCTATGACTGTGAATTCTGAAACCATCAGCACGGAGATTAGTCGTTCTTCTTTCAAAAGCAAAAAAAAAAAAAAAATGTTTATACCTTTTTTTTTGTTATTTAGTAATCTGCAGTACAAAAGAGCAACTTTCATTAAAATCCACACGTTTCAGGACTAAGGCTGTATTCACACCTGATAGTCCGGTGGACTCGGTTCGATTGGGGACTAAAATTGCAACATTGTTGCTGTTTTTAGTTGGTGCGGTTTGGATTCACACTGCACTTTATGAACCGAACCAAATAACCTTTGGAGCATGTTACACCCCCGCCTGTGGTGGCGCTGTAGAGTTTCTGCAATAGTTGTTACTGCACTTCCTGGTGCTGCCGCGGGAGAGTGAAACATAAACAAACATGGAGTAGCAGCAAATTCTGGTGGTTTTGGGATCTTTTATGTTTGGTGAATGTACCAGATCAATATTATGCAGCAATGGGTTCAGGATGAGCAGATAACAAGACAGAGAACTACACGAGGCAGCTGCACAATATAGTCCACTTCCTGCTTTTGGTGCGGTCCCAGTGCAGTTGTGTTTACACATGCAATCGAACCGCACCAGAGTTCGTTTCAGTCGAACCGAGACCCACATTTTTAGGCAGACTAGAGTTCGATTGTTTGGTCCGAATCAGAGTTTAGTTGCCCGTTCACACCTCCCCAAATGAACCAGACTTTCTGTGCTAACGAGTTTGATTCAAGCGGACTAAACAGGGCTGGTGTGAATGCACCCTAAAAGCCGAGATAAAGAGCGTTTTGTGTGAAGAGGTTTTTCAAGCAGATCAGTGACTTTGATGTAAATATTTCAGGTTTCAATGATTCATGCAACATGTGAACTATGTTTTACTACTATGAAAGTGAAAAAACAAGAGTAAAAAAGTACTTTTGTTAGTTTATTTTATGTCTAAAAAGAGTAATTTATAGACAATTTCAGCATTTGAATAAAATATAAGAAAAAAAGTGGCAGATACATGATTCAGATACTCTGTGTGTATGTGTGTGCGTGTGTGCACGCGACTTAGTCAGTTCGTCCATCCCCCCAGCCATGGGTTAGTTTATCAACATTTACCGTGTGTTTTATGCGGTGAATCGTTCTTTATTTTAGTCCCTGCTGCCTTTAGAAGATCCTAACAGGAGATACTGGTCAGATAAATCCACCTCAGCTTAATTGCCAGAAGAACCTCAACGTCAGACTGAAGAGATCACAAGTCTGAAAATGACGAGCTGGATCTAAAACCGCACCACCTTCGACACAATACTAGTTCCCGGTAGATCTGACCGTCGTGCTGGCGGAACTCTGAACAACGAGATCGCTTCCCAGCTGCCTCACAGGCTCTGAATCTCCCTTCCGCATTCACTGTCTGTCTCATCACGAGTGCCTGGCTCCTCCCCCTGCTCCACATGCCTTGTAATACGGTAAATAATAACAGATCTCACCCAGAGAAGTGCACCACTGCCCCCTCCTGGATCATATGACTAAATACAGCCTGTAATGAGTTCATATTCACCGAACAGCTGCCCCAGAATGCTTTGTGGGACTTCAGCCAATAAAAGCTGTAGAGATGTCAAGACGTCCTAGGCACTGAGCGTTCGGATTCAGTTTGACGTCTATAGACGTAATTTTTGTTATAGCACCTTCTGAAATCTAACACCTGTTGTAATGAAATTTTTGCCTTCCCATAGCAACTTCCCATAGATATTGTCCCCTTCTGCCATCTCTTGATCAGTTTGGTTAGTTTATTAGGCCAGTTTATCTTCTGGTTTCCATCCACAGACAGACAGCCATACTTAGAGTCAATGAAGATATGGAGATATCCCTCCTGATAAGGCCACTGTCGCCCCATTGTCCCAGATTAGGGCAAGTTTGGTCTGAGTACACATCACAGTCTGGCCTGCAATCAGCATTTCAAAGCCAGTGGTGCCCTGTCAACCCCTGCTGTGATCGTCACAGGCCTTCTGCAAGGCCATACAAAAAAGGAGAGTAGGAATGGAGGAAGACAATGGGCCTCATTCATGAACATGTTCTTAAAAATCTTCTTAAGAACGGCACTAAAGAAGGTTCTTGGGAGAAACTGCGCCATATTCACGACACGTTCTTAACCAGGGGTATTATTAGTTCGCACAGGTGTTCTTAGGTTTCGTGAGTGCCAAATTGGAAGCGTGTGCGTGTGATGACTAATTTGCATAAGTTACCGCCTATTTTTCCCATATAAGGGGCAAAAAAGGACTGTGCGCAAAGCAATCCATCAGAGGACAAAATGCCAAAGTGCAAATGTGAGACCGAGGAGCAGCCTGACAAAAGAAAGAAAAACTTCAACTCTACAGAAATAGAAGTGCTGTTACAAGGAGTAGCTGAACACAAAGATGTGTTATTCTCTAGCGTTTTAACAGGTCATCAGGCCATTCAAAAAACTCTGCATGGGACACGATAGCAGACAATGTCAATGCTGTTTCCATAGAAAGACGCACCACCGCAGAGGTAAAAAAAAGTGGTTCGACTTAAAATCAGAGTCTAAAAAGAAAATTGCTGAACACCGGAGGGATGTGGTAGGAACTGGAGGCGGACCATCAACTAGTGCTGGCGTTTCGCAGGTGGATGAATGGATTGCAGCCATAATCGGAGAGACTGCCATCAGTGGAGTCCCAGGCACCCAGGCCCTATATACAGATGTGGACTTCTCAATCGTCTTATCTGAATCCGATGGTAGGTTACTTTTTTTGGTAACTTTTACACCTTTTTGCTTTAAAAGTTTTTTCCAGAAAATACGTCTCTATTTTTGTCACTTCACATTTAAAAAAAAATAGGCCTTAATATTAGGTAATTTCAATTCTACATCTTAATTCACTATATTGGCCATATATACATAATATTTGTCTTTCCACAGACGACCTTGTCGGAGGAACATCTGTGCAGAGCGGCACTCCAGCACAGGCAAGAAACCTGACTCAGGCCAAGGCCCGGACCCCGACACGTGCTCCTTCGGCGTCTGCCCGTCAACCAAGATTAATCCCAGATGCTGTGCTAGAAAATCAAGAGCGCAGAGTCAAGATAGCAGAGTCACTCGCTCAAATTGTATCTACTCTTCGTGAAATGTCTGACACACTTCAACAAATTTGTACAATAATGGAAAAATAAATAAAACCAGACAGTTGTTCCTGTTATTTTGTTTATTTTGACATGTTACATTTGATCAATAATGCGCTGTCTAATTAATAAGGCCGCCCTGTGTTCTGGCTCAAGACGTAGCTCAGGAGGCCGCATGTTGTCTGGGGGAGCCACGCGCGCCATTGGCACACCACACTTCTTTGCAACATTGTGCAGGACACAGCATGCAACAATTATTCTGCACTCCTGCAACATTAATTAGTTAGATTAAAATGTTTTACTCATAACACATTGAATTGTAAAATATACCTTTTCTGGCTTGTACACCTGCTGTGTCCAAGCACATCCATCGACTCTTGAGGACACCGATGGTGCACTCTACGCATGAGCGTGTGCGCGCATGCTTTTGATTGTAAACCATCTCTTGCTGTGTCATTGGGTTAGTTAATGGAGTCATGAGCAAGGGTGCCAGTGCGTAACCTCGATCACCTGAAAGATACTGGGTAAATTATGTCTATTTACATGTTTTGTGGTCATCAAATTGCAGAGAATACCCATTTTACGCACAGATAAGCCATAAGCCTAAATTTTATTTGCACGGTAATTTGAAATAAAATAACATTTATTTCATGAGCGCAGTTGCACACTCAAAGTGTGAGTGTTGTCTGTGCGTAAGAGTCCTCCTTGGTGTTCTTAGATCTGAGAACACTGAGTTAAGAACTCGTTTCGTGAATGCCAAAAATCTTCTTAAGAAGGCACTACGAACACATTTGTGCGTAAGAACGCTTCATGAATGAGGCCCAATGTCCTGTACAAAGTACTTTGTGGACTTCTGTGGATCTGGTTTTAAAAGAAAATCAATTGCTTCTCTTTTTCACAACAGAAGCAGATGTACACATATCATCCGTCTTTACAAATATCCTTCAGTCAAACCTTTGATTGCATATGCTAGCACAAGAAATGCTACACATAAGCTTTGTAATGACACCACACACATACATTCAAATAATAATCTTTATTCACAAAAAAGAATATCAGCAAAGTAGCATCATGACTAATTTACTTGCTTTTACACTGAATTATTTTAGTTTAAGAACTCAAAAATGCATGTAGGTTAATATTGGTAGTAGCCTATCAGGAGTAAACATATTTAAACCTGCAATACGTCCATCACTGTAAACTGAACAAGGAAAATATTCTCAACTCTGCACAAATATGTGTTCAATAACAAAAAGGTTCACACTCTCACTTTTAAATTATATTGTCTATATAAAGACTGAGTATACTTTAGACGAACCTCTGATATTCTACAGATTTTTCACAGCATCTAAAAAAGAATCTGTTTCAGCCTTGTATTTTACCTCCACAGCTAATTGATTGGACAATTTAAAATCGCTTCTTGCACAACAAATTTTTTTGCAGAAAAGTAAAATAGTACTTATGAAAAAATGTCCTTGACAGCTTTTATTTGACAACAACTTTTGAGAACATCTTGATTTTTAAAATTTTTCTTACTGATAATCTGATTTCTTGAGTTTGTAAAACATAAATGATTGGATTCAGCATTGGAGGAAAAACTGAGGTCAAAGACAAATTTATAATCCTGGCATTTGGATCTATTTGTTGACCAATTGTGAACGTGATTAATATTGGGACAAAATAGATTGCCACTAAGGAAAGATGAGCTGTGCAGGTTTTAAAGGCCTTCACTCGTTCATGAGCTGTGGCTATTTTAACTAAAGCATAACCAATACAGAGGTAGCTTGATAAGATGATCATAAGAGGAAGCCAAAGAAGAAGTATAGGTAACAAAAAAGCAAGTACTGTACTGGGAAAGTTGTCATTGCATGCCAGATCATATATCAGGCCATGATCACAGAAATAGCTGTTAATAACCACTGAGTTACAGATTGAAAGTCTTGTGAGAAGACCTACTGCAACTAAAACAGCAGTTATAACAATGAGCCAAAAAGAAGATAACAACAAAAACATACATTTGTTTGTAACCTTTGCATGATAGTGCAGAGGAAACATGATGGCCATCAGTCGGTCATAGGAGAGAGCAACAAGATTAAGAGCCTGCATTGAAAGACAAGTGTAGCAGAAAAAAAGGAAAGTCAAGCAGTCATTGTAAGGGATCTTGTAGTGATTGAACAAAAACATGTCGAGCACCTTCGGGACCAGAACAGTGTTACCCAACAGGTCCACAAATGCAAGGTTAAAAACTGCAATATACTTTGGAGTTCTTAAAGTATGATCCAGATAAATTACAGCCATCACAACTGTGTTTCCAAACACTGAGACAACAAAGATAAAAAATAGAAAAACATAATAATACTTCACATTAGGTATGCCAATAAATCCACTTATTATGAAATACGCAGGACGTACAAATGTGATATTTTTTCCAAAAGCAGAGTTGAACAAGTCCATCTTTAAATTGTTGTCTTTGTGTCCAAGCGCTGTTGATGCAAACAACAAGGCAGCACATGTATACACAGCTGCTCCCAGAGTTATGAAGCTCTGATAAGCTTTAACAAATCTTAATACCGCCCTCTTTTATGCATCAAACCCCTTGAGTAAAAACTTTGTTTTGTACACTTGTAAGGCATCGTGTTAACAAAACTTACCGATTGCAGGCAGGAGGTTAGACAGAAACCTCTTTGAAGGCATCAGTAAATGGATGAAAACATTTATCCAATGTCAGGTCAGGCATCGTGTTAATCAAAACTTACCAATTGCAGGCAGGATTTTCGAGAGAAACTTATTTGTAGGAATCAGTCAATAGATAAACATAGTTATGATTTTTAAAATCTTGGAGGAATTCCAGATCAGAAAAATGCTACTACAACCATGAACTTTATTTAGCTCAATGTGAAAATTGAGCAAAAAGGTACAAGTTCAACTGAATTTTTTTCTGACAGGAAGTGCGCTGCTTTCCCGCGATGTGCATGTGTGTTAGCGGCATGTAACTGCTACGTGGGATAACATCTTGTTTTAACCAGATTTCAGCAACATCTTCTATTTAATTCAGTGGACGACGGTTATATGCAGATTTCTGTGCCCAGCAGTAAAAGTGTTTGGTATTGATAACAAGTAATCAGAAATTATGTAAAAACGCAATTACAATGTTTTACGAGAATAAAATTCTCAAACAGACCGAGTTATATACTCGTAGTGAAAATCCACTATAACACTAGTAACAGATGTGCCAGATATGCTCGCGCATGGACGCGACGGTAATGGCACAGACTAAGTTTCAGTTAGTAACAGAAAAGAATGATTTTCTATATGGGATATTAAGAACTCATGATAGGGCAATAAAAACTAGAACAAATGTTACATTTGACACTATTTCACACTAAAGAAGTCGGTGATTATTTTTTGGCAACCCTCGGACAGCCTCAGGCAGACGCGTGCCAGACATGCGTGTGTAAACGCCAGAGCAGCCCAGTTCCACATACCTAACAGCTAGAGTGTGTGTGAGAACACCAGCAGAGGTTACTAGTTATGGTCAAGTAACAAAAAAGGCCCAGCAGCATCTCTACTTCCTGAGACGGCTGAAACGAGCCAACCTTCCAGCTCCCACCCTCACCGTGTTCTACAGGGGCACCATAGAGAGCATCTTAAACTGCATTTCCACCTGGTTCAGAAACAGCACTGGTGCCGACCTCAAGCGGCTCCAACGGATTGTCAAAGCAGCCAGCAACATCATGCATCATGCACTGCATCGCGCTCGACCTCTCACACCCTTCACACACTCCCAGCCATCACACTTCCCCTCACGCTCACACGCACACCAGAACTGTGAAACAAACTGACTCTGTTGCACCACTGCACTCTCACCTCACACACACATCTGGACTATGAAAAAATCTATTCACTCTACTACACCACAGCACCTTTCCCTTACACGCACTCCCAGACCCAGTTGCACCACTGCACTTTACCAGACTTTGCTGCTACATGGTACATCATAATCTAATGCAAATTTGCACATACCATCCTACATACATCCATGTTATACCCTAATTCTATTTTTATTACCATCCTACTTCTTTTTTTTACTAAGATAAGATTCAACTTTATTCATCTCACAATGGAGAAATTCACTCTTACAGGCTCTCAAAGTACACACAGTGGGGGGGTGCAAAAAAGATTGAAAGGTGCATCATTAAGAGAGAAAAATAAAACAGAGTAATACTAAAAATAAAATTAAAAAATAGAACAAAAACTTTCTACAATGACTAAATACAATTATTCAAGTATTTAAGTATTTAGTGCACAACAGATGGATGATGTGGTGTTCACAGTCACAGGAGGTAGATGTGGTTGATAAAGTCACAAAAAAATTGGTTATTGGTGGATCATTGCTCAGGTTGTTATTGCACAGCACCGGTTATTACCGGTATATAACCGGTTATTACACAGACAGCTACAAAGTGGCGTTGTACAGTCTGACAACGGTGGGGATGAAGGACCTGCGGTGGCGCTCCTTCCTGCACTGAGGGTGTCTCAGTCGTCCACTGAAGGAGCTGCTCATCTCCTCTACAGTCTGGTGCAGTAGGTGAGAGCTGTTGTCCATGATGGATGAGAGCTTGGCTAATATCCTCCTCTCACCCACCTTCTCCACAGAGTCCAGTGGGCAGCCTAGGACAGAGCTGGCTCCTGACCAGCTTGTTCAGTCTCTTCCTGTCCTGCCCGGCATCTGTGCTGCTACCATCCTACTTCTGTTTTTATCTTCAATTACCACCCTACTTCTATTTTTATCTTCAATTTTCTTGTGCTAAACGGGGGTACATTTTTGACTGTATATGCCTATTTTTGATCTTATATGCCTGTTTGTATAATTTGTAATATTTGTATAGCTGGAGCCACGTCGTCTCGTCTCTCTATGTACCTGTACAGTATATAGCAGAGATGACAATAAAGTTGACTTTGAGTGTGACATGGAGGGAGGAGGAAAGCAAATGCTTATGGCAGGCGGTGTATGGATGTGTGCGTGCGTGCGCTTGACTCGCAGTTAGGAGGAGGGACGGGTCTGCCCCGTCACACTCTTGGAGAAATTATTTCTCTACATTTAACCCATACGTGAGGAGCAAATTAAAACCATTTTGTACGGAGCCAGGGGGTCAGTTTCAGGGTTCAGTATCTTGCCCAAAGATACTTCAAAACATAGCCTGCCAGGACCTGGGATCAAAGCTGACCTCCCAATTGACCTTTCGCCAGCCCCTTCCCATAAAAATGGCTATTGTCCAATCACACATCATAGCAACCGGTACTATGCGAGCAGTTCCAGCAGACACTTACTCCAAGCAGGACAGTCCCATGTTATTTGTAATTCGGACAGTGGATATCCTGATAGATTATCTGGATGAGTTGTGTTCTTTTCATTCCCAAAGCTGAAAACACAACGTGAGTAGTGCCTACAATGGATAAAACAGTGTGGACGGCCTCCAATTCAGTTAAATGTGTCGGGAAATTACAAAGCATAAATAAAGGTAAGACTAACAGCTAACTACTTACCATGTTGTCTAGATCTAATAACTGGAGGCAAGAACACAAATCGGACCAAAGTTATGATTACCATGGATATCATTGCCAGAATGTTAACCTACTCTCCAAACTAAGTTTAATGAGTTCTTTAGCCAACATTAGTTAACTGTCACAGGCTCAGTGATCTTTGTGACCCACATGCTGGACTCAGACAAGCTTTCTCGGGTGCAAAGTGACAAGGTTTATTTACAATTCTATTTATAAGGTGGAAATGTGCTCGGTGGTTTGGTGCGCTCAGGGAAGGTCCAGGAACTGCAAGGGATAAACAGGTTAGCAGGGTGCATCTCAGGAGGTTCCAAAACTGCAGAGGAGATTAGGATTAGTACTAGTTCCACTTTCAGTATAGCAAGAATTGTTGGAGGCAGAGAAAAGCTGTGACTCACAGAAAGCTGATGTTAGCGGTGTTTGGAGGGAGGGCAGGTCCAGTGCGGTGCTGTGCAGGGAGGTGGAGGTCCAGGTTTGGGTGAGTGCGCCGGAGAGAGACAACTGAGATGGGGACCAGACCTCAGGAATTCGGAAGAAAGTCTCAGAACACGTGGAGCAGGCAGCGGAGAAGTCCTGGTAAACACAGGGTTATTTGCAATGAGGAATAATAACAAGCTCGAAATATTCATAAATGCTCAAGGATATCACTAGGAAGGTTTGGCACTCAGAAGCTACCATTAAGTCAACAACCAGGCGGTGAATGAGAGCCAGCCACTGGCTTATATGCTGCCTGCCTCCAATCAGTCCTGATCCCCGTCAGGTGTGGCTAATCAGCTGCCTCAGCTCCTCCAGCGCAGATCCTCTCTCTGTAAGGAGATCACTCACCCGACACAGAAACACACAGCACAGACACTGAACCTGACATTAACATGTGAGCTAACATTTACTGCTGTTGTTGTCGGCTGTTGTTGTGTTGACGTAGTGTCTCTCACTTTATTTTTCATCAGTTTACAACAAAGTCAAACATATAGCACCCCAACAAGCAACTTTAAATAATATTGCTTTTATCTTTTATGAAGCATTTTATGAATGGAAAACCTACCTCTGAGATTTAGATTCAGACCGGCCGGTGTAAGCATTAGCCTTGATAGCAGTAGTATCTCCTTCATTGCGTGTCTTTTTATTCTGAATATATCCCTCCACTGCATACTGTAAGTCCCTCCTGCGTCGACCTGGAGTATATTGCGGAGGTATTTATCCACATGTAGTTCACTGTCTAAAGAAAAGTCACACACGAGCACATTTCTTGTTAAACCAAAAGTCACTGAAAGCACGGTTATTCCTGTTTGTTGGATGTCCAACTAGGACGTGTGCAGCCCACACAAACATAAATTTACCATTTCTGTGATATTTAAACGCGATCCCACTGAAAGCTCGCTGATTTCTTCCAACAACATTTAACTTCGCTGGACGAGTGGCGGGCGGAGCAACAGTAACTAAGGGGGTGGGGCTCAGCGAAAGGTCAATTGGAAGGAGATCTCACTCCTGATTAGGCTACAGTCGCCCCATTGTCCCAGGTTAGGGCAAGTTCGGTGTGAGTACACAGCACAGTCTGGCCTGCAATCAGCATTTCAAAGCCAGAGGTGCCCTGTCAACCTTTGTGGGATTTCTCACCCCTGCTGTGATCGTCACAGGCCTTCTGGAAGGCCATACAAAAAAGGAGAGTAGGAAAGGAGGAAGACAATGTCTTGTACAAAGTACTTTTGCCCCTTTTCCACCGACAAATTGGCACGGCGCGCTTGAGAGCGGTACAGTATAGCGCGGATCAACTCACTTGAGGCGGTGGAAACATAAAGTGGACGTAAGTGGGGATATGGGCGTGCCCATCTGGCTATGAAAAGTGGCGCGCAAAAGTCTTTGTCTGCGACGTCACAGCGCATGAAACAACAACAATAATGGCGGATATACGTGTGTTTTTTTACTTTGTACTCTGTGGTTCATTTTGGTTGGTTTGATTTTTGGTTCTTGTGGAGGAAGTCACCATTGTCCAAAGTCAATTGTATTTTAAAATAAAATATTTGTATGGTTGCTGGGAGTTTTTTTAAAGCCTTTTTAAAGCGCTTCGATATCACACCACGTGAACACCACACGCAGCCGGGCCAATCAGGGGCTACCACTACATAGGTAGTCGTGTCACTGGTAGCAGTTTACTGGACCAATCAGTAGACAGGTGGGCGTGTGAGCCCGCTTTGGGCCGCTTCGGACCACCGAGGAGGTGATCTGATAAAAGAGGCCAGGTTGGCGCGGAATGACGCGGTTAAGACCCGAGAAAGGCGGTGGAAAAGGGTCCGCAGGGGGCTAAAGTGAACCGAGCCGCACCGTGTTCTATCGGTGGAAAAGCGGCATTTGTGGACTTGTGTGAATCTGGTTTCACTATGCAGTACAAAATGTGAGCAACATGGCAGCACCAGTCAAAAGAAAATCAATTGCTTCTCTTTTTCACAACAGAAGCAGATGTACACATATCATCCGTCTTTACAAACATCCTTCAGTCAAACCTCTGTTGGATTTCTCACCAAACTTTGATTGCATATGCTAGCACAAGAAATGCTACACAAAAGCTTTGTAATGACACCACACACATACATTCAAATAATAATCTTTATTCACAAAAAAGCAAAAGTAAAGTAGCATCATGACTAATTTACTTGCTTTTACACTGAATTATTTTAGTTTAATAACTCAAAAATGCATGTAGGTTAATATTGGTAGTAGCCTATCAGGAGTAAACATATTTAAACCTGCAATACGTCCATCACTGTAAACTGAACAAGGAAAATATTCTCAACTCTGCACAAATATGTCTTCAATAACAAAAAAGTTCACACTCTCACTTTTAAATTATATGGTCTATATAAAGACTGAGTATACTTTAGACTAACCTTTAATATTCTACAGATTTTTCACAGCATCTCAAAAAGAATCTGTTTCAGCCTTGTATTTTACCTCCACAGCTAATTGATAATTTAAAATTGCTTCAAGCGCAACTAATTTTTTTGCAGAAAAGTAAAATAGTACTTATGAAAAAATGTCCTTGACAGCTTTTATTTGACAACAACTTTTGAGAACATCTTGATTTTTAAAATTTTTCTTACTGATAATCTGATTTCTTGAGTTTTTAAAACATAAATGATTGGATTCAGCATTGGAGGAAAAACTGAGGTCAAAGATAAATTTATGATCCTGGCATTTGGATCTATTTTTTGACCAATTGTGAACGTGATTAATATTGGGACAAAATAGATTGCCACTAAGGAAAGATGAGCTGTGCAGGTTTTAAAGGCCTTCACTCGTTCATGAGCTGTGGCTATTTTAACTAAAGCATAACCAATACACAGGTAGCTTGATAAGATGATCATAAGAGGAAGCCAAAGAAGAAGTACAGGTAACAAACGACTAATGACTAAATTGGGAAAGTTGTCATTGCATGCCAGATTAAATATCAGGCCATGATCACAGAAATAGCTGTTAATAACCACTGAGTTACAGATTGAAAGTCTCGTGAGAAGACCTACTGCAATAAAAACAGCAGTTATAACAATAAGCCAAAAAGAAGATACCAGAGAAAACATACATTTGTTTGTAACCTTTGCATGATAGTGCAGAGGAAACATGATGGCCATCAGTCGGTCATAGGAGAGAGCAACAAGATTAAGAGCCTGCATTGAAAGACAAGTGTAGCAGAAAAAAAGGAAAGTCAAGCAGTCATTGTAAGGGATCTTGTAGTGATTGAACAAAAACATGTCAAGCACCTTCGGCACCAGAGCAGTGTTACCCAACAGGTCCACAAACGCAAGGTTAAAAACTGCAATATACTTTGGAGTTCTTAAAGTATGATCCAGACAAATTACAGCCATCACAACTGTGTTTCCAAGCACTGAGACAATGAAGACAAAAAATAGAAAAACATAATAATACTTCACATTAGGTATGCCAATAAATCCACTTATTATGAAATATGCAGGACGTACAAATGTGATATTTTTTCCAAAAGCAGAGTTGAACAAGTCCATCTTTAAATTGTTGTCAGACCTCTGTATGTGTCCAAGCGCTGTTGATGCAAACAACAAGGCAGCACATGTATACACAGCTGCTCCCAGAGTTATGAAGCTCTGATAAGCTTTAACAAATCTTAATACCGCCCTCTTTTATGCATCAAACCCCTTGAGTAAAAACTTTGTTTTGTACACTTGTAAGGCATCGTGTTAACAAAACTTACCGATTGCAGGCAGGAGGTTAGACAGAAACCTCTTTGAAGGCATCAGTAAATGGATGAAAACATTTATCCAATGTCAGGTCAATAAAAATTAGTGTGACTAACGCTTTGTTCACACTCCCTGCGAAAACCTGCAAAATGCCACGAAGCGAAGAGCTGTGAGCTCAGCTGCTCACCTGTTTACACCAGATGAGAATTTCTCCATGCCGGTCCACAAGTGCTTTTGGTCATGTGTTCATTCAGAGCTCATTATGGATAAGTAAATATCATAAAATAATTGAAGAGAGCTTTTTTTAATTACTCTTATTTTCAATTTGACAAAGTACATCTTGGCTTGCCTCCAACTCCTCTCTCTCTCTCTTTCCTCGTTGTTGTTTAGACACCCAAAACTCCCACCCCCTTCAACGTAGTCAGCCCACTCTGTTGCGCTTTTAGTGTTTGTGTTGTTTATTTTCATCTCTATAGTCTGTTAAGATTCACAAACATAATCACATTTGTCAATCGCGGTATAGTGAACAGCGGTTATATGCACTGCCTCGGTGCCCAGCAGTTTTGTGCATATAAGCGGTGTGTGCATTTATCCGTCGGTGGTCATTTGGACTGTAAACACGGGTAGCAGTGTTCAGTATTAATAACAGATCATCAGAAATTATGTAATAACGCAATTAAAATATATTAGGAGAATAAAACCCTCAAACAGACCGCGTTATATACTCATAGAGCGGATCCGATATAACACTGGTAGCAGATGTGCCACATACACGTGCATGGACGCAGCAGTAACGACACAGATTAAGTTAGAGTTAGTAACAGAACAGAACGGTTTTCTAAATCAGATATTAAGAACTCATGATCGAGCAATAAAAACTTGAACAAATGTTACATTTGACACTATTTCACACTGAAGAAGTTGTTGATTATTTTTTGGCGTCTGACAGCTTCAGCTAGACGCGCCAGACACGTGTGCTTAAACACTAGAGCAGTCTAGTTCCACACACCAAACAGCGATGGTGTGTGTGAAAACACCAGCGGAGGTTTACAGTCAAGTAACTAGTGAGAAACAGCGAGATTTAGTGAGATGCATGTATGATACCTCTAAATGTTTGTGCAAATAAGCGTTGGAGCTGTGCATATAAGCGTATGGATTCTCATTCTGCCTGCCACAACTTTAGAAGAGATGTCGTCACACTTCTGTCATTAAATGGCCTGACAGTGAGAACAAAACACAGCGGATTTCTCGTTTTTAGCACAACTGCCAGTTTTATGTCAACTACAGTTTATTACAGTTAAACAGTATAATATGTCCAGAAATGTGCTAATGTAGCATTAGCATGCAGTTCTAATTGCGCTAAAAAAACATGATAAAACAACACTCTAGTTCGAGCATTGTAATGTGACAATGATTTCATGATGATAAGTGTTGATGAGAAGAAGACATAATTACCTGTCCAACAACAATGTAGCCACCATAGCATCTGTTTGCAGGCCGTCAGACTCAAGTACTTTTCGCCATCGCTGAAAAGCAAGACCAATGTTTACTCTGGTTTTTGCTCTTTGTCCAAACGTTGTTTGTTTTCTAAAACTTCAAATGGGTTTTTTCTTTTTCCAAATTTGTTACTTTGTCCTAAACCTGACGTGGAACCAGCCAGCGGCTTTTTCTCGTGCTGCCTCATACACCACAACAGAGGTGTTCTGCCGTAATATGTGTCAGTTTATTTAGAGCACAGAAGCCACATAAATGCAGAAGTCCGTATGATGGGAGAGAATGTACAAACATTCCGTCCGGCCCGAAAAATATGATTGGTTAATGTTTTTAGACAAATACGGCATGTTAAAACATTTTTAATGGGCATGAAAAAAAACATGTTAAGCTAATTTGTTATGCAAAATGAGTATAGCAGTTCTAAGGGTGAAAAGCTATCTCTAGATATTTACTATAAGAGTTACAAAGTCACTTTGAAAGCACATTTGTCACATGATTCTTCTTTAAGAGAAACCGAAAAATGCCGCCATAGTGCGAATTGACAATTCATTTCATAACAAGATGTCATTCAAAGTTTATACAGTATTCTTATTGATGGCGAGTGTGCCCTAATTATTTAAGCGTATTTTTATCATCCTTCCCGATATTTTCTACATAAAAGCCCTCTGGGTCCTTATCGGCCATTGTTGGGTCCTTCTCCTCTGGGTGTGTCCAAACATTTGCCTGTTGATCTGACAATGCAAAGAAAGTAAAAATAACATTTTGTGTTCCTGTCCTGGAAGCATTTCTTTGATAGGTAAAATGTCTTTATGGAAAAATATCGAAGTAAAAAATAAATAATATATCTGTCTTTTGAAGTCAAGACTGTAGAACGGCACAGGTGCAGAAGGAATCGGTAGCACATCTCAACAGGTAACATTTCTGCATAACAGCGGTTCCAGCAGTGGCCATCTGAGACACAGCTGCAGAAAAGTTTTTATTACTGCTTTAATAGCAGAAATTTTTTGAATGATCTTAAACATGCATGACAAAAAAGTACAAAAAGAAATCTGCAAATCGGCAAATACCTTTTTTACATCACTGTATGTAGCTCATACACAGGCTATTTCTCTTTGAATAAAAGTCCTATAATTATTAAATAACTAAAAAAAATATAATTTATTTTCATTCAAAAGTGAGCAGATATGTTTTATTTAGGATGTTTCAGAAGTTGTTGTAAATAACTTATTGAAGTGCATGAAATCCATAATTTTTAACAGACATTTCTTCTGTAGACAGAGGTTGACATTTCTTTAAAATCATGTCAATAACATGCTACATAATAAAATGATCTGTGTAGCTTAAACTCAAATGTTTTTTAATACAGATTCTTGCACGGTTCACTGTTAAACAAACTGAAGTGAGTTCATAAAAACGATATAGTTTAAGAGCCTTGCATTTTGTTGATGTATTTTGTGAGATATAAATCAAAAGACAACTCTTCTTAAAATTGAATTTTATAAAATCTAATTAGAACTTTACTGCTTTCATACCTATTGAAATGACATGTCGGTTCTGCAAGGCTTTGGTGACAACAAAATTACTCTCACTATGACTTTCAGTGATATTATCTGTTAGAAAGATTGAGTGAATATTTTTATTTTTTTCCAGTAACTTTAGACTGGCCTCTGATCTTCAACAGCTTTTTCACTGCTTGTTTTATTTCTTGTGTCTGAAAAACATAAACAATTGGATTCAATAGTGGTGGCAGGAGGGTGGTCAGAGACAGATTTATGATCCTGGCATTTGGGTGCATTTTGCTTCCAAACCCATACACAATAGTAATAGGGAGGAAATAAATTGTCACTAAAGACAAGTGACTACCACAGGTTTTAAAAGCCTTTGCTCTTTCTTGTCTGGTGGAAATTTTTGTCAAAGCATAAACAATACAGCAGTAAGTTGCCACAATAAAAATCAAAGGAAACCAAAGCAAGAGAATAGGTAACAAACCAGCCATTGCACGACTGGGTGAAACATCATTGCAGCCCATTCGATACATGGGCCCATGGTCACAGAAATAACTGTTTATGACCACAGACCTACAGAAAGAAAGTCTTGTGATGAGCCCAACTGCAACAAGTATGCAAATGATGGCAGAGAACCACAAAACAGCAATCAAACCCATCATGAATCTTTGGGTTAACTTCACTTGGTAGTGCAGTGGATACATGATGGCCATCAGCCTATCATAGGACAGGGCAGCCAGAGTAAGACATTGCATCGAGAACAGAGAGAAGCAGAAAAACAAATATGTCAGACACTCATTGTAGGAAATATAGTGATGTTTAAAGAAAAATATGTCTATAACCTTTGGCACCAAAGCTGTGGTGCTTAAAATGTCAGTAACCGCAAGAGTGAAAACTGCTACATATTTAGGACCTCGTAATGTATGATCCATAATTATTACAGTCAGGACAAATGTGTTTCCCACCACAGAAAAAATATAAACAAAGAAAAGAAAGACAAAGAAATAGTTGATGTTTGGTATGCCAATAAAACCACCAATTATAAAATATGCAGGACGAACAAAGGTGATGTTTTCCTCAAGAGCTGGGTTGAAGAAATCCATGTGGTTGATTTACTCTCTTGTACTTCTGTTTGCTGTTTTCTTCAGCAAGTTATGTTTGGTGAAGAGCAGTTGTAATGGATGTATTGTTTTTTTCGTGGTTCTGATTTATACCTAGCCTTTGTTCCCTTGTGTCAATTCTACATCACCTCATAACCCAGCTCTTGGTTACCAGGAAGTGAAATAAGTCTGTGATAGAAAAAGTTGATGTACTGTAACTGTATGTGTTTGATAAGTATTGAGGGCTGTGGAGTGAAAAGTTGGATGTTTAGTTGTCATCTTTGCCAGATCTAAAGAGCTCATGTGGTGAAGCTACAGGGTACCTTCCACTTATGCCCCTTTTCTACTATGGCGGGGGTGGCGAACTCCAGGCCTCGAGAGCGACAATCCTGCACAGGTGTGTTGAAGCAGGGGAACATTTAAAATGTGCAGGATTGTAGGGTTAGTACAGAACAGGTTGGGTCTGCGCAGTCTAAAACAGGATGGTTGTGTTTCCATTACCAACTCAGAAATGTGGACGTGGGTGGGGATGAGTATGCTCAGCTTAGCAAGTGGCATGAAAGGTCTGTGATTTCATTTGTAATCGACACAAGAGTAGTAAGCAAATGTGGACAAGCGCATTGAGAGCAGGAAACAATAATGGAGGACGTTGAGGTATTTTGGTACTTTGTACTCAGACCGTGGCTCTTTCTGAAGAAAAAACCCTGCGCCTGACATGTGAGAAGATGTCGCATTTGAGGTCAATCAGGCACGATTCTGTGACATCACTTCACATGCACACCACCATGCCAATTAGTTGCTATCACTACGCAGGTAGATGTGTGACTGACATCACTTTACTGAACCAATCAGTCCATAGGTGGGCATGTTGGGTCATTTCGGTACGCTTCGGACCGAGGCAGAGGTAGTCCAAAATAAAGGGTCGGGTCGGCCGTGCAAAAGGTTATGTAAACTTTCCAGAATGGGTCTCAACCTACTCGTTCCATTTCGACCCTAGTGGAAAAGATTCATGTAGGAGTTCCACAAAATAGCTGAGAAGAGACCACGGCCAGCTCTGCTGGTTCTTCCTCCATCTGAGGCCTCAAAACAATACTGTACACAAAGACAGGGGGAGTGATTGGAAACACTCATTTGCTTTGTCAATCACTCATCTTTTGTTGTTCCCTGAATTATTCCTGACTTCTGCTGCAGCTGAGCCTGAACCTAAATACTAACACTACAGCTTAAATGTAAAAATTTCAATAAAAATCACAAGCTTCTTTGCCTGATTACCATTTTTACCCTGTGCTATAACAATAACTGTTACTTTAGTTAAAGTTTAGTCAAAGTTTTTTTTCAATCTCTTACTCTGAGACCTAACACAGCTGTCTGAACCCTGTGACTTTTGTCTCCTTAAATCCACCTTTTTAATTTGTTTAAAGGTTCTATTTTTGATATGAAACCATTTTGTGTCACCTTGTGTCTCCTATTAAGTTCAAATGGCAGATCTCTACACAGGATTTTATTGTTGAATTTGTCTGAGTTTCACACATGGGTATCATGGGTAGCCGACCACCGATACCCAGCCTCCTGCTGGCTAATGTGCGATCCCTGAAAAAAAAGCTGGACGAGCTAAGAGCCAGGATTACAACACAGCGGGAAATAAGAGAATGCTGCGCTCTAATTTTCACTGAAACCTGGCTTTCAGACAACGTCCCAGAGTCCGCCATTCCGCTACAGACTCACTCCATCCACCGAGGAGACCGAACAGCAGCCGGTGTGTGCGTGTTTGTCAACAACGACTGGTGTGAAGATATACAGACTGTTCATAGACACTGTTCGCCCGATGTGGAGTTTTTATTGCTGAAGTGCCGTCCCTACTACCTACCAAGGGAGTTTACATCTGTGTTTTTGGCCACTGTTTACATTCCCCCGCGAGCCAACTCTACAGCAGCACTCGGTAAACTTCATGATGTCATCAGCGCACTGGAGACGGCTCACCCTGACGCTGTTTTTATTGCTGCGGGTGATTTTAATCAGTGCAATCTACGGACTGTACTTCCCAAATACTACCAACATGTAGACATTCCCACCCGCGATAAGAACACACTGGATCATGTATACAGCAACATAAAGGGTACGTACAGGGCCGCACCCCACCCCCACTTCGGACACTCTGACCATATCTCTTTGTTCCTGTATCCGGCCTACAGACAAAGACTCAAAAAAATCAAATCCTGTCACCAAACAGGTGAAGCTCTGGACACCTGAGACAGAGTGAACACTGCAGGACTGTTTTGCTATGACAGACTGGGATGTGTTTAAAGCTGCAGCTACTCTGGAGGACTCTTCTGCCAGTGTACAGAAGTATGCTGACTATGTGACTGGGTACATCAGCACTTGTGTGGATAACATCGTGCCCACGATACAAGTCAGGATGTTTCCCAACCAGAAGCCCTGGATAAACAGTCAGGTACGTCACATGATGTGTGCTCGCTCCATTGCTTTTACATCTAGTGATGAGGCAGAGTACAAGGCGGTGAAGTACGGACTGAGAAAGGCCATCACAGCAGCCAAGAGGCAGTACAGAGAGAAGCTGGACAGCTTCTACTCCACTGCTGAGTCCGGGCGCATGTGGCAGGATTTACAACACATCACAGACTACAGGAGCAGTTTCAGTTCCATCAGCGCCACAGACAGCCTGCCTGATGACCTCAACACATTCTACACTCGCTTTGAGACCTCCTCCCCCCACACAGAGAGGAAGGACACAGACACCTGGATCTCCACACCCCCCACCCCCTCACCAGTTGTCTCTCCAGCCCAGGTAAACAGAGCTCTGAAGAGGATTAATCCACGCAAAGCGGCAGGGCCAGACAACATCCCTGGACAAGCCCTCAGAGCATGTGCCAACGAGCTGACAGACATTCTCACCTCCATATTCAACCTCTCCCTAACCCAGAGAATTGTTCCCTCTTGTTTTAAGACCACCACCATTGTTCCCCTTCCCAAAAAGACCCCCCCTACTTGCCTGAATGACTACAGGCCAGTAGCGCTCACTCCAATCATTATGAAGTGCTTCGAGAGAGTGATGCTGACCCACATTCAGAGCTGCGTACCAGTCACACTGGACCCCCTGCAGTATGCCTACCAGGCCAACAGGTCCACCTCAGATGCCATAGACGCTGCCCTACACATCTCCCTCTCACACCTGGAGAATAAAGACGCCTACTTCAGGATGCTCTTTATTGACTACAGCTCTGCATTCAACACGGTCATCCCCCACAAGCTCACCCACAAACTGTTCTCCCTCGGACTGCACCCCATCCTTTGTGACTGGCTCCTGGACTTTCTGACTGGCAGGCCTCAGTCTGTCAGGATAGGGAACAGGACCTCAGCCAGTATCATTACAAATGTTGGCACACCACAGGAGTGTGTTCTCAGTCCCATCCTCTACACCAGGGGTGGGCAACTCCAGGCCTCAAGTGCCACTATCTTGCACATTTTAGATGTTCCCCTGTTTCACCACACCTGCTGCAGATGAACAGGTCGTTAACAGGCTTCTATAGGACTTGCTGAGAGGTTGCAGATTTGAATCAGGTGTGGTGAAACAGGGGAACATCTAAAATGTGCAGGATAGTGGCACTCGAGGCCTGGAGTTGCCCACCCTTGCTCTACACCCTGTTCACCCACGACTGTGCAGCCTTCCATAAAGACAACATCATCCTGAAGTTCGCAGACGACACTGCTGTGATAGGACGCATCACAGGCGGAGACGAAGCTGCCTACAGGAGGGAGGTGGCCTCTCTGGTGACGTGGTGTGAGGACAACAACCTCACCCTCAACACAGAAAAGACCAAGGAGATGATAGTGGACATGAGGAATGGGAGGAACGCTCATCAACCACTGCTTATCCGCGGGCTGGAAGTGGAGAGAGTGAGCAGCTTCAAATATCTGGGGGTCCACATCAGCGAGGACCTCACCTGGACACTGAACACCACACAGCTGGTGAAGAGGGCTCAGCAGCGGCTGTACTTTCTGAGGAGGCTGAGGAGGTTCGGCATGTCACCGAGGATCCTCAGCAACTTCTACAGCTGCATGGTTGAGTCCATCCTGGCCAGCTGTATCACGGTGTGGTACAGCAGCTCTACTGTTATGGACCGCAAACGCCTGCAGAGAGTGGTGAAGACTGCGTCTAAGATCACCAGGACCCCCCTTCCCTCTCTGCAGAGCATCTACCAGCACAGAGTTCACAGGAGAGCTGCCTCCATCATCAAAGACCCCACCCACCCTCAACATGGACTGTTTACTCTCCTCCCCTCAGGCCAGAGGTACAGGAGTGTGAAATGCAGGACCAGCAGACTCAGAAACTCTTTCTTTCCCTCAGCCATCAGACTCCTTAACAATTAACAGCAGACAGGAGTCCGTAAAATAGTACATTTGCACATACTGTAACTCTGTCAATGCACCTTATTACTACTTAATATTTTCTTTTGCACAATATTCACTTGATGCTGAATGTTGCACGGTTAATGTAGCACAATGCACATTATGTACATAGTTATAACTGATACTGATACTTATATTTATATTTTACTGATACTTATGTATTTTACATATATTTTACTTATAGTTTATATTTATGTTTACTCTTTGTATGTTCTTTTTTTAAATTAGTCTTTTTATATATTCTTATATACACTTTTGAATATTCATGGCATTCAGTGTGGACGGCAAAGTAAGAATTTCATTGTACAGGGAAACCTGTTTCCTTACTGTGCATATGACAATAAACGCTTTGAGAGATTGAGAGATGGCATCATTACCTTCTTCTACTGTTGAACAGTTAATCTGCAATATTCTGTTAACAATATTTTAATCTTCACATCCCCCTTTATCTCAGAGACGGGAACTCCGATCTTGGGATGATGTCAGGCCCAACTTAAATGTGTTCCAGTTGAAAGATGGAAAGCCAGAAGGGTTTTCTAGGTGTTCTGTTCAGTGACCAGGATAACAACCATTATTAATACAAGCCAGCAATGTTGTCTAATGTCTACAAGGCATCTTCTGTGTCTGGTGACCTTGAGTCACCCTTTTGACTCACTGTCAGACCCTCTGGTAACTTCCTGCTAACGTTGCAGTTCCGTATAATTCAGACAAGAAAATCTATAATAAAGTATTGCAGCCATTCAAATCCAACTTTACATATTTTTCTAAATAGTATTCTGTTCTCTTTACATAAAACAAATAATCTTAATGAAGTTTGAATGAACAAACTAACTCCATAACTGAACCATTCTTTAGTCCCTTGCTGACAGATGGAAGAACTCAGCCTAATGAGACTGTTAATGAGTTGTTTGTTGTTACGGCTGTTGCAGAGTGATGACACATCCTCTGCAGTGTGGTAAACATCTTGTCCCCGACTGCCCGGGACAGTCAAGGGAAAAGAGTTTGTTAAGTAATTTATAGGACAACAACAATTAACTTTTTATGCCCTGGGTAGTTTCTAAGGGTATGTTAATAAATAATGTTTTGTCTTGTTTTGACAGTCTGGGTCAAGAAAAGATATCAAACTTTTGGTATAAATGAGTTTGTTCTTTACTGGCTGTGGTATAACAGACTTTTCACACACGTAAACACAAACTGTAGAACTTGTTGTCATTGCCAGGTACAAGGACTTGACAGAAACTGACTACAAATTCAACCAAAGTTTAAAGGGACTGTATCATGCTATTTTACAGTTTTCAACATCTGGGATCGACACATATATGATAAAACCTTACTGTTTGAGTTATATTCACTTCAGTTGTCCTGAAATCTAACTTATATTCTCGAGTTATTCTGTGACCAGGAAGTAAAAACGCTCGGTTTACCTAAAACCCCGCCTCCCAAATGTGAGTGCGGTTGTCAGGATCTTAGCAGCCGGTGTGGTGTTTGTGTCCACTAATTGTCTTTGCAGGGCGTGGCAGCGGCTGATGAGCGACTGCAGGTGTGGCTCGTTACCCAGCTCAGGAGAGCTGGGTATTTAAGCTGAGGGAGAACCAGAGACCGACGCCAGTTTGTTCCACAACCTTTATGTGGTAACGTGTGGGCCTATGATAAGAGTCTGACAGCATTCTAGTGTTAGTGTTCTAACCTGCCTTCTCCTTCCCCTCTTCTAGTCCCGTTGTTTGGAGCGTTCCTCCAAACCTGAGTGCCTCTGCGCTGGCCGTCCGCCGCGCCTCCAGGAGGACTCTTTTGTCACGGGTTCCTCAGGTCGTGCGTTCCACGACCGTCTCTCCTGCCTGGCTTCCCTGTCTGTCTCTGGTCCCCTCTGATCTCCACACCTGCTCACGGAACAGCCACCAGCTGTCACCCCTGCTTCCACGCCTCTCGTGGATTCCTATCACCGTGGATCTGTGCTCACTCTCTCTGCCTCCGGATCACCGCCATCGCTGCTGGTTCCCTGGACCCTTCCTCTGCCTCTCCAGCACCGCTCCATCCATGAGTTCTTTGAGCACGTTCCCCGCACACCGCAGCATTTCATATTCACCCCGGATCAGATCAGTGTCTAACCTGTCTCTCCTCCACTGCCAGGACTCCTCCCGAGCCAGGTACCAGTTCCAGTGTTCCAGTCGACAACTAGCACATTCTAACCGTTGTATATATTCACTGTACATATTAAAAGCACTGTATCTGATTCCTGGATCCTGTGTGTGTGTCTGAAGCCTGGGTAAAAACTTGGAGCTCGAACAAACCCTTAAAACATGACAGCGATTTTTTTTTTTTCTGTTTAGAAACACTAAATAAACTTCTGTAACTCTTGCAGCCAAATGCACATTTTCGACGAGAAAATTTTAGAATGAAATACAACGAAATGGAGGTGCTAATTTGTCAGAGGACACTTGGTGGTGAGGAGCATCTGGAGGAAGGACGGTCCACTCGCGACTGGATGCGAGCCAACCCGGGAGATGACACCCGACTGGGATCGGACGGGTGAAGTGAGACAGGTCGTAGGCGAGGAGCGGGTTTCTGGAGGCAGCGACCGTAGTCGCTGACTGCGAGACCAGCAGCCAAGAACGAGGCGGACAGAGAGAGAGAGAGATCGACCGGGACAGGTCTGAGGTCTTAGGCTGGATTAATGAGGCGGTTAAACTGCAGCACGGAGGCTAACAGGAGCTCGTGGCAAACGGGACGTATGAGTGAGCGATGGCAGGGTGAGTGGCTGTATCTTTTATCCGGTGGTGGGACGGGCTGCGGTGACGTGGAGCTCAGCTGTAAAGCTGGAGTCATACTGACATGTGATTAGCAGGGTCGAGTTGATAAGTTTTTATTAGCAGCTCATGCTAATAAAGAGCAGCAGGTCACTGAAGTGTGGGAACTCTGGGCTGTAGGTTAGACATCTGCCATGATGAGCTCCTGACAAATTGTTTCAGACTCTCGCAGCTCGCTTTGTACCTACTACAGGGGCAGCAGGGATTGGTCAGGACAGTGTGACGTAGACGGGCTCAATTCAGCCAGTTTACGTGAGCGAGTAAAGCAGCTGCTAAGAGCGCAGGTTTCAGGAGGATTACTCGGGAATGCACGAATTAAGCCAAAAACCACTCTGGAGGTCTTTTAAATAAAGAAATAGCATCACAACATGGTTAAAAGCTCCAAAAAGTTGATTTTTCATGATACAGGACCTTTAAAGAAAAACTGAAAGACCTTTAAAACATCTGCAAAATCACTGATCTATACCATTGTAAAAGGTTACAAGATAATCTGGCTTCCCAAAACCTAGGAATAAAGAACTTTGTTTAATGTGTGCCTCTAGAGATTAAACCAAAAATGTCAAAAGAAAATTCGCATTTTTTGAATATAGTAATATTATTGTTCAAAAAATTTGAACATCACTTTCAACTGATTCATACCTTCAGGATAATTGAAGGACTGTTTCTATGGGGTGCCATTTCTAAAGCTACACGGTCAAATATTAACAGCAACATTTTTGGTCATTTAACCTGTCATAGGAGAAAAAAGGGGGTCATTAACCGAACTCATATTTTCACCTTGTTATTCATTTATTTATAAATGTTACATTTACTAACTAAACATTTAGTTAGCAAGTTAAATATTTCTTTGAAGTTAAATATGTTTTTTTTTTCTCCAAATATTGAATTAATGTGCAAATTTATTTGCTGATAAGTGGAAGTGGACAATCAAAATAAAAGCTGGACCTTGCAAACTTCTATAGTAAACATGCAGACAACTGCCACAGTTTTGTTTTTCATCCAAGTATCCCATAAGTATAATGCCCATGGGGGGATTAATGACATATTTTTGTTGTTCAGCACACTTTTATTGAAAGAGAAATCATTTACATATGTACATAGTCATACCTTTTGGACCGACAATTACTTGTTGCGGCTTGCCACCCGCCTGAACCAAGATGTGAAACACCACAAGAAAGGACTGGTTGAACTCTTTCTTGCACCAGCTCTTGTTGTCTGAGCTCGGTGTCCGTCTTCCTGGCAAGCCACAGCTCCTCCACCAAGTGACCCAAGCTAGCCTTGGACACAGTGGCAAAGAGTTTGCCCACCTTCACATATGCTCTTAGACCATCCCCAAGTCTGCACTTTTCGTTTATCTTGGCAGAAAAAAGTCATCAGTCATTTCCAACATTTGTGAAAACGACGTTTTTGGTGCAACACTCTCATTAACTCATTCATTGCCATTGACGAATTTTGTCATCTTTACAAATACAACCGCTCACTGCCAAAGATGACTAAAGTCGTCAATTGCATTTTTTAACGGGAGGGGTGAGGGAATGATTGTGCGAGAGTAAATATCACGCCTCTAAAGGACGTACAAGTTGTTCTTACCTGTGTGTGGTGGCGACACTTCATGTGATTATGAAGATGATCCATGAAAGAGGAACGAGTTTTGGGAAGCCATTATGCGTAAAGTAATGCAAAACGCAAGGTGCAAAGCAGAAAAACATATGCAGCTCACACTTCAACAAAGTCTGTGTTGCAAAAGTTTGGATAGAGAGAAATGATGACAATCAACTGGGGGGTGTCACCAAAACACTGTTTATTAGTGTCAAGACACTTTTCTGCCTGATGTGCCTCTTTTCACAAAAAGCCCGTTATCTCCATCTTTTGGTCAGAAAAAGGCATTTTTGGTGAAACCACCTATGTTCAACAGCAGATTGTGAAAGAACAAGAAAAGCTAGAAACAAGCAGTGTTTTCCTGAAGAAGTACAGAATGTACTCCATTGATAGTTTTGGTGTTTATGCACAACATTCTGTGGCTCTTCAAAAACAGTAAAGATGCTCAAAAATGCTGGTAGTGAAGGACTTTTCTGTTCAGAAAACGGCTTGCAGTCAACAAGTTAACGGAAAAAAACTTGACCAACAGAGCTAGTCTATCTGCAAAGTAAACAGCAGCGCAACTACACATGCACGAGTGAGCCTGCTACAAGAGTCTTTTATGAACGGCATCAACATACTTAATGCGCTTAAAATCATAACTCAATGTTGTCCAACATCACGGATGTTCGTATGATGCAATAGCGCCGCAGTGTAGAAGTTCGCGAGGTCTAGCTTTTATTTTGGTAGTCTACTTCCACTTATCAGCAAGTGAATTTGCATATTGGTTAAATATTTAGCTCCAAATTAAATATTTAGTTAGCAAATAAACCTAAACTTTTTTTTGCAAAACACATACTTAATTTACAAATTAAATATTTAGTTTTGAAAATAAACATTTAACTTCAAATTAAATATTTAGCTTGCTAACTAAATTTTTAGTTAGTAAATGTAACATTTATAAATACATGAATAACAAAGTGAAAATTGCTGTTAATATTTGACTGTGTAACTTTACAAATGGTTCTCCATATGTTTCTACAAGTTTTAAGAAGTGGAATAACATATTGAACTCTTTTAGTTCCTGTAATTTTTCAACACCCAGAGAGTAATTGACTGGACCAAATCTCCAGAAAAATCTACTAGGATACAAGCAATGGTTATTTTTATCAATTCAGTGTGCTGAGCCCTAAAACAATATGAAAACAAATCACGAGTGGCTGGTAGAGCTCCAGGGACTCCAAAGTCAGTTACTATCCACAGAGATTTCCAACAAGATATTGTTGTCTAATAATTGAAATTAGCTCCCTCGGTACAATGAGTGTTTAAATGTCCTCACATTGAAAAGACACATCTAAAAATACAAAACAAGAAAAATAAAATATGAGAATGAGGAAGTCAATATTAAGAGTTTTACATTTTTTTTTAAGTTGAAAACATTTTGATTGTGGGGTATATACTGTAGTAATAGTTAAAGTACTTGTTTTTCACATCACATGACTGATTCCAGGTTTACACTTAACACATTAGATTGGAATTTCATAATACTTTTCTTAAGGACCCATCTTTTGAGCTATTTTGAAGTGTCTCATTGGTCTTTAAATTATGATTACGCCGTTTTTACCCAAAATCACAAAACCTCTCGTTTTCTATGGAAGTCACTTCTGCATAGTGGCAGACAGTAGCGGAGGATCTCCCTGCCTCTCCCCATTGCTGAGAGCTCTCTGTTTATGCTAGTTCTACCGCTAGCTGTAAGCGGTGTAGGAGCTTGTGGCCCACCCACTGGCTTTTCTACGTCACAAATCTGGTCTGTTTTAGACACATTTTTGCATCTGCTACTGATTCACAGAGATTTGAATGCAGAAACACTCAGAAATGCAATTTTGAGCTTAATTTTCTTAAGATTTGTCCTCTAGTATCAGAAAAATGCCACAAGAACATGTTAACAACACAAAACACAAATTTCATTGGAGTGGGTCTTTAATCTATTTCAGAGGCCTTTTCCTAATGCAAAACCTCAGAGGTGTATTTAACACACACAGATGTATGATGTATGTACACACACACTGTATGTGTACATAAAATATTATGTATGAGCTCCAGGGTTTTTATAGCTCTAAGATATTAATGACGTTGGTAGAATCATATCTCCGTCAACTCTTTTAGGACAAGACTGTGACTGATAAAACATGTCAAAATAACATGTACCAGACTGTGTTTCCAGTCTTTCTCTGGAAACTTTGACTGACCTTCCTTTAGCTCAGTGTTACAGCAGTTCAACTTTTAACACGTTCTTTATCCAACTACAACATATGTTTTGTTTTTATTAATATTGTGTTTTCTGTGTTATTTAATAGCAAGGACCACATTATAAACCAGATTTAACCTTTGGGTTGTACAATTTGATTGATTTTGATTTTAAGTACAATCAATATTCAACCCAAAAACTGGAAAAACATGGACAAACTAAAAAAACAAAGCAAACATGGCTGGCTGCAGTAAAACTTTTACTGTGAAAGTTTTAAGTTCCACCCCTTCCAAGAAATCTAACAACCTCATCCTGATTTTAAAAAAAAAATTTGGATGGATGTAGTTGATTCATGTCACATTTACTGCTGCATTTCAAAACATTCCAATTTCTAACAGGTTTAGTTGTAATTAGGTTTTTGACATTTAAAAATCCTCACTGTGTGAGGATAAGTAAGCAGGACTGTCACGGGCTCAGTGATCTTGTTGACCCACATTGCTGGACTCAGACAACAGCTCAGGTGCAAAAGTGACAAGGTTTATTTTACAATATATTTACAAGTGTGAAATGTGCTCGGTGATCAGGTGCGCCAGGGAGGGTCTCAGAAGGGAGATCTTGTACTGGTGGTTCTCGGAAGGGGGGCAGGTCCAGTGCGGTGCTGTGCAGGGAGGGGGTGAGTCCAGGTCGGGTGAGGACGCCGGAGGGAGGCAGACAGGGCTCAAGGGATCAGACGCTGGGACACGGGAGAGTACTCGGAAACACAAGGAGCAGGGTGATGAAGTCCTGGGAAGAACAGGGTTAATTGCACACAAGGAAATTTCAAAAATGTTTCTCAAAGTCACTAGGAAAGAATCACTAGGAGTGGCACACGGGAGCTACCATGAACCAGGCGAAGAATGAGCGTCTTCCTCAGGCTTAAATACCACCCTGCTCCTCATCAGCGCTGATCACCACCAGGTGTAGATAATCTACCTCACTCTCCAGCGCAGCTCTTCACTGAAAGTACTGTAGATGACTCACCCGACACAGAAAACACAGCACACAAACACTGAACCTGACAAGGACCTTCAGCCCCAATGTTGCAAAATTACAAAATGGCAGTTCCTGTTAATGTAAAGTTTTTACTTTTGTACAACAAAAACAAAAGGACACGTCGTTCTTTAAATCCAGAATCAGTTCAAACCAGTTCTTCCCTATTGGATTCCTTATAACTTGTGATAGAACATAGTATCACAAGTAATACTACACCATAGGCTGAGTAATAATAGACACAGTTCCCCCAAAATAATCATGTTTATTCACTGTAAAAGGAAACATCTGCAAAGTAATCTTTTGCTAATCACCTGATTTTACTTTTTCATCTTTTTAGTTTAATAAATTAAAAAATGTCTCTTGCTCATAAAAGAGAAAGAAAATTACAAAACGGTTCCATGACTAAAATGTTTTAAATTGTTTCTGCTCAAAACTAAACATTTTTTAATAGCCTGGGAAGTCACAGAACAGCCCATTTAACATGTTGCCAAATTCTAAACATTTTATACCACAATGTGAAAACAGTCAGTTTTGCTTATTAATTTATACATATATTTTTTAATTCAGCAACATAAGAAAATAAATATTTTTTTGTGTAGTTCACACTGAAATAGTTAACATAAAAACAAAAATAAAATTTGAACACATGATCATACTTTAAAAACATGATTGTGCTTTACTTTTAAATGTTTTATTGAATATTTTTTTCTGCTAAACTTCAGTAAGCTCTGAACATTATCAAGTTAATTGTTGAAGGGCAACATCATATTAAAATATATCTCCAGCTTTCTGATTTAATACATATAGACACAACAAAGAAAACAAACAAAAGCGTAATCGATTTAACTTTATATAGGAATCATATTTCATGTGAAACTAACATTTTTAAGTGAAAAGACTACACACACACAAACAGGTCAGGAACTTTTTTCTTACTAGACCTCTCAATTGGTAGCATTTTCTCCATTTATTATAATAAATATGAATGATACATTTTGTTAATGTTCAGCTTTGTGCATCTTTAAGCCTGTAATATGTCCATCTCACTGCATATTGATAGAAGAGTCATTCCAATCCTGTGTTCTGAATTCATTGCTGTAAGGTTTTAATGACAATGAATACATTTAAAGCCATAGTGCGTAACTTCTGTAACTTCTGTCGCCCCCTAGCGGAATTTTTGTGTCATTACAACAATAAAGCTGGCGCTTCCATATGACGTAAGCCCAGCTGCCACCGCTTTATCTCTGCCGTTGTGATTCCAACCGGTATCTGTCTTAATCAAGCTTCAAATTCAGTCTGTTTACTTTACCTGGCTCTATATTTGTTTCAATAAATATCATTTCATTGTTGAAAAAATCAAGAGAAACCAGTAAAATATAAAAATACTGGTAAAAAAAAAAAAAAAACCTTCAGAGTTCAGGTTGGATTGTTTACAGGTTTGATTGTTCACTTTAATCTACATTTAACAGTTTGGTGTTGAAATTTATTAGTCAGCTGTTGGGGCCACAATGATCTATTTGTCTTATTCAGTGAATTTTTTCAGTTTTGACACGATGCAGAATCCTGCAGTGAGCTGCTCTGATCTGACTGACTGAAAAACCGTTACACTGGTAAACTGACAGACACAAACTGACAGACACAAACTGACACAGATAGAGACAGAATCAGCTGATCAGCTGGAATTTCGGCGCTCTGGGTTTCATCTGGTGCGCATTTTATATTTTGACAGTGTGTGCGGACCTGCGGATCACTGTGTGCACCCGTGAACATCAGCCAGATCTCTTCTCTCCACCGAGGAAAAGCGACGCCGATACAAATTCGCGTTTGCCTTCTCCTTCGGTCACTTTCCTTCTTGGCCAATAGTCCCTCTGCCGAACGTCCAGGAATTATTTTTTTTTTTCGTGGTAGGATCCACTTCCCGATAAGTGTCTCTCGGCTGTTTATTTGGATTCTCCGCCATGTCGACCTTCACGTTCTGCCGGCTGCTACGAGACACTGCGTTCTATTTCTTATTATTTTTCTTGTTGTGACATAAAAGACGTAATTTCATGTGCGACAGCGCGGGAATGTCGCAAGTCGGCACGCAAAGTAAAAATTATATATATTGAAAAATACCATGAGATGTTTGAGGAGCCGATCGGCTTAATCTGCATTGTGTCATCTCCTCTGATAGTGGCTTGGCTGAAACGGACATTCACGGACATGTAAAAGTTACGCACTCCAGCTTTAAGTTTGTTCTTCTATTTTAGACTGACCTCCAATCTTTAACAGCTTTTTTATGCAGCTATCTTTATTTCCTGTGTCTGGAAAACATAAATGATTGGGTTCAACAATGGAGGCAGGATAGTGGTCAGAGACAGATTTATGATCCTGGCATTTGGGTGCATTTTGCTTCCAAAGCCAAACACAAACGTTACAGGAAGAAAATAAATTGTCACTAAAGACAAGTGACCAGTGCAGGTTTTAAAAGCCTTTGATCTTTCCTGTATTGTGGAAATTTTTGTCAAAGCATAAACAATACAGCAGTAAGTTGCTACAATAAAAATCAAAGGAAACCAAAGCAAGAGAATAGGTAACAAACCAGCCATTGCACGACTGGGTGAAACATCATTGCAGCCCATTCGATACATGGGCCCATGGTCACAGAAATAACTGTTTATGACCACAGACCTACAGAAAGAAAGTCTTGTGATGAGCCCAACTGCAACAAGTATGCAAATGATGACAGAGAACCACAAAACAGCAATCAAACCCATCATGAATCTTTGGGTTAACTTCACTTGGTAGTGCAGTGGATACATGATGGCCATCAGCCTATCATAGGACAGGGCAGCCAGAGTAAGACATTGCATCGAGAACAGACTGTAGCCAAAAAACATGAACGTCAAACACTCATTGTAGGAAATATAGTGATGTTTAAAGAGAAATATGTCTATAACCTTTGGCACCAAAGCCGTGGTGCTTAAAATGTCAGTAACAGCAAGAGTGAAAACTGCTACATATTTAGGACCTCGTAATGTATGATCCAAAATGATTACAGTCAAGACAAATGTGTTTCCCACCACAGAAAAAATATAAACAAAGAAAAGAAAGACAAAGAAATAGTTGATGTTTGGTATGCCAATAAAACCACCAATTATAAAATATGCAGGACGAACAAAGGTGATGTTTTCCTCAAGAGCTGGGTTGAAGAAATCCATCTGCACACTCTCCTTTGTTGTTCATCTCTTGTGTCCTGCAGCGAACTCTGTTTGGTGAAGAGCAGTTGTAATGATGCATTGCATTTTAGATTCTGACTTGTACCAAATGTTAGATCCCTTATGTCAAACATGCATTACCTCATAACACAGCTCTTGGTTACTGGGAGGGGAAAAAAGTTTGTAGTAGAAACACATGTTCATGTAATGTGTTTGATTAGATGAGAAGTTTCTGTGACATTAACGAGTGATCGGAGGGTGTGCTAATTAGCATTCAGAACCTCCCCTGGTAACAGATGTTCATCTGTAAAAGATGAACATGAGCACATTTGGTAAAACCTTTTAAAATTATCATCTTCCTTGTTGTAACAGCTTTTGTCTGCCAACAATTTCTAAAAAACCAACAAGCTGATAATTTTCAAGCTTTTCATACCAAAAAATTATGAAAATCTTTCTGAATTATTTTATTATTTTTCAGTTTATGATTCAGTATCGTAAACAGGGCTGTGAACGAGATGTAAGATTGATATTGATAGATGCTTCAGATCAATGTTGCATTACAGCAAAAAATTACACCATCAAACGTGATTGTCCTCCACTGGATTGAGAACTGGTGAACGTGGAGGTCGTTGAAGTTCAGTAAACTAATTGTCATGTTCAAGAAATCAGTTTCAAGTGATCTGAGTTTTGTATCATGGTGCATTAGGGTAGGGTTATGAAAAAAAACAGTGAGTTAAGTAAATTTTGTGATTCGTGCATAAACACTATCATAATCAGATGATACTTGAAAACTGTACAAAACAAATGTAGGGGGCCTTGGCGAACGCATGTTTTCACACAAACGCCATGACATTTTGCAGACAACCCAGGCAGGTAATGTTTTGCATTGACAGCGTTTGCTCACGAAGAGGAAAGGACATCTGACGAAAAATGTGTTTGTGCTCTCTACTCTTACTTAATTACAATAAAGTGCTCTAGAGAAAAGGAAATAAAGCATTAACTTTGCAAACGTAAGCATAATTGCTGCCTGCAACCTGGGCCGATTCCGTCAGAACCAGTTTCAGGTCGTTGTTCTCTATTCAACACCTGATATAGCCACCGTTTCTTGCTGTTTGTTTTTTATCTATTGTTTTTCTGATCTGCTCCCACTCCCCTCCCAATTTTCCCTGCTTTTTGTGCGTCTCCGAGTCTCCCACCTGCAAATTTCTCGAATATGAAATTATGGATCTAGTATCGTGGTCACTTACACATTGGAAAACTTTTTTACTACAATTGAGGCTCGTGAAGGGGGACCCACCATGCTCAGACTCGACCCACGCTCTGTTGGTGGAGGACGTATTTATTTGGATTACTGATGTAGGAACCTGCTGATTGGAGCTGGCAGCCACCTGACGTATAGATAAATTTGGAAAAATAAGGAAAATATGTAACCTTATCTGGCAGCACTCGGACTAAAAAGCTCGGGGGTCTGGATCACAGACTGATGCGGATCTCACTGTAAGGATGGGTGTCATCTTGAAGAAGCTGCAGGTTCGGTTCTATGTGGAGGAGTGATTGATTGGCTGTTTCATGTAATTTGGTTCTATTTGGCTGTTTAGGATTCTCCACTAGAAGTAGGACCATAAGGACTAAAAAGACTGCTGAATTCTACAGTCTGCTCTAACTTGTTCTTATCTTGTTTTGGCTGGGCTGAAGGTCAACATTCTAAACTCCCCTGAGGAGAATGCAGATGGTTCACTCAGCCACCCCCCCTTCACTCCAAATGCTTTTGTCTGGAGCAAAGACTCGCAAGGACAGGGGATGTCCTGATAAAAACATCTTAGAGTGTTGCTCAACGATGGTGTTTACATTCTTGCAACACATCCACGTAATTATACATCACAGACACGCCCCCTCAATGACCTCACCGTGTGTGCGTGGTCCATCCCCGCTAAGGTGTTTTTTTTTTCCAATCTCGTGCAGCGCAGAGGAATTTGTTCTCCTCTCTTTCCTCATGTGCTTTTCCTGTTTTCTGTATAAGTAAGATGGCGCCAGCGTGTTCGGCAGCCGTCTGCTGTTTTTTGTTTTGTTTGTTTTATTATATGTTCTGTTCAGCGCTTTGGCTCTCATGCCGTATTTAAATGCGCCATACAAATAAAGTTGATGATTTTAAAGCAATTAAGATAATTATTATACAGTGGGGCAAAAAAGTATTTAGTTAGCCACCAATTGTGTAAGTTCTCCCACTTAAAAAGATCAGACAGGCCTGTAATTTTCATCATAGGTATACCTCAACTATGAGAGACAAAATGAGGAAAAAAAATCCAGAAAATCACATTGTCTGATTTTTAAAGAATTTATTTGCAAATTATGGTGGAAAATAAGTATTTGGTCACCTACAAACAAGTAAGATTTCTGGCTTTCACAGACCTGTAACTTCTTTAAGAGGCTCCTCGGTCCTCCACTCGTTACCTGTGTTAATGGCACCTGTGTGAACTCGTTATCAGTATAAAAGACACCTGTCCACAACCTCAAACAGTCACGCTCCAAACTCCACTATGGCCAAGACCAAAGAGCTGTCAAAGGACACCAGAAACAAAATTGTAGACCTTCACCAGGCTGGGAAGACTGAATCTGCAATAGGTAAGCAGCTTGGTGTGAAGAAATCAACTGTGGGAGCAATTATTAGAAAATGGAAGACATACAAGACCACTGATAATCTCCCTCGATCTGGGGCTCCACGCAAGATCTCACCCCGTGGGGTCAAAATGATCACAAGAACGGTGAGCAAAAATCCCAGAACCACACGGAGGGACCTAGTGAATGACCTGCAGAGAGCTGGGACCAAAGTAACAAAGGCTACCATCAGTAACACACTACGCCGCCAGGGACTCAAATCCTGCAGTGCCAGACGTGTCCCCCTGCTGAAGCCAGGACACGTCCAGGCCCATCTGCGGTTTGCTAGAGAGCATTTGGATGATCCAGAAGAGGATTGGGAGAACATCATATGGTCAGATGAAACCAAAATAGAACTTTTTGGTAGAAACTCAACTTGTCGTGTTTGGAGGGGAAAGAATGCTGAGTTGGATCCAAAGAACACCATACCTACTGTAAAGCATGGGGGTGGAAACATCATGCTTTGGGGCTGTTTTTCTGCAAGGGGACCAGGACGACTGATCCGTGTAAAGGAAAGAATGAATGGGGCCATGTATCGTAAGATTTTGAGTGAAAACCTCCTTCCATCAGCAAGGGCATTGAAAATGAGACGTGGCTGGGTCTTTCAGCATGACAATGATCCCAAACACACCGCCCGGGCAACGAAGGAGTGGCTTCGTAAGAAGCATTTCAAGGTCCTGGAGTGGCCTAGCCAGTCTCCAGATCTCAACCCCATAGAAAATCTCTGGAGGGAGTTGAAAGTCCGTGTTGCCCAGCGTCAGCCCCAAAACATCACTGCTCTAGAGGAGATCTGCATGGAGGAATGGGCCAAAATACCAGCAACAGTGTGTGAAAACCTTGTGAAGACTTACAGAAAACGTTTGACCTCTGTCATTGCCAACAAAGGCTATATAACAAAGTATTGAGATTAACTTTTGTTATTGACCAAATACTTATTTTCCACCATAATTTGCAAATAAATTCTTTAAAAATCAGACAATGTGATTTTCTGGATTTTTTTTCCTCATTTTGTCTCTCATAGTTGAGGTATACCTATGATGAAAATTACAGGCCTCTCTGATCTTTTTAAGTGGGAGAACTTACACAATTGGTGGCTGACTAAATACTTTTTTGCCCCACTGTATGTGGTAGTGGTCTTTCTCCCTGCTTGGTGTTGTGTACTGACGAAATCATGCATGTTTTCACTATTCTCATGAGATTTCGTATCTTCCTGGACCAGCTGGATGTAACGCTTGCACAAAGGATAAGTGTGTGTGAAACGCTCCTGGTGGTAAGGGACGCACGCCTGATTGCGTGAGCAAAGCACTACGTGCTGCTGACGCATCCAGTGAAAAGGAGGGGTCAAGGAGTGCTTCAGTAACCTCTGCCAGTATCAACAAGGCTCAGTTCATCAGGTTGATAGTCTTCATTGTCCCTTCACAGGGTCAGACTCTGGCTCAAACATGTACGGCTGGATGGAGAACTCAGACTTTTTTTTTTTAAAATTGGCAAATAAAAATTTTCTGCAGCTCTAGATTGCTAGATCTCTGTCAAACTACAAAAATGGCTGAATGAGGTGAAGTGGAAGGGTCAGCAACCTGAAGGGGGGCGTGGTATGCAGCACATCCAACACATTTAAAGGGACCACACCAAAACCAGTTGTTTTGCAAACCCTGTCTGATTGGGGGGTAGAAGAGCGTCATACAGAACTACTATAATAAAAAATTCAGACCTAATAACTGCTGTTCCACTAGATATAAAAGGAAGAATTTAAAAGCACAATATTTCTCCTTTAATACCCTTTCTTTGATTACAGGGCAGTAGTGACACAGAACTGGTATATACTAAAGAACTACCTTCACTAATTGTGCAAAGTCTTTTGTGCAAATAAAAACTCACTAAATAGTTTTGTAACTGTAATTTTTTAAATATCTCCACAGTGATAATAAAATGCTGGAGCTGCTGTGTCAAATGCAGCGCTAAACATCACTGCTTGCAGAGAGGTTGGCAAACACCACACCAGCATCTTCGCCAACACCTGCTTTACCACAATCAGGCTCAGGCTTACCATCAGCATCTTCATCCTCACATGCTTCATCTTCGATCCCCTTAACCCCCTTAATGTTCAGCACCACACCAGATCAATTCATTCATTGATCCAGTCCTCTCAGCCCTTTTCCCCCCTTCAACATTTTCATCTTCTCATACCAGCAGGGAGGATGATGTGCATGCCAACCTCAGTAGGCTCTTCAGACCTTATAATGTTCTGCAGGGTGGATGGAAAGGAAGATCACTGAAAAAAAAAAAAAGTCAGTGGACACAACGTTTGTTTGCTTGCTAGAGCCAGATTTTTCAACAGTGCCAAACCCTGAAGAGTCTAGTTTCCTTAAAGCCTGTGGGATTGGCAAAAAGATCATCTGTTTTCCAAACAGCAAGGGGATCACAATTATCTTTGTGAGTATTTATATGCAACTTATCCAGCACTAAGGTAAGCTGGGGGCTATTTGCTTGCTAAGAGTGACAGAAGTGGACGACTACACAAAACACAATGCCATCGTGTGGCTACTCACTTGACTATTCATACATGTGGATATTAAGAGGGCCCCCTTAAACATGAATCTATTATTTATAGATGTGTATTTAGATAATGTTGCAGGCATTTGAGATTTATGTCAGTAAATTAAAAAAAAACTACATTAAGGACTTTTTTTGCATTGGGATATTCAGAGATTTTACAGAGTGGGGGTGGGGATGTTGAGGGTGGGGTGAGTTTGAAGGTGTGAAATGTTCCTGTCTTGTTCTTTTAAAGATGAATACAAACTTTATCTATTTCTCTCTAACATCACAGTTTGTATCTCCCTTTCAAAGAACATTAATAAAAATAAATATGACACACATCCTGGAAAATTTGCCATTCTGATAAATTAGTGCATGTATTCAATATTAAATCTGTGATTATGTTTATAGATTGAAAAATGTCCAATGCAGAAAAAAAATATTTATTTCATGGGGTAAGAAACAGAAGAAGCTGAGTGGATGCATGTGTAGCTTTAGTTTTAATACACTCCTACATCAATAGGCATACAACCGAACTCACTCTTGGTGTTTTGCAATAATTGGGTGGTGGTGGCCTGAGACGATATCAAAACTACCGGCCTGAATAATTGTCTCAGTCCGCCCCTAGATGTAGTAAAGAGTTTCCACTCTGTGACCTGCCAGACCATCTGAAGATATGGTAATGTCTTCCACACTCAGTGTGGAAGTGTGTAGGTAACTTTTAGCAAAACGTGTTGCATGCTCACCATTACATGCAAGCATTATTTTTCATTAAAACACATTTTCTACATTTGTCAAGCGAAAACAAAATTAAAAAAAAAACTATCGGCAAACAGACTACAAACTCTCAGTGAGAAATAAAGATGGCGGATTCACTTTGCCTTTAACCAGAAGTCCATGACAACGTTTGAAATTTCCAGGGCATAACCTGTGATGTAATAGTTAAAAAAAAAAAGTACTAGATAGAGAAAACAGAACGGCTTGAAAAATAAATAAACGTTTTGTACTCTTAGATACTGTAAATTCCGTTAAAGCATTTGAAGGTAACCTGGCTCTGCCAGATCTATGTGTAGCCCCGCCTCTTCTTGATTTGGGGACACATATAGATCTGGAACTGCTCCGTTTGAAACCGTTTATAAAAGGGAGGGACATCTGATATAATATTTTAAGCTGATTGGAGCCAGCACGTGTCTGCCTTTGATGATTTGTTTTTAGCCAATCAGAGTAAATCAAGCTCTTGCAACTCCATTTGGGAGAAAAACACACATTGTTTCCACTAAGAAAAGCAAAACACATCTTTACTATCAAGAAATTCACAAAGTTCTTAGCTTTGCTCATTTTTCAATGAAGAAATAATTTCTAGTTCTCCTAAAACAGATTAAATATCCACTTTTATGCGTACATCCACCGGCGCAGCCATATGTGTTTTGCTTTGCCTACCTGGAAACTTGCTGCCAATCATACCTGAACACCCGCCCCAAAGCACAATGCTAACACATGATTGGTGCGAACATTTTTTGACCGAAATAGACGGGCATCTATGGAGCAGTACAAGATGAATTTTCATGGGTTTGGAAAACTCCAATTCTTGCGAGAATCTGTCTTGCAGCACGAGGCTAATTTAAAGGTCCAATATCATGCAAAATCAACTTTTTGGAGCTTTTAACCATGTTGTGATGCTATTTCCTTATTTTTATAAAAACAGAGTGGTTTTTGGCTTAATTCATGCATATCCTCCTTAATCCTCCTGAATCTTGTGCCTCTCTCCTGGAAAACAACTGACTATAACAGTGATGTAACAATGTTAAACCAAAACCTGCCTGGCATGTCCCTGCAAATTAAACACACATGCCCTGAGCTGCAAGAGTCTGAAGCAAGACACTAAGCACCACTGTTTTGCAGTATTTTACTTTCTAAAAATGCCTGGGTGAAAATTTGCATTTGGCTGCGAGAGTTACAGGAATTTATTCACCATTTTATTCAGGCAGCTCAAGGGGCAGCACTCACAAGGGGGAGCCTGGGGGAGAAATGAGATTTTAGGTAAACCAAGGGTTTTACTTCCTGGTTGGAGATTAACTTGAGAATATAAGTTATATTTCTGGACAAATGAAGACTATATAATGCCAATGGTAAGATATTATCATGTGTGTGCCTATCCCAGACACTGAAAGCTGTAAAAGAGCATGATACCAAACCTTTAAGGGCTAAAAATGTGGAATTTTCATGATATGTCTTTTGTGAATAGAATTTCAACAATGATGTCAGAGGACAGCAATGCTGAAGTTGGAAATGAGAGCAAGTACATAAGTGTAAGGTGACTTTGTTTTAGGCACAAAGTCATCAGATATTTTACACTTTAAAAAAATTGAAAGTGAAAGTTTCATAATATGGATGTAAGTAAACTTACTACGACTGACTTTTAACCACTGGCCATGCTCTTGGCAATCCAAAATTTATTTCTCACAATCAATTGTATTTTCAATATTGAGTTATATGTCAATAAAAGTGTTGTACACAAAACTCTGCTGTCATATACATGAGTCTGAGAAATTGTGTGGATTAGGATTGTTTTCGTTTGAGTATGAATTTAAAAGCTGTGGGTGCAGAATCTTGTGAATACAACACCGTAGTTGCCTCTATATACATGTAAAATCATTTTATTTGTTATTAATTGAGCTTGTTCGGGTCGAACACACATCATACCTTCCAGAGGCCCTTGAATGCATCATGATGTCATGCGCGTCCGTGCTTAGGCGTGGAATTTACTATCGCTAGCTAAAAGCTGCAGAGAGGTAGCACTTGAAGCATGGATTCTATCGAGAACAAGAGAGCACACTCCAGCCCAGACCCCAACCAAAAGTTTTTTCCAGTGCGACAAAAAGGGGGAAACTTGAGTCGGATTGACGGAGGTAAAGATTGGTTCAGCATTTGAGAAGTGGAAAATGCTGAGAGAATCTCAGTATGAGAAAAGACCCGCAGTCGGTGTCATTTTTGCTTGAAAAGTAAGAAATTATTACTAAATAGGCCTGCGTGGGGAAAAAGAGTTGTGTCAGGTTCTGTGAGCGACTGTACTGAGTGAGTCATCTTCACAGGAAGAAGATCTTTGGTTGGAACTCTCGAACACCGGCTCATTAAGCTGACGCTTATTTGGAGCACCTGTCTGGATTACACTTGATGCTTCTGTGTCTCCTCTGACTCTCCCGAGCTCTGTGAAACCCGGAGTCATCCGAACCTGTCTCTCTGTCTGCCCTGAGTTCGACCATTGTTGAAAATAAAGTCAGATTTAACAACTGTGAAAGCTGAGTCCAGCCTGAGTTCTGCATGTCAAACGTTTACCTGAGTCCATGAAAAGTTGATGCTTCCAGGAGTTTCCACATATTTCTCGTAGTAGAAACATTTTTAAGCTGTCTGACGTGCTCACGGCTGATTTGGTTTAAATATCATAACATCATATTTATTATCTCAGTCGAAGTCATGCCTGCAAATCTGTAAATTGTCGAATACAGGACTGACTTAGCTGCCTGTTTTCACAACCACTATGAAGGTAAGAACACCTGTGGAGCTAAAATATTCAACAGAAACCTCAGAAAAACTGTTTTTAATGGAAGGGCCTCTTTAAAAACATCTGAATGCATACTGCACTCCAGTCATCAAAAACGCTTTGTTTGGCCTTTGCCACCTCTGCCTTCACCTTACGCTGCATTTGCCTGTAGTCCTGTCTGCTCTGTACTAGAGCTCAACCTATATATCAGCTGCCCTATTTTTACATATCGGCATTGGCCGATAACTCTATTTGGTAGAGCCAATTTTAAGTCAGGCTCATCAGTGGGCAGCCTGATGCTCCAAGTGGGGTCCTATATGCATGCAGTACCCAGAAAGCTTCAGTCGAACATTTTGTTTAAAATAAAAGGTAGGCTTAATTTCAGATTTTTCTAAAGTCATATGCTTTATTTTTAGTAAAACTAAACTAAATGCAAGCTATGGTTTTGTTTTATCAAAAAAAGACGCGGATGTGTTTGCGGACATGTTTCCTTTATCAAAAGCGGTTTCTCAGGCTGCGGATTTCTATTTTTTGGCTCCAATATCAACTTTTTAGTGCTTTTACAGTGGGAATTTGACATCACTAGGTACATATACTGGAATATTTATTCTTTTACTACAGTATTTGTAAATTTAACACATCAAGGTAAGTACAAAAATGCAGAAGCAAAAAAATCAGGTAACCATTCTCAGGGAAAACATCTCGTGTAGCACCTTAAATTATTTGCTAATTGCCTATAATTTCCACCTGCTGTTTATTCCATTTACACAACAGCATATGAAATTATTGTCAGTGTTGCTTCCTTAGTGGACAATTTGATTTCACAGAAGTCTGACTGACTTGGAGTTGCATCGTGTTGTTTAAGTGTTCCTTTTATTTTTTTAGCAATGTGGTTCATCCAAAGTGCCCCGTTTTGTAAATCAAAGCTTTATATGTCATAAAAAAGTAAAAATGAAGTATCATCATGAAGTTTATTGGAAAATAAAATACTGCAGCCACATTCAAATCCAACTTTCCAACTTCTGCTTTCAACAAAGAGAATCTTGATGAAGTTTGAACAAACAGACTCCATAACTGAACCATTCTTTACTCCCTTGCTGACAGATGGGAGAACTCGGCTTAATGAGACTGTTAATGAGTTGTTTGTTGTTAAGGCTCTTGTAGAGTGATGACACATCCTGTGCAGGGAGGTAAACATCTCGTCCCCGACTGCCCGGGACAGTCAAAGGAAAAGATTTAACTTTTTAAAGCAACATTTATTACACAGTTTTTAATAAGTTAGAAACTTTTATGCCCTGGATAATTCATGCAGGTAGTTTAAGAAATAACAAAGAACTTTATCTTGTTTTGACCATCCAAAAGCAGAAGGAAGTTTTGAGCTAATGAGTTTGTTCACCACTGGCAAACTTATGATTTTAGCTCAGGATAAAATATTATAAGTTTAATTCGTACTCATATTGGATTAGTTAGATTTTATTTTTACCTTTTCTCAACAAAGTCCAGCAGAGAAATATACCCCAGTTGTAATAATTGCTAAAAATGACAAGACTTTATGCATTTACATATAAAAGAAAAATAGGCCTTAATGGTTTTCATTCTTGTTTAATAAAACACTTTGCTGATCAGCTGTGCTCATTTATTCAATTATTCTCCATTATCATCTTGAGCAAAAATTCCAGCAATGTGAAAAATCATTCTGCCTTTTACAGCATCAACAATTCCTTAGTAATTTAGCTTCAAGTGCCCCACACTTTAAAACATTCAAATAAAGTTTTATTGATTATTACTTTAGGCTTCCTGAATTATCTGTTCTTTTTTTTTAAGCCTCAAAAGTCTCCTGTGGCCACCAAGTCCAGTCTTTTAGCTCAGACAGTATAGTAGGAACTGGTAACTGGAAGGTTGACAGTTCAAATCCCAGCTCCATCTGTCCAAAAAAGTCAGTTTGCGATTGCATCCTTGGTCAAGACACTTCACCCACCTTGCCTGCTTGGTGGTGGTCAGGGGGTCTGCCAGCCTGCCCCAAGGCAGCTGTAGCTACAATATATCGTTTATTATCAGTGAATGTGAAATTGTAGTGTGAAGATCTTTGTCACCTGACTTTAAAAAGTGTGATAAAAGTGCACCTATTAACATTAGGAGTGTGACGATATCTCGATATATTGCAATATTTTGCGTCACGATCAATTCTCGATATACCCACGCCTCTCAGGATCTCAGCAGCTGGTGTGTGGTGTTTGTTGTTCTGCACTAATTGTCATTGCAGAGTGTGACAGCAGCTGATTAGTGGCTGCAGGTGTGGCTCGTTACCCAGCTCAGGAGAGCTGGGTATTTAAGCTGAGGGAGAACCAGAGACGGACGCCAGTTTGTTCCACATCTTCACGTGGTAACGTGTGGCCTAAACTAGTGACTATTAATTCGTGTGTTTAACCTGCCTTCTCCTTCCCCTCTCTCAGTCCCGTTACCTGGAGCACTCCTCCAGGGTTGAGTGCCTCTGCGCTGGCCGTCTGCCGCGCCGTCAGGAGGACTCTCTTGCCACGGGTTCCTGTAGTCGTGTGTCCCACGACCATCTCTCCTGCCTGACTCCCCTGTCTGTCTCTGGTCCCCTCTGGAAACCACACCTGCCCCGGAACAGCCGTCTGCTGTCACCCCTGCCTCAACCTCTTCTGTGGACGTTTCAACACACACTGGATCTCGCCTCACAACCTCTGCCTCTGGTTCACCACCACCACTGCTGGATCCCTGGACCTCTCCTCAAGCAGTACCAGCACCCTCTCCTCCATGAGTTTAAAGAGCACATTCCCAACACACCGCATACACCGCTGTACATTGGAAGGATCAGTCTCTAACCTGTCTCTCCTCCACTGCCAGGACTCTGCCTGTGCCCTGCCTCCGTTCCAGTTATCCCTCCAGCAGCCTTGTACATTCCTCAGTGTTGTATTGTCACCTACCACTGTATATATTAACACTAGAGCTCCTGTTTTCAGATTTCCCCACCCCCTCCTGCCAGAGTTGATAACTCCACCCACTTTTTTATGATTGACAGCTGCATTGAAGAATGTAAAATTATATATATATATACACACTCACAGGCCACTTTATTAGGTACACCTGTCCAACTGCTCGTTAACACTTAATTTCTAATCAGCCAATCACATGGCGGCAACTCAGTGCATTTAGGCATGTACACATGGTCAAGACAATCTCCTGCGGTTCAAACCGAGCATCAGTATGGGGAAGAAAGGTGATTTGAGTGACTTTGAACGTGGCATGTTTGTTGGTGCCAGAATGGCTGGTCTGAGTATTTCAGAAACTGCTGATCAACTGGGATTTTCACACACAACCATCTCTAGGGTTTACAGAGAATGGTCCGAAAAAGAAAAAATATCCAGTGAGCGGCAGTTCTGTGGGCGGAAATGCCTTGTTGATGCCAGAGGTCAGAGGAGAATGGCCAGACTGGTTCGAGCTGATAGAAAGGCAACAGTGACTCAAATAACCACTCGTTACAACCAAGGTAGGCAGAAGAGCATCTCTGAACGCACAGTACGTCGAACTTTGAGGCAGATGGGCTACAGCAGTAGAAGACCACGCCGGGTGCCACTCCTTTCAGCTAAGAACAGGAAACTGAGGCTACAATTTGCACAAACTCATCAAAATTGGACAATAGAAATTTGGAAAAACGTTGCCTGGTTTGATGAGTCTCGATTTTCTGCTGCGACATTCGGATGGTAGGGTCAGAATTTGGCATCAACAACATGAAAGCATGGATCCATCCTGCCTTGTATCAACGGTTCAGGCTGGTGGTGGTGGTGTAATGGTGTGGGGAATATTTTCTTGGCACTCTTTGGGCCCCTTGGTACCAATTGAGCATCGTTACAATGCCACAGCCTACCTGAGTATTGTTGCTGACCATGTCCATCCCTTTATGACCACAATGTACCCAACTTCTGATGGCTACTTTCAGCAGGATAATGCGCCATGTCATAAAGCTGGAATCATCTCGGACTGGTTTCTTGAACATGACAATGAGTTCACTGTACTCAAATGGCCTCCACAGTCACCAGATCTCAATCCAATAGAGCATCTTTGGGATGTGGTGGAACGGGAGATTCGCATCATGGATGTGCAGCCGACAAATCTGCGCCAACTGTGTGATGCCATCATGTCAATATGGACCAAACTCTCTGAGGAATGCTTCCAGCACCTTGTTGAATCTATGCCACGAAGAATTGAGGCAGTTCTGAAGGCAAAAGGGGGTCCAACCCGTTACTAGCATGGTGTACCTAATAAAGTGGCAGGTGAGTGTATATGTACATGTGTCAGGTGTCATTTCTGCTGTGTGCTTGTGAGTGTTTTCACCTGTGTTTCAGGGGCGTGGCAGCTGTCACCAACAGGTGGATCCAGTTCCACTCATCAGCCACTGAGCTTAAAAGAGGAGTGGTGGCAGAGAGCAGGCGTCAGATTGTTCCACTCTGTTTGTGGTAGATAATCAAAGACCCACTTAGCGAGATACATTCACTGTATGTTTAATCATTACGTGTCTGTGTACCATTCACCTTGTGCTCCTTTCCAGGACGTCCTCAGCTGGATCTTTCCAGGACCCCGGTTTCCACACCGTGGCCTTTCCCGGATCCAGTTCTCGCTTTTGCAGCTTCCAGGCTGCCTGGTTCTCATCCCGGACCTCCTCAGCGGTTCCCACACCGCCTCCGTCCAGGATCTCTCAGAGACGGTTTCCACAGCGGTCTCCAACCTGCCTCGCTCTCATCCTCTCCTGGCCTGCCTCCGCACCATTCCTCCAGCTCCCAGGATCCACCTGTTCACCATCAACTCAGTCTGTCCGCCCTCTACCAGCACTCACACGCCAGCCTCAGCCGACTGGCACCTGCTTACTCCCGGGACACCTTCAGTTCAGCAAACCGTAAGCCTCACACCTTTTCCACATCATTCATCCAGGAAATATCACTCACTAACCTCTCCTCTCCTCCATCTGCTCAGTATCTGCCATTGCTGCCCGTACAGCTGAGCCTGCTCCTGCTGGACCTGCTGAAGCAGACTAGTGTTTATCTGCCTGTTATCTGTACCTGTGAAACTAATCATCATTAAACTCCCGTTTCTCACTTACCACCTGTTGTCCTTTGGTCTGGAGTCTGCAGCTTGATTCAGAGTCCTGTTCTCAGTGTTACAACCATGACACATGCATGTACACATACCCACTTACAGTGGGGCAAAAAAGTATTTAGTCAGCCACCAATTGTGTAAGTTCTCCCACTTAAAAAGATCAGAGAGGCCTGTAATTTTCATCATAGGTATACCTCAACTATGA
>SSNP01000050.1:3329015-3433275 GCA_006937955.1 Pachypanchax playfairii
AGACAAAATGAGGAAAAAAAATCCAGAAAATCACATTGTCTGATTTTTAAAGAATTTATTTGCAAATTATAGTGGAAAATAAGTATTTGGTCAATAACAAAAGTTAATCTCAATACTTTGTTATATAGCCTTTGTTGGCAATGACAGAGGTCAAACGTTTTCTGTAAGTCTTCACAAGGTTTTCACACACTGTTGCTGGTATTTTGGCCCATTCCTCCATGCAGATCTCCTCTAGAGCAGTGATGTTTTGGGGCTGACGCTGGGCAACACGGACTTTCAACTCCCTCCAGAGATTTTCTATGGGGTTGAGATCTGGAGACTGGCTAGGCCACTCCAGGACCTTGAAATGCTTCTTACGAAGCCACTCCTTCGTTGCCCGGGCGGTGTGTTTGGGATCATTGTCATGTTGAAAGACCCAGCCACGTCTCATTTTCAATGCCCTTGCTGATGGAAGGAGGTTTTCACTCAAAATCTTACGATACATGGCCCCATTCATTCTTTCCTTTACACGGATCAGTCGTCCTGGTCCCCTTGCAGAAAAACAGCCCCAAAGCATGATGTTTCCACCCCCATGCTTTACAGTAGGTATGGTGTTCTTTGGATCCAACTCAGCATTCTTTCCCCTCCAAACACGACAAGTTGAGTTTCTACCAAAAAGTTCTATTTTGGTTTCATCTGACCATATGATGTTCTCCCAATCCTCTTCTGGATCATCCAAATGCTCTCTAGCAAACCGCAGACGGGCCTGGACGTGTCCTGGCTTCAGCAGGGGGACACGTCTGGCACTGCAGGATTTGAGTCCCTGGCGGCGTAGTGTGTTACTGATGGTAGCCTTTGTTACTTTGGTCCCAGCTCTCTGCAGGTCATTCACTAGGTCCCTCCGTGTGGTTCTGGGATTTTTGCTCACCGTTCTTGTGATCATTTTGACCCCACGGGGTGAGATCTTGCGTGGAGCCCCAGATCGAGGGAGATTATCAGTGGTCTTGTATGTCTTCCATTTTCTAATAATTGCTCCCACAGTTGATTTCTTCACACCAAGCTGCTTACCTATTGCAGATTCAGTCTTCCCAGCCTGGTGAAGGTCTACAATTTTGTTTCTGGTGTCCTTTGACAGCTCTTTGGTCTTGGCCATAGTGGAGTTTGGAGCGTGACTGTTTGAGGTTGTGGACAGGTGTCTTTTATACTGATAACGAGTTCACACAGGTGCCATTAATACAGGTAACGAGTGGAGGACCGAGGAGCCTCTTAAAGAAGTTACAGGTCTGTGAAAGCCAAAAATCTTACTTGTTTGTAGGTGACCAAATACTTATTTTCCACCATAATTCGCAAATAAATTCTTTAAAAATCAGACAATGTGATTTTCTGGATTTTTTTTCCTCATTTTGTCTCTCATAGTTGAGGTATACCTATGATGAAAATTACAGGCCTCTCTGATCTTTTTAAGTGGGAGAACTTGCACAATTGGTGGCTGACTAAATACTTTTTTGCCCCACTGTATATACAGACATTGCACTATTGTGACTTGTATTTGTGAAGTATTTATTCTGACAAGTCTTTTTTGTATTTGTGTAGCTTTATGTTGTGATTTTCTTCCCCGCTCCACTTCCAATAACTATTTTTTTTTTCCCTTTATTTAGGTACTAGTTTCTTGTGTTTCCCTGCATCTGTGTGTGCAGCTATTTCTGTTTTCTGTCTACAGGTGAAATGTGCCTGCCTAGGGAAGAAAACAAACAATATTTACAATGTTTGTGTGTGTGTTTGACATCACACAACTTTTTCAAAAATGCCCTTGGTCTGAGCAGACCTGGCATGCCCATGGCACTTCTTCCTTGCACTTGCCACATGTAAACTTATAGCAGTGAACACAGCGAACAGTAGCAGGGTTCTTTTTGCACCGGTGCAGGACTTGGCACTTTCTCCTTTTGCTGGGTTCATCTGGTGCGGCGGCCTGTTCGCAAAGACGGTTTTCCTTCTGTGCAGGCTTGATATAGCACATGGGCATTCAGGGCTCCCATGTCCACCATGTTATAGAAGACAGCGACTGGCCATCTTCTTGTTGCTGCCCGTACGCTGTACTCCCGCACCATCTGATCCATGACATCCACACCGCATTTTGTTGAGTTGTACTCGGTGATGGTGCTTGGTTTTCTTTTGCGGCTGTCCTCAGTCTGAATCATACCATGCATACTGCTCATAACGTAGACAGTCTTCTTCCGGCTGGCTGCATACACCGTCAGTGTGGCGTCAGTCGTTGAGAAGACCTGGGTGCTGAACTCTCTGCAGTTTTTCTCTCGAGCTGAAGGGGGAATTTCTCTGCGAATCTTGGTGAGTGTCCCAAGAATGGTAGTTTTCCGACAGAGCAACTTTTTTGCAAATGAAATTGATGTGAAAAAATTGTCCGTCGTCATAGTTCTGCCCTGGTCCAGAAATGGTTCCATCAAATTCATCACCACGTTGTTGGACAGTCTCTCCTCTTTCGTACGACTGGGGTCTTTGCCAACATATGGAAAGACATTGCAGAGATATTTGTATTTCAGGTCGCAAGTCACCCAAAATTTTATCCCAAACTTATCTGGTTTTGTCTTAATGTATTGCAGAAAAGGGCAACGTGTCTTTGATGGGTAAAGCTGTTCATCAATTGTGATGTGCCGGCCAGGTCTGTACGATTTGACGCAGTTCTTTCTAAATGATTCCCACAATTCTGAAATTGCTGCAAACCTGTCTGTCTGCATTTGCTCAGCCCGGGTGTTCTTGTTATCAAAGCGAAGGTGTCGCATGATTTCTCTAAAGCGGTCTCTAGCCATTGTTGCCATGATCCATTTGTTGCCATACATCTTGGACCAGTTGTCAGACAACGATGGAACCTTTGTCACCCCTCGCCAGATGATAACTGCAATGAAAGCCATTAGTTCTGGAACAGCCATAAACCAATCCAGTCTGTTTCCCTTGCATGCTCAACTGTACATGCTTGCACGATACAAAGCATCTTGAGCATGATAAAATATAGAAAGCTTTGGAGGCGAGTTTTTATCCTTATTCTGGCTTCATGTGTTGGCTCTCCATCTGCAGCGTAGGGTTCAATAGGGGAGAAATCCAGACGTTGTCCAACCTCTTCCATACGCCACACTGTGCCATCTTTTGCGGTCTCTGTTACCGTGTTATTTAGCCGAGGTTTCTTTTGCAGAGGAAGGGGTGCATCTTCCTCAGAAGACTGCTCCGAGTCAGATTGTGCCTGAAGGTCTATGTCTTCTCCATCAGAATCAAAAGGGCTTGTATCACTCAGAAGAATTTGTAAAGCCTGCCCAGCGGTGAATCTTCTCTGCATCTTGGTATGTTGGCGGGGTATTGGAACAAATGATGAACTGGTAGGTTGTCCACTGGAATTTTATACTGCTCTGCTCCTGTATCTAATCAATAGAAGTACTTACAGTCCCATTGATAATCATTGTTGTTTAGATAGAACTATGAATTTCCTCATGCAATGATGATGAGTCACTCATTATCTTTCATTCAAATAGATCGCATTCAAAATCAGCTCAGCTTCAGAATTGCGTCACAAGAAGACCAAGTCAGCATTGGTATTGCAGACTTTACACCTTGCATTGTACTCCCAGTGGCTGCCTGCCATTGGTGGCACATTTGAATAATAACAGTAACTGCTCAGCCACCACATTGTAGAAAACAAACAATATTCACCTATATTTACAATGTTTGTGTGTGTGTTTGACATCACACAAATTTTTCAAAACTGTACTTGGTCTGAGCAGACCTGTCACTCCCATGGCACTTCTTCTTTGCTCTTCCCATATGTAAACTTGGAGCAATGAACAGCAAGTGGCTGCCTGCCATTGGTGGCACATTTGAATAACAAAAGTGACTGCTCAGCCACCAAATTCCAAGGCGAGGGATCAAATGATCCCTCTTGGTTCTCAAAGGAGTACAAAGAAACTTCAGTCCTGACAGTGTTAAACTCACTGTATTGCCGCTTTCACACATAGCCTAGTTGGTGTCGGTACGGACCCGTTCCTGCTGTGTTCATACTTGGCCGACCCTACCAAATCCCGCCCTAACAGACACCTTTTTTGGCACCCCAGGCTCAGTGGTCCGAGCGGTCCCAAACTGACCCCTTTTCTAATCACCACACCTACTGCGAACTGATTATTAATCAAGCTGATGCAAGTCACACACCTACCTACGTAGTCTTAACCACCAATTGGCCTGGCAGTGTGCACGTGATGTGACGACACTGAACCGCGCTGATGGGGTTTAAAAACAGAAATCGCGAGCAAAGCGCCATTATTTTTCTCTTTTCTTTAATTACTTACAAAACACCGAATTTTACCGTGAAATGGCCGCCTCAAATAACCTGCCGTGGACAAACGATGAGGTGAGGACATTTTTAGGCCTGTTGTCGGAGGGCAGAGTTCAGCGTGAGCTGGACGGAGCTGTCCGAAACCAGCACGTGTTTCAAAAGATCTCGGACACGATGGCATCACACGGGTACCAGAGGTCCCCCAAGCAGTGCCGCGATAAGCTAAAGAAGCTTAAGTGCGAGTACCGCGCCAAGGATCACAACGGTCGGAGTGGTGCCGACAGACGAACATGGAAGTGGTTCCAACAAATGAAGGATATTTACGGGGACAGGCCAGCTAGCAACGGCAGACTGTGTGGAGTGGACACGGCATCTACATCAGTAATGTCGGGAAATGGTGAGTGATGATTCCTTTTTAGCGTTTTAAGTAGCAGCTCATGAAAAACTCTTGTGATGCGTGCTCGAGCACGTGTAGTCGCAGATGAGCTAGCTGCATTGACTTGCTCCTAGCTATTTGCTTCTGGTTGCGATTTAACACATTATTTCTTCCACAGTTCTCCAAACGTGTTCTTACAACACATTTATGGAGTTCACGGACATTGAGCAAACACCGGCATTCGATGATCCCAGCCGTTGCTTGACCCCCACAAACAACTCCACTTCCAGTGGCTGTTGCCCTCCGACAGGCCCCGGTGAGTTTAGCGTGCGCTAGCTCGTAGATATCTTGTGTGATTTGATAGCTGTTTGTTGAATTTAAAACCTTTTTTTCCACAGTTCTCGACAGTTGTGCTGAACCGTCCGGCTCACAACCGCAGGATTCTGGCGCGCCCCCACGGACTCTCAACATCAGGAAGACCCCGGTGAGTTTTGTGTTAATGGTGTGCTCTCATGTGTCCTTATTCATGTGTGTTTATGTTCTCACATCGTTTTTCAGACTCATTCTGTTTGAATGTGTGTGTTCAGCAACAAGAAAGCGCCGGCTGACGGGCATGGCTGCGGCAATCGATTACATGAAAGATTACGATGCCCAGTACCTTGCCGCTTCTGAGGCCGCCATTGGTCGGCTGGCCGAAGAGATGCGGTTGGCCCGGGAGACCGATGCAGGGCTCCGGACACGGGAAGCAGAGTTATGGAGAGAGGCAGCACGAGAGGAAGCTGAGCAGCGGATCAACGATGCCCGTGAAGATCCCCAGCTCAGGAGGGAGGAGCTGGCTGAAAATCGCCTGTTGAACGCCTCCTTTATGGGGGCTTTTAACTCCTTAACAAACAAGTTTTATAATAAAAATTAAGTTTTTAAACCCCAAAAGAGATGCAAGTTTTTTCTTTCTCTATATTAGCTGGTGATATCACTAAACTTGTAGCTGATGATATATTAAATAACCTTTAGTTTTACAACCATCTTCATTTTGAAGCAAAAATAAAGTATGAATGCTTTATCTGTGGGCCAGTTAAGGTTCTAGACCACTTCTGTTTAGCTTTTCATGAAGCAAAAGCAAAGCTAATGAAAAAGGATTTTTTTTATATAAGTATTGCTCGTAGATATTTTTACAGAAATTGAGGAAAACCTACTGTAATCATAACCATGATCCATATTTCATGACTTTTTAAAGCTTGAAAAAATGGGAAAGTTTACAATTAAACCTGACTCTGTTTAATGAATAATTAAGTGTGAAAAACATTTCGATAAGTTTTAAGCATCAACATACCAGCTCTGAATGCCTCAAGATATTTTAAACATACCAGACTTCAGCAGCCTGGCAGCATTTGTTGCTGCAGCTTCTCATGTACTAACTGAACTTGTTACATCCATGGCAATATTTAAAACTAACACTGTTTACAGTCATATAATCAGTAATTGCATTTTATTTGAGAGCCAATTTAAATTGAAATGATGAAAACATGCAGCTGCTAGCAGCAGCAGTAAAAGGCGGCGTTTCCATGAGTTTGTGACATCCGGGCTGCATGTTTTAACTTGAAGAAAGATGATTTTAAACCAACGTGCTTTATGTCAATAAAGGTGAGACAGGTGCATCATCAAAGCGTCACGGGTTGCTGTCCCGTGGCTGTCTGGTACATGCATGGGTGCAGCAACAAGCTCGTGAGCAGCATCAGGATCAGTCCTTGCATTTTCATATGTCTCCCCATGGCTCTCACACAGATTATGTAAGGCACAGCAGGTCAGAACCATGGATCTAGCAAGATCTATGTTGCAGTCGTTCCTCTTAAGAATGCAACGCCACCGTCCCTTTAGCCTGCCGAAAGCGTTTTCAACAACAACACGGGCTCGGCTGAACTTCTTGTTGAAGTTCTGTTGCTGCTCCGTCAGTCGCCCTGTGTCACTGAATGGTTTTATGAGCCAACTGTTTAGGGGGTAAGCAGAGTCCCCCAGGATGTAGGGTCCAATGTCCACATCTCCAATCCTGACTGAATGAGCAGGGAAGAGGTTTCCATGGCTCGCCAGCTCACACAAAGCTGAAAGTCTAAGAACTCTTGCATCATGCAGGCTCCCCGGAAGGCCAACAAAAATGTTCCAGAACATGCCCTTTCCATCCACCACAGCCTGCAATATGATTGAGTGCCACCCTTTGCGGTTGAAATAGTCCGTGTGATGACCTGTGGGTGCTATAATAGGAATATGGGAGCCATCGATAGCACCCACGCATTGTGGCAACCCTCACTTGTTCTCAAAATAGGCAGCTATTTCCCTAAATTTCCCCTCATCAGGAATCCGTATTTGTTCAGGCACCAAAAATGTCTGTACAGCTGCACAAAAATCCTGCACCCACCCACAGGCAGTGGCGATGCTGACCCCGAAAAGATGCCTGATGCTCCTGTACTCTGACCCTGTAGCAAGTTTCCACAGAGCAACAGCCACTCTCTTCCTCAGGGGCACACACTCGCGGAAAAACGTGTCCTTCCGCTCCATAGCCGGGCGCACTTTATTGCAAAGATAGTTGAATGTTGCTTCAGACATCCTGAAGTTCTCCAACCACTGCATGTCCGTGAACCCGGGAACAATACAATCCCACCACTGTGATGAACGGTCGACACACCAAACCGAACGTCCGTGCCGGGAACATTGTTCCAGCAAAAGAATCTAAAACAAAACAAAACACACGTATTTTAACATAAATGAGCGACAAGTAGCAGATGTAAGAATCTGTATGGTGATATCAAATGCTTACCATGTTGTGTTGTCTGTATCTGTGCCGCTGCAAAGTCTGTAGATGCTGCCGAGCGAGTTCTTGAAGGATCTGAAGCCTTCTGTGTGCCGAATGTCTTAACATGCGTATTCGGCGAAGTTGTGCTTTTTTAGACTAGCTCTAACACTTGCCTGGAGACGTGCACTGCGTTTTGCTTCGTAACGCCTTCTCTCATATTTTTGATGGAGTCTTTGCCTCAGAAAATAGTACAACCACAGTAGGATTAGTAGCGGTACAATTGTCTTGTTGGATTTGATTTTGAACTCCGGCTCTTGTCAAATGCAAGCATGTTCTGCACGTACACACTCTGGTGTCGCTTCAAAATGCCGTCACTGCTTGGGTAGACAGCCCATGCCCCCACCCACATGCGCATTGCTCACGCCCACGGCCGCATTCCAGAGGTGAGTGTGTGAACAAAACTAGACTGACCCGACCCTACCCGACCCTAACCTGACACCATTCGGCCCATGTGTGAAAGCGGCATATTTGATCCCCCGTTTCCTGTGTGTGTTTGGAGCTTGGGTCACACTTTGAGTTCAAAACAAACCTCTAAAAACATGACAACGCCAAGAAACGATAGTTTCATTTCATATATGGCCGCTATAAACACTTATTTCAATGTTCATTGCCTGTTGAGCAATTCCTTGTATGTCCGCCAGCACGGGAGCTGTGGTAAAGTGGGCAGAAGTCAGATACAGAGACAGGCGGACACAACACGGTGGGAGAGAAAACAGCGAGAGAAACAGAAGTTAAGGGATGCACGTGAACTGGTGTGGATACATTTTGGATTTACAGCAATGAGGATAGAACGAAGCTGGAGAAGGACTTTGTCATATGCAAGAACTGTCAAACAACAGTACAGTAGCCTACACCGGAAACACTACAAGTACTGATCACCTGTATCTCATACTCTGCAGCTTGCTGCAGCCAGCTGAGTAGCGTCCCCCCCCCCCCTCCTTTCCTTCATACACGCAGCAGCAAACTCACAATAACAAACAAGTCTGCTGAGTGGAACTTTTATACGATCTGTAAAGTTTGCATCCTGCAAAACATGCAACGAAAAAATACCTCAAGGATGAAGCGGGACTAAGTGCTTCAACACAACAATTCTGATCCCACATTTAAAGAATAAACACCCGGGGAATTTTCGATATTTGGCGGTGGAAGCCGGGATCGATCCACCAACTCCACCACTGAGCCACAATGAATATTAATGAGCTGTAGCCTGAAGCCGGACAAAGCCAGCTGAATCTTCACGCAGACAGATAGGAAATACTGATTTACAGACCTTTCAAATGTTTTTTAGATATAAAATGTTCCATATTACAGGCTAACACTTAATAAATAACCACAAAGTCCTGAAATTTGTGTGAAATGGCCTGTTTAAAACATAACTTTTGGATAAAGCTAATTTATTTTAGGCTTGTATCTTTTTTCAGTATTTTATTTGTTTTTTCCCATTTTTTTCAAGGGCACTGACTAATATGCTGTAATGGCCAGATTAACGTAAAAAAAAAAGACAGTCCAAGGAACAAATCTGAAAGGAAAAAATTGATACAGTTGACATCAGCGTCGGAATTAAACTGGACTCCAAACAGTCCGCCTCCTTATATTGTTTCATTCTCTTTGATTTGTTGCTTGTATGTTCTCTCAATGTAAGTCACTTTGGATAAAAGCGTCTGCTAAATGACAGTAGTAGTAGTAGTAGTAGTAGGTCATAAAACAGTCAATATCTAAACCTGCTTTTTTCCTGTTCAGGGTCACGGGTAGCTGGTGTCTGTCTCCAGCAGTCATTAAGAGAGATGTGGAGATCGTAGACTGGAAGCTCTAACATCACATTAGATAAACTAAGAATGAGGCTATACTTTTTCTTTTTCTTTTAATAACAGACTTAACTTTTTTTAGAAAGAAACCAGGGATCCTTCAGTGCGCCATAAAATAAAAGGTCTTTTGTTCCAGCATTTCGAGTTCCCCAGTGGGAATTATTAAAGTTACCCATTTTATCAAATTGATGGAAAACTAGCAACACATCTGGAGATTGGAGATGTTTTCATTAATGCCTTATGGTTCAGTGTGCTGAGCCCTAAACAATATCAGTAAATTCTCAAATGGCCGTTAGAGCTCCAAAGTCAAACCGGTGCATCAATTATCCTCCAGAGGGATTTACTATTAAGATATTATTGTCTGATAGATAGAATTAGCTCCCTCAGTACAAGAAAAGTGATTCATTTGTCCCATTGTGAGAACTCAGATTTAAATTTACTTTATTTATCCCCAAGGGGTAATTGCATGTTTACAGCACCCCAAACGAGCTAAGTCAGATAAATTAAGGGTAAAAGTGCAATGCAATTGTATTAATTGATAAAACGAAAAAAAGTTATTTTTGAAAAGAAACTGTCCCACTGGGAGAGGAAATCACCTCTGAAAATAAATTCCAAACAAGGAAAAATAAAACATGGAGAAAAATAGTTCAGTGTTGAGAGTTTTTTTTTTCTTAGTATTTGAAAAACATTAGATCATTGTGGTTGTTGGGTGTGCATAAAGATCAAAGTAATAAACAATTTTCACATATTGTACAGCTCATTTGGGAAAAATCTGTCAAGGTCCAGAGAACACATTTTGCCCCAAATGAGAAGCACAATGGCTATGTGTCATTTGTAATGGCTTTTCTTTCTCAGCTGATCTGTGTGCAGAAAAACATTTTACGCTCATTGTTCCAGTCACCAAACTGGTTCAGTGAAAAAACAAGCTGAAAAATAATTTAAGAAGCAAGTCTGAAGTGAACCAGCAAAACAGAGATGGTGGGCCTGAACACAATATATACTGAGAGGCTTGATTACTGGATGCAGACCAGGCGGGAGATTACAAATTGGCAGCAGGTGTAAGAGGCAGCGCAGCTTCAAGGAGAACTGAGAGAAAACTGTAGTGATAGGAAACTAAATAATGACGGAAATCAAAGAAGACTAGAAACAAACTGGAAAGCGGTTACAGAGATATGTTGATACAAACCCTGAAAACATACTGAGGGAAAACAAAGATAACTCAAGATCTGTTTATAATACAGGTTAAAAAAAAAAAACACGGGAAACCGGGAGTCACACTCAAAGCAAATCACTGAAAAATAGGTAACTGAGAACATAATAATCTATAAGATGAAAACAATCACATGAACAGTTCCAACTTTAACAATAAACAAAGCAAAACTGATGTGGTTTAAACTCCTAATTTAAGTGACAACAAAAAATGACATAAAGGCCAATAAGCAGGAACCTTAATGATTAAAATCTACATTTTACTCAATGGATTAAAAACTGCAGTTCTGATCTGAGAAACATGCAATCTGTCTTTGAGACAAAACTTTAAAACACAAAATCTTGATTTAGAGCAATTCACTTTTTTGTTTGTTTCACATTTTGAGTTTTCTGTTTATAATTCACTTTTGTTTCTTGAGATTTGAAAGATTAAAAAAGGTTTAATTTATGCAATACTATCAAATAAGATTTTTTTTAAATTATTATTATTGTTATATATTAGCGAAGGTTTTGTTTGATGCTCTGAGAACTGAAGCTAAAGGCCGCATCCCTGTTGTTGTAAATCCAAAAGGTGGAAACGAAGCATCAATAAATAATGTATGTTAAAAAAACTGTTGTTCTTTCTAGTAATAATTTCAAAAGTCATGCTAAAAACCAAAAAAGTCATAGCAATGTTTTTTTAAACTTGACCCCAACGTGGAAGTAAATAAACATGTTATTGATTGTTATAGTTGCAGTAACATTGACACTTTATTGACCCATCCCTGAAGAACAGTGGGCAGCCATCTGTTCTAAGCTTGGGAACATCAACATGACTATCAACATCCACAGCACACGCAGGAGACCAAGAATCAGTCAAGCTAAAAGTAGTTACAGTACAAACAATGAAGAAGTTTTCTGTCCACTGTTTACATCTAATCTCTAACAGATCTGTAAACTCCTCTGTGATTTGACCCTTGATAATTTCACCATCATGTTTCTCTACCTTTTCATTAGGTCTCAGGAGACCCCAGATGTTTTTCTTCTTTTCCCACAAGACTTTTTCTTCCCAGAAGACAACAGTCTCACTTAAACCTGTTACAATCAACTAACTAATTGATCCTGTGAGGATTTTGTTTCAAACACACCCTCCACTTCCCGTAGAGACAAAAATTTTTCAGCCAGATGATGCAGACAACTATTGTTTCAATATTTTTTTTTTTTTTCGTAAAATTGATAGTTATCAGGGAGAGGCTTTCTTAGCACACGTGACTGTGATTGAACTATACATCGTCTATTCTGAGCAAATTTGTAGTGGCATCCAAAACCTTTGTTGTAAATAAAAGACATTGGCACATTTTACTTCTTTACTACCTTTTGTAATTTGTAGACTCAAGAGGTTCAGTGTGTTCGTTGGTCCTTAGGTTCTTTGTTTGGAAATACAGTGGGGCAAAAAAGTATTTAGTCAGCCACCATGTGTAAGTTCTCCCACTTAAAAAGATCAGAGAGGCCTGTAATTTTCATCATAGGTATACCTCAACTATGAGAGACAAAATGAGGAAAAAAAATCCAGAAAATCACATTGTCTGATTTTTAAAGAATTTATTTGCAAATTATGGTGGAAAATAAGTATTTGGTCACCTACAAACAAGTAAGATTTCTGGCTTTCACAGACCTGTAACTTCTTTAAGAGGCTCCTCAGTCCTCCACTCGTTACCTGTATTAATGGCACCTGTGTGAACTCGTTATCAGTATAAAAGACACCTGTCCACAACCTCAAACAGTCACGCTCCAAACTCCACTATGGCCAAGACCAAAGAGCTGTCAAAGGACACCAGAAACAAAATTGTAGACCTTCACCAGGCTGGGAAGACTGAATCTGCAATAGGTAAGCAGCTTGGTGTGAAGAAATCAACTGTGGGAGCAATTATTAGAAAATGGAAGACATACAAGACCACTGATAATCTCCCTCGATCTGGGGCTCCACGCAAGATCTCACCCCGTGGGGTCAAAATGATCACAAGAACGGTGAGCAAAAATCCCAGAACCACACGGAGGGACCTAGTGAATGACCTGCAGAGAGCTGGGACCAAAGTAACAAAGGCTACCATCAGTAACACACTACGCCGCCAGGGACTCAAATCCTGCAGTGCCAGACGTGTCCCCCTGCTGAAGCCAGGACACGTCCAGGCCCGTCTGCGGTTTGCTAGAGAGCATTTGGATGATCCAGAAGAGGATTGGGAGAACATCATATGGTCAGATGAAACCAAAATAGAACTTTTTGGTAGAAACTCAACTTGTCGTGTTTGGAGGGGAAAGAATGCTGAGTTGGATCCAAAGAACACCATACCTACTGTAAAGCATGGGGGTGGAAACATCATGCTTTGGGGCTGTTTTTCTGCAAGGGGACCAGGACGACTGATCCGTGTAAAGGAAAGAATGAATGGGGCCATGTATCGTAAGATTTTGAGTGAAAACCTCCTTCCATCAGCAAGGGCATTGAAAATGAGACGTGGCTGGGTCTTTCAGCATGACAATGATCCCAAACACACCGCCCGGGCAACGAAGGAGTGGCTTCGTAAGAAGCATTTCAAGGTCCTGGAGTGGCCTAGCCAGTCTCCAGATCTCAACCCCATAGAAAATCTCTGGAGGGAGTTGAAAGTCCGTGTTACCCAGCGTCAGCCCCAAAACATCACTGCTCTAGAGGAGATCTGCATGGAGGAATGGGCCAAAATACCAGCAACAGTGTGTGAAAACCTTGTGAAGACTTACAGAAAACGTTTGACCTCTGTCATTGCCAACAAAGGCTATATAACAAAGTATTGAGATTAACTTTTGTTATTGACCAAATACTTATTTTCCACCATAATTTGCAAATAAATTCTTTAAAAATCAGACAATGTGATTTTCTGGATTTTTTTTCCTCATTTTGTCTCTCATAGTTGAGGTATACCTATGATGAAAATTACAGGCCTCTCTGATCTTTTTAAGTGGGAGAACTTACACAATTGGTGGCTGACTAAATACTTTTTTGCCCCACTGTATCTTTCTCCTCAAAAGGCAAAGAACATTCGATGTTACTGCAAATCAATTTTAAATAATTTTAAGTGTAATTATTATGACCAATGCAAGAAAACTGAAGCACGCTACTCTATTTGAGATTCCATCATGATTTCTGACCATTTTCTTGCCCCCCAGGGTTTGAAAAATATGAAAAGTATACATCAAATGTTTTATCGTTAATTTTTGTTTCTATATTTTTCATCAAATAAATTCTCCCAGGACAGGAACATTAAATATGATGTTATTTTTACTTTCTTTGCATTGTCAGAGCAACAGGCAAATGTTTGGACACACTCAGAGGAGAAGGACCCAACAATGGCCAAGTTTCAAAATTTTAGCTTAAAGTTTTAAAAGTTATTCAGTAGCCTACTGCTTTAAGCTACTGTTTTGAAACTTGTCTGAATGGATACTAACCAAAAAACATGTTCAGCTTCATATCAGATATCACTCTGGACCCTCTGATCGCTCTACAAAACGCTGAGAAACTTCAGTGCTTCAAGTCGCGGCCGTGAGTGGGTGGTTCCTTTGCTGCTTTACGGCAACGCTGTTTGTTGCAGCAGTGGTCGCCATTCGCTCCTATAAAGGCAAGCAGTTAGCTTCTTTGGCTCACTGACCGGCTGTTTACAACAATTGTAATTCCGCTTTTAACCACTGGTTGGAAAAACCGGAAACATTACCTAGTACTGCTATAAGCTAGAAAGGTGTGAATATAAAAGTATGCCATACAATGTTGACAAAACTGGAAAAAACTTGAAAAATTGTACCCATTGCTAATAATCTTTATTTTTGGCAAAACAGGTGAGAAACCCAGCTTTATGAAATGCCTCCATAGTAACACTAATCAGAGTTTAAATATGTCACCAAAAGTTGTTTTTTACACAATCATAGTTTTGTATATGTGATTTATTTATTTAGATTTATCAGAGAATGTTAATCTGACTGTTGATGTTGTTTGTTACTTTTGAACTTGTTGTTTACCTATAGTCTTGGTGGTTTTGTTGTATGGGTTGCCATTTGTAAAGTTACACAGTCAAATATTAACAGCAATATTTTTGGTTATTTAGCCTGTAATAGGAGAAAAAAATTAGCTTCATTTTTCAAATGGATAGTTTCACCTTGTTATTCATTTATTTATACATGTTACATTTACTAACTAAATATTTAGTTAACAAGCTAAATATTTAATTTGAAGTTAAATGTTTATTTTACAAAATGATATTTACTTTTCAACCTAAATATTTAGTTTCTAAATTAAATATGTAACTTGAAAGCAAAATATTTTGCTCCAACCTAAATATTTAACTAATATGCAAATTAACTTGCCATTAAGAGGAAGTGGACTAGCAAAATAAAAGCTAGACATTGTGAACTTCTACACCACGGCTCTAGCACCAGCATCTGAACATCTGTGATGTTGGATAATAGTGAGTTATGATTGATTGATTTTAAGCGCTTTAAGTACATTGATGCAGCTCATGAAAAGCTCTTGTAGCGAGCCCAGTCGTGCGTGTGTAGTTGTGCTGTTGTTTACTTTGTAGATAGACTAGGTCTGTTGGTCAAGTTTTTTTTCGTTAACTAGCTAGCTAGCTTTGTAGGCTCGACTTTTTTTTCCCGTTCAAGAGAGTGTTGCTCCAACAACATCATTCACTGATGTTGGAGATCATGGATGACTCTTTTTTTTTGTCCAGATAAAAGAAAACAGAACACCGCAGACTTGGGGATGGTCTAAGTTGGAGGTAGACGAACGCTCTGCCACTGTGTCTGAGTCTAACATGAGTTGTTTAATGGAGGAGCTATGGCTCGCCAGAGAAACGGACACTGAGATCAGACAACAAGAGCAGGTGCAATGATAAAAGTTAAATGAGTCTTTTTTTGGGGTGTTTTAGGACCCAGTTCAGGTGGTGGCAAACTGGAACAAATAATTGTTGTCGGTCCAAAGGTTGTGAATATGTACATGTGTAAATGCTTTCTTTTTCAATAAAAGTGTGCAGAGCTACAAAGATGTGTCATGAATCCTCCCATGAGGGTTATACTTGTGGCATATTAGGGTGAAAAACAAAACTGAGGCAGCAGTCTGCAAGTTCACTGTAAAAGTTTGCAAGGTTCAGCTTTTATGTCGATAGTCCACTTGCGCTTATCGGCAAGTGAATTTGCGTATTAGGTTAATATTTAGATTGGCGCTAAATATTTAGCTTTCAAGCTAAATGTTTAATTTAAAAACTAAATATTTAGTCCAGAAAATAAATATTTAGGTCAGATCAAAATATCTAATTTGCAAACTAAAAATTTAGTTTAAATATTTATTTTTGAAAAGAAATTTGTAGCTTTTCAGCTAAATGTTTCGTATGTAAATGTAACATTTAAAAGTAAATGAATAACAAGGTAAAAATATGCATTTGAAAAATGAACCTCATTTTTTTATCCTATGACAGGCTAAATAACCAAAAATATTTCTGTTAATATTTGACTGTGTAATTTTACAAAGGGCAGACAATATTGTTGTTCTGCCAGGCTTCTAAGTATCCGAGTGGCACAGAAGCCAGCTGCACATCGGATGCGGAGGACACAGACCAGGATGACCCTAAGCTGCCGCCACCAGCACCTGCTCCCAAGCCATCGCATGTGCCAATGACCTGCTGCACTACCTGGTGGACTCAGGGAACAAAACCTCCTCAACCAGATGACTGAAATTCATGACGAATTGAACAGGCAACTGGTAGCCAAGAGGTGCAACACCAGAAAGACTACACTGGACTCTCTTTTTTTAAGTGACAGTTTCTGCATAATGCCAGTTTCTCCCTTATGTAAACAATGTAAACGCCGATCATGAGCATTTTCCTAATAATGAAAAAACACTCACAGGTATCCATTAAATTTTATTCAAAGTTGAGACATATTCAGAAATGGATTTGACCATGTGTTATTTCATAAAATAAGCTGATGTACTGAGGAAATGGTTTACAGACATTACAAGATGACGAGACACCCAGACATCCTACCCCTCTGGGGCGGACACCCCACCATAACAGACAAAACATCTGGTCCTGTCAGTGTCTGCTATAGTTAAGTTTCACTGTAGTCTCTTTGCCTTAGTTATATTTATTTGTGCTCAATTACCATGTGTATTTTATTTCTTTGTGCTTTTATTCAGACTGTGCTGTTACTTTTATGTTGGGCCTTATTTGTGCTTCTGATGATTTTTATTAGTTTCAGAGTCCCTCCTGTTTATCTTTTGATTATATTCATTTGCCTTTAGTGTTTTTTATTTCTGTTCACAATTTTTCCTTATTTGTATTTGTTCATAATACCTTAGTTTTGATTTAGAGTCTTCTCTGTTTGTAATTTACATTCAATGAGTTCTTTGTAATTCATTTGTGTCAGTCAGAATTCTGAGTAAATATTCAGAATTCTGAGCTAAAAGTCAGAATTCTTTTTTTTTTCTTCAGTGGCCCTAATCTTCTTCCGTACTTTGCACTTCTATGTTCTCTGTCCACTTAATATACCACACCTGTTCACCATTAGCCTGATTCATTCATTGCCCTTAATCTCCAGCCGTTTGCAATCAGCAATCACCTGACCTCTGTATAAATTCTCCTTTGTTTGTTCACTTCTTCATGTTTCTGTGTCTCGTGTTATGCTCTTCATTATTCTGAAGGTTTATTTGTAGTCACTTTGTCATTAAAAGTATTCTGTTTCATTTTTACATTGAGTTTCTGAGATCTGCCTGCACCTGGATCCATTGTGCTCATTTGACTGAATATTTCATAAAAGAAACTCTTACCCCCACAATTTTATTAGTAAATGTATAACTCACAAAAAGTTACAGATACTGTATTTGGCTTTTAGGTAAAAATTTTAAGTTCTCGCTACTGGGATGTTACATCATGAACGAAGGGCATTTAAGTTGAAATGTGCAGTAATGATTTCCTTATCTCAATTTATTGAAATAAAAGTCAACCAAGTGGTGGGTAAACCACAACAAAACATATCAGTGTCTCAACGTGTCATGTGACCTTGCGCATCAATTCCAGCTTGATAACAAAGTCTTGTGCTGTTCACAAGTCAATTTCTTGTCTGTTGAGGCGTGACGTCCTGGTCTTCATGAAGGGCAGCCCTCAGGTCATTGAGGTTGTTAGTTCAGAGACACGAGCCTCTACATGGTGACTCAGCTGATCTTAGAGGTTTTCTATGGGATTCAAATCTCTCCATTCGAGGTGTCACAGTCTCCAGCAGCCGTTCCCTGTGAAGATGAAATCAGGCCTGTGTTGTTTATGCAGAGGGACAATTACTGAGCTTATTTTAAACATCTGTGAGATTTCAGGCTTGTTGTATTCATTGTGTATTTGCCACAAATGGCATCCATCTTTTCTCTTCCTTGATGCAAAAGTATAATTACTATATACACACACTTTTTTGTTCTTTAATCTCTGGTAAATGACTTTACATACATCAATCTGCTTTTTGCTGACAAACATAAGATTTTGTGGGTCAGTTCTCTCATTCAGGCTGATCCTGAAAACACCCAGTTATTGGCAACAAAATCCCACAGAAAAGGAATTTTCAGTCAACACACGTTAAGGCAAACTGGTGTAAGACAACTGGTATGTTCTTCCTGAGTATCAGCTGGTTAATCAGCTGAATAACTTCAGAACTCCCCAGTGACTCAGTACAGTGGTCGACTGTTATATGCACGACCTCGGTGCCCAGCAGTTTTGTGCATATGTAAGTGTTTTGTGCATTTATCCGTCGGTGGTCATTTGGACTGTAAACACTGGTAGCAGCGTTCAGTATTGATAACAGATAAACAGAAATGATGTAATAACGCAATTAAAATATATTAGGAGAATAAAACTGTCAAACAGACAGAGTTATACTTGTAGAGCGGATCCACTATAACACTGGTAACAGATGCGCCAGATAGGCCTACTCGTGATAAGTGTGATTTATTACCTTTTTTCAAGTTCTGCAAAATCCTTTTAATGCCCCATTTATTTAAATTGGGGGAAGAGAGTTTATGGGCATCAGCAGTGTTGGGAACATTAATTTAAAAAGTAATTAGTTATAATTACTCACTGCTTGTTCCAAAAAGTAATTGAGTTAGTAACTGAATTACTCTACAAAAAGTAACTAGTTACCAGAGAAAGTAACTGAGTGATTTCTTGTGCTAAGCTAATAACACTTGGCAACAAAACTGATTCTTCTTCAACACGTGGTCTGTCAGCACCAGGGATCACAGTTTGTTTTATGGATTTATAGTAACGCACTGCATTTTACGTTCACTAACGATAACGGCGTTGTAAAATTGAAAATTGTTATTCGATATTTCCGTTGCTGAAAATCCAACCACGTTGCGTAATACTGTTACTTTAAACGGCGTTATTCCAAACACTGGACATCAGTGTGATCTGAAGAACACAGGTACAGTGGGGCAAAAAAGTATTTAGTCAGCCACCAATTGTGTAAGTTCTCCCACTTAAAAAGGAAAATAAGTATTTGGTCACCTACAAACAAGTAAGATTTCTGGCTTTCACAGACCTGTAACTTCTTTAAGAGGCTCCTCGGTCCTCCACTCGTTACCTGTATTAATGGCACCTGTGTGAACTCGTTATCAGTATAAAAGACACCTGTCCACAACCTCAAACAGTCACGCTCCAAACTCCACTATGGCCAAGACCAAAGAGCTGTCAAAGGACACCAGAAACAAAATTGTAGACCTTCACCAGGCTGGGAAGACTGAATCTGCAATAGGTAAGCAGCTTGGTGTGAAGAAATCAACTGTGGGAGCAATTATTAGAAAATGGAAGACATACAAGACCACTGATAATCTCCCTCGATCTGGGGCTCCACGCAAGATCTCACCCCGTGGGGTCAAAATGATCACAAGAACGGTGAGCAAAAATCCCAGAACCACACGGAGGGACCTAGTGAATGACCTGCAGAGAGCTGGGACCAAAGTAACAAAGGCTACCATCAGTAACACACTACGTCGCCAGGGACTCAAATCCTGCAGTGCCAGACGTGTCCCCCTGCTGAAGCCAGGACACGTCCAGGCCCGTCTGCGGTTTGCTAGAGAGCATTTGGATGATCCAGAAGAGGATTGGGAGAACATCATATGGTCAGATGAAACCAAAATAGAACTTTTTGGTAGAAACTCAACTTGTCGTGTTTGGAGGGGAAAGAATGCTGAGTTGGATCCAAAGAACACCATACCTACTGTAAAGCATGGGGGTGGAAACATCATGCTTTGGGGCTGTTTTTCTGCAAGGGGACCAGGACGACTGATCCGTGTAAAGGAAAGAATGAATGGGGCCATGTATCGTAAGATTTTGAGTGAAAACCTCCTTCCATCAGCAAGGGCATTGAAAATGAGACGTGGCTGGGTCTTTCAGCATGACAATGATCCCAAACACACCGCCCGGGCAACGAAGGAGTGGCTTCGTAAGAAGCATTTCAAGGTCCTGGAGTGGCCTAGCCAGTCTCCAGATCTCAACCCCATAGAAAATCTCTGGAGGGAGTTGAAAGTCCGTGTTGCCCAGCGTCAGCCCCAAAACATCACTGCTCTAGAGGAGATCTGCATGGAGGAATGGGCCAAAATACCAGCAACAGTGTGTGAAAACCTTGTGAAGACTTACAGAAAACGTTTGACCTCTGTCATTGCCAACAAAGGCTATATAACAAAGTATTGAGATTAACTTTTGTTATTGACCAAATACTTATTTTCCACCATAATTTGCAAATAAATTCTTTAAAAATCAGACAATGTGATTTTCTGGATTTTTTTTTCCTCATTTTGTCTCTCATAGTTGAGGTATACCTATGATGAAAATTACAGGCCTCTCTGATCTTTTTAAGTGGGAGAACTTACACAATTGGTGGCTGACTAAATACTTTTTTGCCCCACTGTACATATGAAGGACTTTGCTCCCTACAGGAATCCCTGCTGCTGGATAGTCGATGATCATAATGATTCTGCAAAGAAGAAAACGTTACATTCATCCTTCAAAATACATTTGAACTGAGCTACTGTAACATCCTTGGAGAGGACTGATGTCAAACTATCCTGCAGGTTTTAAGTGTTTCTCTGCTTTAACCCACTTGATTGAAATTATCAGCTGTCAACAAATACTGCAGATGCCAGTGATTAATAGATGGAGAACAGGTGTGTGATAAACATAATAGAAAACAGAGCTGAGGGGGGAAATGTGAAGGCCTAATAACACAAGGAAAACAATAAACAAAGTTAAATCCAGTGACTTCACCCCAAACTCCCAAAGAACATGTGGCAAAAACAAAATTCTAAAATTTTGCAATGAAAAATTCTTGTTAGGAAATTCAATTTTATGTTGGAGTGTTTTTTTTTTGTTTTTTTTTTAGGATCCAAATCTATTTCTTTTTGTGGTTTGGTCCTGTAAGTCCAGAGAATATCTGTATGTGCATGTTATTAATTGAAAATGTGATTTCTATACCATAAATACAGCTTTTATTTTAAGGGTTTTTTTCTTTTTGCAGTCATGAAATTATCTACAGATTTTATTAATAGCTCTAGTTAAACTACTGTAACTGATGGTGGAACCTCATATCATTGTGAGCCTTCATGCACTTGATCACCTTAGTTTTCAGAAAAACAACTTTAATCCCCTGATTAAGTTCCTATTTTAAAGTTTAGACTGTGACAAACTTCACTAATAAGTTTCTCATGTCAGGAAATTGTAAATATAACTGAGTTGCCTTGCTGTATCGTCTCACTGTGACAACCTCTGGATGAAGTTAGTGATCACAGATCCTGTGTGTCATGTTCATTCAGTCTTAGGCTGCTGCTGCTGTAACCTGCACCTCTCTACCTGCAGGATGATTCACATGGAGGGAAACTACACACGGGTGTCAGAGTTTTTTATTGTGGGCTTTCCGAGCCTTAAACTGGAGTATTTCCACCTGGTTGCATGGTTCTTCTTCATCCTCTATGTCACCACAGTGGTGGGCAACCTGGCTCTAGTGGTTGTGTTCGCTTTGGAGCATAACCTCCAGAAACCTATGTATATCGTTATGGTCAGCCTAGCTCTGTCTGACATTGGTAAATTTTATTTGGAATTATTTTAGGAGATTATAATTGAAAACAAATGAACAGGCTCATAAGTTTTGTTTGGTTTTATTTAATAAGGTTTTACCACCGTGGCTATACCGAAACTCATTGCTCGTTACTGGTGGAATGATGGGAGTATCGGATTTTACCAATGCCATTTCCAAAAACATATGATACACTATTTTGGCAGCTTAAACTCCCTGATTTTGATGACCATGGCTGTGGACCGATATCTGGCCATCTGTTTTCCTTTCAGGTAGCAACTGTAATCATTTCACACCCAACATTAATAACATGACAACAATCACACCATTCTCTCTTTCTTTTTTTATCTCCCTCTTCTCTCAGATACTCCATGTTGATGACAATCCCGACCATGACGGTGGTGAACATCATCTCCTGGGTCGTGGCACACGTCTTCCCCTCCATTTCCTTCTTCAGTTTTACCCAGTTGTCGTTTTGTGGGTCCAATCTAATCATCCAAGGCTTCTGCGATACTTTGTCACTGAAAACAATAGCATGTGGAGACACAAGTTCTGAGTACAATCCTGCCTATATTGTAGCAATGTTTATTCTTTATGTTCCTTTTGGGTTTATCATCTTCTCATACATCAGTATTATATTTTCAATCCTGCAGATGGTCAACAAACAGGTGAGTTTAATCTCATTTCATGCTTAAAAAAGGGGGTTTTGTATCTGATTAAACAGGAAAGCTGCATAGTTCTGCAGAATTTATGATTATCTAACCCCAATCTGCTGTTTTTGCCCCACAGGGCAGAAAGAAGACCTTTTCTACATGTGCCACTCAGGGCTTCATCATTTCCATCTACTACATTCCTCGCTTCTTTGTCTACTCAACTCCATATTTTCCGAACCTGACAATGACCCCTGACATGCGAATACTCACAACTCTTTTCTACAGCTTCTTTCCTCCGTTAATAAACCCGTTCATTTACTGTCTGAGAACCAAAGAGATCCGAGAAATATTCAGACGTTGGGTTCAGAGGAGAAAAATCATTAAACCTAATCCGACACAAAATACTGCCGTTTCACACAGTGTCACACTGAAAAGAGTCTCATGACCATGTGTTATGGGGGGAAAATATTTGTATAATTATGGTTTTTGTAAATAGTTAATGTGAAAATAAGCATTTACAATTTTATCTACAACTGGATTTTTAAAATGTTCTTATACACTCCAAACACGTTTTTCCTCATCCAAACTTCTTTCACTAAAAAACCTGTTGCAGTTAATTCCTTCAATTGTATCTGAAGAGAAAAATGTTAGAATTAGTTCATTTGGTTTGCATACCCTTTCCCGTTTAATCTGTATTAGTTCAAAAAAAAATTTTGTGATACTTTTACGTTAAACTGGCATTTCTTTATGCACATGTGCAGCTCTCTTTAACATGACTCTATAATATGTCTTATTTTTAAAAAATTTTTGGACATTTTCTGTATCAAGGTGTGAAAACACTGTAACAAAAGTGACCAATTGAAATGTATTCAGTCAAACTATCTGTGCAGAGAGGAAACTCGCTGAAAGTGAAGGTTTCACATGTACGATATCAAACTCCCTGAAAAAATGTATGATTAAAAGGTCTGCAGTAAATGAAAACTGTTGAATAAATCAGCTTATATTATTATTATTATTATTATTATTAGCATCATGATAATAATTATTACAATTATTAAATATTATTAGTAGTAGTATTAATAATAATAATAATAATTCAAGTGAACCATGTTTGAATGAAGTAATTTACAGTTTTTCAGATGCTGGAGCGCGAGTAGAACTTTGTTTTATTTCCTTAGAATTAAAGCGCAGAATTAATTTTTACTCATAAATAAAAGGAATAAATATATTTACTACCATGAAGTTAGGTCTTAAAGGAAGACACATGAGACTAAATTTAACAATAAAAACTTTTTTACTTTATACAGAGTTGTTTAGGTCCGTCATTTTCAATACAGGGGTTAAAATATGAAATAAATAAATAAATATTTTTTTCTTTCACCTTCAGAGACAATAAAAATCTCAAGGTAAAAGATTTTACCTTTTTTTTTTTTTATTGTGTATTTATAGAAAGTCACCAGTGGGTGAAAACAGTTGTCATAAAAGCATTTGGCCACTAGATGGCAGCAGCTACAAACTTTATAAAGGTCAGCGAAGAAACACTCATTAAAACTCAAGCCTTGTGCAATCTGTGCAGGATTTCACCCTTTTATTACATCATACCCTTCTAATTTTAACAAAACATAAAACTTTGTTTTTTGAAAAATAATTGTTAGACCGGGTGTCAGACACATCAGTTAACACTTAATCTCATTTATGTTTATGTCCTGTTGATGTAAATGTCAAATACATTTTGCACTTTCTATAACTGAACCAGCACCAACAGTCTTCCACTGTCCTTTAAAAGATGGACTCATGTAAAATATCTGGACCTGGTCTCTGTTTGGGGGACCCCGCAAGACTGAGAGGAAAGGAGGAGCGAGGGATGAAAACAAGGAGGAGAAAAAGAAGAAAAACACAGATGACAACAGAACAGTCATCATGTGAATGAATGAGCTTTTCAGAGCTTCCCACTCATTGCACAGACTTTATTCTTAAGAAGCTTAGTTTTCTTAAACCTAAAATAACCCACATGGATAATATTTACTTGTCCAATGAGTCATTAAGTCCATGAGGCAGTACAACTTTACCTCAGCAGCTCCCAGGACAGCAGACTGAACAGAGTTCTTTCTGCTGCACTTTGACCTGCTCACTGTTGTGCAACAATGTGTTCGTCATGAAAAATTAATTCAGTTTGATGTTTCTTTGTCTTGTGTTGGGTTTTCTTCTGCTAGAATGATTAATTAGGAGGTAAATAAAGCTCTTCTTGCATGTTCAGTCTTACCTTTAAGGGCAGATAGAACATTTACTATAAATGGGAATCTGATGTTCTGATTCAAACACGTTCCGACACAAAGTACCTGAATGTGACGAGTAACGTGCACAAGTTTGAACAAACTCTGCAGAATCTTTGTTGCTTTTAACAGCACATAAAGAAAAGATTATTTGTTTTTCAAAAGAACATTTTCTTTGACAATTTAATCTGGAGTTTTAGATTAAAGAAACTTGAGGTCAGAGATCTGATCTTCCACCACTTTGTATCTTCTTCTTTACCAAAAGTTCATTTCCATCTGAACAAAGTGGCTTCATCCCTGTGTTTTTAAATTAATGAAGAATTTTCTCCAATTTTGCTTCAAGTTTGTACATGTACTTACTAATAATCAGTCACAAACCTCCTGCTCAGCTCAGGTGAAGTTAAAAACTGAAGAAAAGAAAATCTAAATTATTATTTGCATTTTACTTCCTGAAGATTCTTTTTAACAAACAAATAAAAACATAATATAAATGGTGAAGGTAGAAATTCCCAAATTTAATCTGAGCAGCTTTCAGACTTTTGTGACAACCTACACCCAAAAAATGGTGGAACAATTTGAGAAATATTTTTTCTCAACATAAAATTGTGAAGATCCAACTGTCTCCAGTGAATAATATCATCAAAACATTCAGAGAATTGGGAGGGACAGGGTTAAAGGTGAAACATCTCAAGATTTATGGTCCCACATGTGGAACGGCTCCATCAGTGCTGAAAATACAGAGTTGTTAGAGCAACATCTGCTGTTGCTTAGACAACAACTCTCTCAGAGAAGACCTTACATGTTTCAGCAAGACAATATTAAACCACATCCTGCATCATCACAACAGTCTGGCTTCACAGGAGAAGAGTCCAGGTGTTGAACTGATCCGCTTGCAGTCCAGAACTTTGAAATCAAATCAATCAAATCCAAAATACTTCATTAATCCCTGAAGGGAAATTAAATGTTGTTGTAGCTCAGTTCTTGTTCAGGGAGCCATTGTAGAGGGTCCTAACGGTGGACGGGAAGGGTCCTCCCGGCAGAGGGTCCTAGCGGTGGACGGGAAGGGTCCTCCCGGCAGAGGGTCCTAGCGGTGGACGGAAAGGGTCCTCCTTGTAGAGGGTCCTAACGGTGGACGGGAAGGGTCCTCCTTGTAGAGGGTCCTAACGGTGGACGGGAAGGGTCCTCCTTGTAGAGGGTCCTAATGGTGGACGGGCAGGATCTCCCTGTAGAGGGTTTCATCAACATTTGGAGCACCATGAAAAGAAAAATCTGCCCACAAAGACCCAAAACTGTTAATCAGCTAGAATCATGTATCAGAGAAGAATGAGACAGCGTTCATCTCCTAAATCTCCAACAGCTGCTCTCCTCAGTTACCAGATGTTTACAGGCAGATGTTAAAACATTACACATCACCTTGCTCCAACTTCCATATACAGTGGGGCAAAAAAGTATTTAGTCAGCCACCAATTGTGTAAGTTCTCCCACTTAAAAAGATCAGAGAGGCCTGTAATTTTCATCATAGGTATACCTCAACTATGAGAGACAAAATGAGGAAAAAAAATCCAGAAAATCACATTGTCTGATTTTTAAAGAATTTATTTGCAAATTATGGTGGAAAATAAGTATTTGGTCAATAACAAAAGTTAATCTCAATACTTTGTTATATAGCCTTTGTTGGCAATGACAGAGGTCAAACGTTTTCTGTAAGTCTTCACAAGGTTTTCACACACTGTTGCTGGTATTTTGGCCCATTCCTCCATGCAGATCTCCTCTAGAGCAGTGATGTTTTGGGGCTGACGCTGGGCAACACGGACTTTCAACTCCCTCCAGAGATTTTCTATGGGGTTGAGATCTGGAGACTGGCTAGGCCACTCCAGGACCTTGAAATGCTTCTTACGAAGCCACTCCTTCGTTGCCCGGGCGGTGTGTTTGGGATCATTGTCATGCTGAAAGACCCAGCCACGTCTCATTTTCAATGCCCTTGCTGATGGAAGGAGGTTTTCACTCAAAATCTTACGATACATGGCCCCATTCATTCTTTCCTTTACACGGATCAGTCGTCCTGGTCCCCTTGCAGAAAAACAGCCCCAAAGCATGATGTTTCCACCCCCATGCTTTACAGTAGGTATGGTGTTCTTTGGATCCAACTCAGCATTCTTTCCCCTCCAAACACGACAAGTTGAGTTTCTACCAAAAAGTTCTATTTTGGTTTCATCTGACCATATGATGTTCTCCCAATCCTCTTCTGGATCATCCAAATGCTCTCTAGCAAACCGCAGACGGGCCTGGACGTGTCCTGGCTTCAGCAGGGGGACACGTCTGGCACTGCAGGATTTGAGTCCCTGGCGGCGTAGTGTGTTACTGATGGTAGCCTTTGTTACTTTGGTCCCAGCTCTCTGCAGGTCATTCACTAGGTCCCTCCGTGTGGTTCTGGGATTTTTGCTCACCGTTCTTGTGATCATTTTGACCCCACGGGGTGAGATCTTGCGTGGAGCCCCAGATCGAAGGAGATTATCAGTGGTCTTGTATGTCTTCCATTTTCTAATAATTGCTCCCACAGTTGATTTCTTCACACCAAGCTGCTTACCTATTGCAGATTCAGTCTTCCCAGCCTGGTGAAGGTCTACAATTTTGTTTCTGGTGTCCTTTGACAGCTCTTTGGTCTTGGCCATAGTGGAGTTTGGAGCGTGACTGTTTGAGGTTGTGGACAGGTGTCTTTTATACTGATAACGAGTTCACACAGGTGCCATTAATACAGGTAACAAGTGGAGGACCGAGGAGCCTCTTAAAGAAGTTACAGGTCTGTGAAAGCCAGAAATCTTACTTGTTTGTAGGTGACCAAATACTTATTTTCCACCTTAATTTGCAAATAAATTCTTTAAAAATCAGACAATGTGATTTTCTGGATTTTTTTTCCTCATTTTGTCTCTCATAGTTGAGGTATACCTATGATGAAAATTACAGGCCTCTCTGATCTTTTTAAGTGGGAGAACTTACACAATTGGTGGCTGACTAAATACTTTTTTGCCCCACTGTATATTCATCAGCTGCTGTATTATTTATGTTCCATTTTACAAATGATGGCAACCTGTTTTATTTACAGATGTTGGGTTTGTAGAAGGACACCAACAGGTTTGTCTGGTGTTGGACTGTAGAAATGTTAGAACTTTGTATTAACTGCTCTTGTTAACCTCAGTAGATAAACTTCTTTACTGACGTATTTTTATTCAGTTCATATCTTCAGTTTCATTTGTGTGCACAGATAAGTTTTAATCCTCACTTCCAACAGTTTTAAACAACTTTTTTTTTGGCTTAACTTTATTTTTAAATACCTACTGAGTTTAAGTTCAGCTAAAAAAAAAAAAGAAAAACCTGACGTCTGGTGTTCTGATTGAATCCTCGTTTATCGCTCGTTGGCAGTTTTCTTATAATTCATAAGCAGTGAAGCACGACAGAAAGGAAGCGCACTTTAATAACCTTTATTTAGTTTACAGATGTTTTTCATTTTGAAGTTTGAAGGAGGGAGGAAAAGGGGAAAAGGAAACATTAGTGCTATTTACACTCAAAAAATGTTCATTTCTGTACAGATTTCAACCCTGATCAATATAAACAATATTATTTAAGACCTAGTGCTGTTACAAAGCAATTAAAGCAAAAAAAAGAAAACGGGTTACATTAAATTATAAAACAGCACAGAAAAAAACAGCATAAAAAACCATCAGTTCATCGTTAATTAGGGAGGATTTGTTGCTGTTAAAACACAAGACAACGTCAGTGAGCGACTGTGAGCTGGCTAGAAGCTAACCGTATACACAATCATAATCTAAACACCAATATAATGTAAATCACCAGGATCTAAAATCATCATGTTCTATAGAAGGTTCATATTAAATATATTCTACACTTGTCTTAGTTTGGAGCATTACTTCCATTGGAAACATATAAAATAAAAATAAAACCTTTTTTTTTATACATTTGCATTCATCTGATGAGAGAGCACATGCTTCATTTGTGCAAAATTGACTTTTTTTTTTTTAATGCAAAATGAGAAATAAAGGAAGCTAATTAAGAGAGAAAAGATCTGGCTTCCCTGTCAGAGTGATCCTTCACAACACTGATAGAAAACAGGAACATGATGAGATCTGGATGCTGAAAGGAGACGAGAGCTTTTATAATGAAGCCAGTATCTCACTGTGCCACGACAACAGACGGCGAACTGCATTCAGGGCAGGGTTACCAAAACAAACACCAGGGTTCTCAATTTCCTTGCGTGACTTGGAGAGCCTCCGATTTGTGAGGCTGGAATCCTGAGCAAGTTTGAAAAGTTTTAGATTTTTTTTTTTCCTCCCAATAGTCTCAGAGACGCGTCTGAAAGGATTCCGGATCAAAAAGTGTGAGAAATGTGATGCACCTTTTGCGAAGGAGTTGGCGGCTTGTGAAACTAAACCGTGACTGATCGGAGACGAGAAGAGAGTTTGATATTTAGACCATGACAAAACCGACTAAAATGAGGATATGTTGCAAAGAATTTAAGACACTTTGTGACTATAAGAAATTTGAGCTACAATATATTGCAGATTTAAAATTCGTGAAAAGTGTCACAAATATCAAGATTGTGATTTCGAATGAAAATTGGTTTGTTTTCGCCACCTTGTCAAAACCCAGTGAGATACTGTCATCAGCTTTCCACACTGATCAGTCAGTAAAAAACTAATATCCAAGGCAAGACCCCTAATACTGCTCAGAATTATTAGGCTTCATGTGGCTAAAATCAGATAAGAGCAGGATGCGTTCGGTCTGCATCAACAGAAAAACTCATTCTCTTCTCTCGTGACCTTTAAGGGCACGTGTACAGGAGGGCAGTAAAAGGACACAAGTGTCTGTAGGTGTGAGTGTGAAATACTGTTTGTGAGTGAATCTGAACAGGCACAACTTTGTCTGCTGCACTGAGACATTTTTACACAAACGGTTGCAGACCGAGAGTCATTTCATGAGCTAATTGGTTGAATTTCTGTAAGAGATAAAAAGGCCACGCACGAACTTGGCCACTGCGTTCCAATGACGACACGGTTTGTCTGAACAGTCCAGCTGAGGAAAAGGTGCGTGTAAGTGTACATGTAGAACAGAAAGCTTATTGGAAAAAAAAATGGAAAAAGAAACCATGCAAATCCTGTTCCTTCCTCTAATATTCAGATCTCAAATCAAGTACAACAAAAGGAATCAACTCCGTAGTTAATCAACTTCCTGCTCCCCGATCCCGTCTCGAATTAGCCTGCTGTCGTCCTGTTTGTGTGTGAATGTGCAGAGTGAAGTGGAGAGTGGAATAGAAATTAAAAAAGGGAAGGTGTGCATTTGTGTGTGGACAGGCTTCAGGACAAGAGGACAAGCTCCATGGGATCCAGGACATTGATGGTGTGAATGGACGAGAAGAACGGCAGGCTGGCAGCAAAGGGTCGTATTTACAGAATGACACAGCAGTTACTCTCCCCGGTCTTCTCTCTATTCCTCTGACCTGAAGAAAAACACAAACAATGATCCAGAACAGCTTAATGAACTTGTTGTTGATAATTCTGCAGCACACGGTGTTGACCAATACACACTGTCATGAGCTCAGAAATGTATCACTACCATTATGAAAAAGCTACTGATTCTGTTAAATTTAGTTTTTCAGTATGTTTCTGCCAGTGCTGCTCAAAAATGTGGATGATGGACTGGATGTAAGTGGATGCAGTAGAACGCCACATAAAAGATATTAAATGAGCGCCCCCTTGTGATTGGCTGCAGTACAAGTTTTAAGTCCCGCCCCCACAGTATAAACAAAACGATACTTTTCTTGAGTAAAAACTAAAATCCACCTCAGTTTATTCACATAATTCTCACCTTACTGCTGTTTGTTTAAAACTCATTTTTCTAATGTTTAGGTGTGATTACATACGTGAGTGTGTCCAGTTTTTTACTGGTACTGTATATAATCTGAGTCACTACAAACCCTCAGATGTTTCCTCGTCCTGCAGGGTGAAGAGTAACCAAATCTAAAAGCTCAAGTCATTCCAAAAAACAAAAAAAATGTACATGAAAACAATTAAGTAATTAGGACTGGCCGATCAAGCTGTTCTGTACAGAGGAACAAAATAAAATTCTTTTATTTGCGACATCGTTAATTAGTTACAATTCCATTCCAGTTGATACTGAAAGACAATTTGTATGATCTTCTACAATTTATAAGTAATGTGTAAAATATGAATCAGTTTTTGTTTCTTTACTTTCTGTGATTATTTTTGATTCTGATTCATTTACATAGAACATAAAAAAGATTTTTATAAACGTTAGAACCTCAGGTTCCTCTATTATTTCTTTATATCTTGCAAGTGTCTATTTTCTTTTAGTTTTAAAAAAAATATTTTTAGCTTTTAAAATCCCCAGAATGAAGTTTAGATCTGTTGGGTTTCACACAAACAGTGATAAAATAGAAACCCGTCATCTAGTTTGATTTATACAAGTTCTTTATTTCAGCACAGTGTGCCGTCTCTTGGGGAAACACTTAAAGGAGCCAATTATTTGCACCAGTGGATGTTCCTGAAACAGAAGCCATGTGTAGCAATAAATAATGGCTGGGGGCAGGACATTTCACATTTTTTCAGCTTGTGAAAAGGCGTCTGGAAAAGGGGAAAAAGGAGAGATACAAAGCTGGTTACCTTGGGAATTTGGCTCAGGCAAAGTCTCTCTGGCAACTAAATGCATCACTGTGGTCCTCCCCAGGGGCAGTTTGAGAGCTGGTGAAGGGGGTAAAAAAAAAAAAGGAGGGATGTAAAGGTCATTTTTAGTCCGTACAATGTCATCCAGCATCAGTATCATTTCACTCTTCAGTGGCTTTTCAGAGCTGCATGCAAATAAAAACAGACTTGAAAAGGTTGTGAAGACTAAGCTGCTTCAGCAGGTGTTAAAATACAAAACTAACAGCTGGTTCTGTTTATCAATCATCATCTCTGTGTAGAACATAAACCCACATCTAATTCATTTATTATGCTTGTTTTGTTTTTTTCCTCCAGCTGATCGAATCAAATAAAAACTTTAAACACAACATGGGACACATCAACATGATTATTAAATATTAGCGTAACATGTATTATAATGAAAAAGCCTGAAAATATTTCATGATGTAGCTTTTAAAAGTTTATACAAATGTGTTTGATCATCAGATGATCCTCGTTGTGTCGGATACATCTTATTGCAGGTTGTTCCTTCCTGCAGGTGTTAAACTCTAACCTGACGACATAAAACCATTAAAACAAGTTTTTATGTAAAACTGGTGTTTTTTAAGTGCAACACATCTGGTTTCAACATGTTTACTTAAATTCTGTTGTTTGTATTGTGTTTTTTGAATTGATAACACCATCGCTTTTCGTGCTTTTTTGGTATTTTGTCTTGACTCTAAACCTGTTTCTAACTTGGTAGACTGGCTGCATCTCTGCAACTAGACAGAGGCAGAAGCTCGCTGTGTAGCCCAGGTATCTCTCATCTTGAGCTAAACTACAAGGTGGAGAAGGGACGGTGTGACGAAACGCTGGAAGTCAGCTGCTTCCCTCTGTTCATTAACACGTGAAGAAAATAACAGAAGATAAAAACGAATCAATAAACCGGCAGCAGGATTAAAAATTACATTTTAGTTCTTTCTACTTTACAAACGACCAATTAGCGCATTCATTTTGAAAGCAGCTCATATCAAACTCAGCAGATGTCTGATGTCAGTGACTTGATTAGTGATTCAAGGAAAGTCCATTTGATTACTTCATCACTGTCAATTCATCCAGCAAAAATAACTCCACGAATTTCTTGCTTCATCTTCATGCTAAGGCCTGTGAATCTTTCTTCACTGGCGTTCGTGTTTCAGCCCTAATTACCTCTTTTGTGAATCTGAATATTCTTTTGTTAATGTGTCTTTTAACACACAAAAACTGGAGATGCTTGAGAGCATGTGAAAGCAATTCAACCCTAAATTTGCCCTTCTTTCACAGCTGCTCCGACAGCTACTTCAGGGTGGAAGATTACCACGTTTCAGCTTTCTTCTTTAACCCTCCTGACCGACCTGCCGCCGACGACACGTTTGGGTTTTAGAAACAGAAAACTATCTTTATATTATGTCAAACGGTTCTGCATGATGTGCATCACATGACCATGGGCACCAGTGAACATTCAAATGGTTATTGAAGAATGAGAAGAGATTTATGGAACCTTACGAAGGTAATCTGACTTGAAATGCATAACGGTCCAATCACAGGTCAGAACTGATGCACACATGGAGCAGAGACAGGGGGGGGGGGGTGAAGAGGGTTGGCAGAATGAAGAAAAATCAAGATTTCAATGTATTCTGGAAGCTAAATTAAATAGAAATATTTGAAGACTGAGTGATATGTTGGTACAAAGGTATGAAGCATCTTACTGATAGGAGAACAAGCTCATATCTTATCAACACATGCACTTAGTGAGCTGACAGAAAACTCTCCTTGAGGTTTGCACAGCGTGGAAAAACCCTGAATGAGGTTTGGAGTAAAACCAGCAGGTGCTTGTATTTGGCTCCAAACATTTTAGTACTGTAGCTGGTTTAACAGTTAAATCTGCTGAAGCTAACAGTAAGCACAAATATAACATATTTTACTACCAGTAATAGAATCATGAGTGTAACCACCAAAATATTTCCAGTCAAATTAAAAAAGGAGGTTTAAAAAGTCTAAAAGCTTGAGCTGGGTTCATCCTTGTTTTCGTCACTTTTCATTTTGAAGCTCTCTTCCTTCTCTGTTGCTTCTTTGTCTGCCAGTTTTCCCAGTTTTTCCCTGACCAGTCTCTTTCTCTCTGCTTCCTCTCTACTCCCTCGCTCTGTCAAAGCAGGCTTGTCCAGAGCACTGAGGTACCTCTGTTCTGTGGCTCCGGGGGGAAAAAAAAGATGAAAACAGCACAGAACTTTCCAGCAGCAGCAGCACGCTGCTGTGATTTCATGTGCATGTCTACGAGCACGCGAGCATGTTGCTGCTCCGGGGTTTTCTCACCTCCTAGTGTTACGTTGCCGTGTAGAAAACGTCCCTGGTAGATCAGCCTCAGGATGTTTGGACTGTCGACTTGCTCCTCTTCCCAGTCTGATCGGAAAAAAGAAGCAGATGGAAAGAGAGTAAGAGAGAAACCTGAATATGAAGAACAGTGAAAGGAAAGTTTGGAATATTTGCCTTTCTGGTTCATTTCATGTTAGGCTCTTTATGAAATGCTTTATATTTTTACTTTTCTTACATCTGCATCTTCACTGTATAATCTACAGACCTGCCAACCTTGTCAAAAAAAATTTGAGTACCACTTGGGTTGCGCGGCTTTTTCTTGCAGAATTTGCGATTCCACTCGTGATTTTATTTATATATATATATATATAAATAAAGCAAAAATACACACAGACACACACACGTATACCGTTGCCTCTTTCTCTTTTTTCTGTAGGCTATATATTGGACGTAATATTTATTCTATACAACTAGTAATTTCTACACATTTCACATCAAATGACCACTTTGGTTGTAAGATTCAGATAATTTATTAAATATTTTATTTTTGTCCATGAGATTAAGAAAGAAGACAATTTATTATTACTACTACTATTTATTTTTGCCCTCCCTTCTCTGTTAATACATGTGATGATCACTGATCAATGATGAGCGCTCCTGTGCGCTCATCATTGATAAAGTGACACGCAAATTTTGTGCATGCGCTTGTGCATGTATCGTTCACAGGCGGGCTAGCAACGCCAGCCCAGTCGAGGACCAATCAGCAGAAGTTTCATTGACGGACCGCTCGTTGCCTCCCGCCTAAGGTTAAAGCGATAGCGATGGGTTATGGAGGTCGTTTGTCGCCTCCCGTGTGTTGAGTCCATAAGTTTACATGTAAAGGTTCACATTCACCGAAGGCTGGCCGGTCCGCTGATACACACAGACCCGCACACGCGCGTCCTCACACACATCGAGAGAATTTACCGGAGGATGGAGAGAAGGAGCGGGCAGCAGGACACAGGACGAAGCGGGGGGGGGCGGTGTGTTACGCTGTAGGTTAGGCAGACTTTGTTTTCTCTGCTTTTCTGCGATGATTGGCTGAAACTTCTTCACCACGCTCCAGCATTTTTTTTTTTTTTACAGAACTCACATGTGCGCAGCTTTTAGCGTAGTTTAGAGGGGCGAGTCGTACCCGTGTATTTAGATGCCAAAATGCGTACTTGCTACACAAAATGCGTACAGGTTGGCAGGTCTGAATCTGTAATGTGGAAACTGAAACAGAAACTGAATTTACAGTGAAACCTGTGAGAAGTAAGCTCTGATGTCACGGTTTCAGACTGTAAATCAGCTTTTCGGGTGTAAAAAACCTGCATTTGAATCTCTATTTTCATTTGAGAAAAATGTAAAAATGATTCGGCATGACTTATTTGATGAAAAGTTGTTACTAAATGGTATCATTTAAAACTTTAAACAGTTTCCACAGACACAAAAAATGAAATTTTGCTGAAACAAGCCTCTTTGGAGCCTCTTTACAGTAGAGACATCAAAGTTAAAACCTGTGATAGAAAGTTGGATTTTACACGACTGAACAAGCATTTTGAGATCTTTTTATGGTTTTTAGAAATGTGAAGGTTTATGACTGAGAGATTTTATGAAGGATGTTGAACTGAGATTATACAAGCACGCTCTAACACAAACCTTCCACTTTATTTGCACTTTATAAAACAAACAGTTGGTATTTTTGTCCTCTTTCACTCAGTGTGTCTAACACTGATAAAGAACTTGTGGTTTCCTTGAGGATAACCCCAGAGGACACAGCGATTCAGTCAGATCTTTCTCTGAAGGGTCATTTTAACTTTCTTACCTCGAACATAAAACATTTTAAAGACCCACAAATGGACACGAGTGACCATCAGATCCTTCTGCTAACAGATCGGATCTTTTTATTTAAAACTAGCTGTTTGTTTGAGACTTAATATCTAGTCTGCTTTTCTCTGTTTGAGAGACACAGGTATGCGGTTACCATGGTGAACCTAATTAGCAGCTGGAAGCAGCTTCAACATTTTATTATGGATCTTTGAGCAGCATGCGCTCCTTTAACAGTTGATTAGAACATCAGCATTTTGAGCAGACGTTTGATGCAAAGTGTCTTATTTCTTAGCGTGAGGGTTTTATGAGACGCGCTGCAAGACCTGAAAAAGAATATTGGGAAAAGAAAAAGACAGGGTGTGGACTGGGAAGAGCTACAGAAGAAAAGTCTGGCGGCCAGATGTTTGTATCTTTTGACTGTTGAAGCTGAGATCTGTTGTCTCAGAGGAACACGAGGCGCTGAACACTAAAACCCGTTTGTTTTTTTTATGGATCCTGGACAACAGCTCCGCACACTTTCTGAAGACGTGTAAAGTTTTGAACTGAACACTTTTTTGCTTGTTTGTTCAGCATTTCAACGTTCTCGAGTTGATCTTGACTCAAAGGCTGTTTCAGTTCATAACAACAGAAAAATAAAGAACTAGAATGTGGCTCAGAACTTTGATGGTATGAACAACACACTGAATCAAGTGTCAGGGAGGCGGCATCATTCCTGGAAAAACACAATCTTCAGCTTTGTACTAGAAACAATGAAGAGCTGCTCACCCATTGGCCAGTTGTCATAAACATGTTTGGCGATGTCTGCAGCGGAGTCGTTGGGAGAGAAGAGGAACTCTTTCGTCTTGCCACTGACTAAAATAAGTCGTAGGTTTATCTGCAACAAAACACACAAAGAGAATAAAAATGTAATTAGATTTAATAATATATCTGATAAAACAGCTTCCTGATATTTAAACCTTCTACCAGGAAATACCCAGGTCCAAGTTGTAGTATTTAATAGTAAATAAACCTGCTCATCTTCTTACAAAGTAGTGTTGTACATCCTGGTATTTACACCACTGCCATGAATATTAACTACTTTACAGACCACTCGCATCTTCCACATACGACAACAAGACGACACTTAGTCGATGGCAAAAAACAGCTGAGGAACAAGTCAAAGAACCCGACAGAGTCCGAGGCTGAGTGCTGAGTGTAAACGCTGCCTGGATCCATAACAGAGATGTTTCATTAACTGGGTTCCTGACCAGAAACACGCAGGGCTCAACTGATGGAGGACCAGACTCGTGTACGGGATCTGAGTCAGCTGCACATAAATGCAACATGTTGTTGTTTTTCTGCTTCACTTTGGTGGAATTTTATACAACTAAGATTGAGATTTACAGCTTTATGAATTTTTTAGGTTAATTTTCTGAACTGAAGTAAAAACTTCCAAATAAAAAGAGAGAGGATGCACCTGTATGATCCCAATACACTCAGAAATAAATGAACAAAAAAAGTAAAAAAAACTGGAAAACTAAAGATAGTTGCAACAGCACAGAACAGATTGTCAGCGAGTCTAATAAAATCGGCACACAATGTGACACTCCTTGTTATTTGAGTCTGACCTCTGCAGAAACAGAAGTTCCTTTAAAACTGGTCAAACAGGAATGTTGAACAAGGAAACTTCAGAAGGTTTTACTGCAGCGGGTCCAAGTTTTGGTTTGGATTAAGATCATATTTCATACAAGGATGAAAAAATATCCAATTTATAATATAGAAAATAATTAGCTGTTGTTTCCTCTTCTGGACATCATTTATGTTTGATGTACTGGAAATAACAAGGAGACATGCGTTTATAATAGACACAGTTAGAACTGGTAAATTACTGCTAAGATATTCATCTGCTTTGTAATTAAACTGTCTTGTATCAGGATGCAGATCAAAGTTCTTCTTATCAGGCAGGATTTATGTTTTAGTTGAGGCCGTGTGTGTGTGTGTGTGTGTGTGTGTGTGTGTGTGTGTGGGTTTGTATTTCTGACCTCCTGGGGACCCGTTTCCTGACTTTTACTATCTTTCTGGGGTCCGAGGGTTCTTGTGGGGACCGAAGTCTGGTCCCCATGAGGGGGACTCCCCTTTTTAGGGTTAGGGGTTAGGTTCATAGGTATGGTGTGAATAGAGTTTTAGTTAGTCTTAGGGTTAGTTATAGATCAGTAATGGTTAAGGTTAGGAAAAGGGTTTGGGTTAGGTATAAATCTAGTTACTAAAATCAATGGAAGTCAATGGACGGTCCCCATAAGGATACCAGAACAAACGTGTGTGTGTGTGCGCGCCTTCCCTCACTGTATTTGTGTAACTAGCCTGCGGTGCACACATGGCAAAAGCACGTGTGTCATTGTTGCTACTAATGTGTCCATGTGCTGAGGCTTGGACTCCACACTCCCACCCTGCTCCACCAAGCCTGCTCCGCTGATCGACGCACACACATATGAAAAAAAATGGTTTACAAACACTTGTGCGTGGAGATGGTTGCGGTGATGTAACAGGGCTAACAGCGACGGATTGAAACTGAGATCTCTGTAAACACGTAGCCAAATCAGCTTATAGGTTTAAGCTTGGACAAGGCATACAGAGACATAAACAAACCCGCACAGACGATTGAAAAAATAAAACCTTCAGCAACCCATGGCCATGCAGAATCAACTGATGATAGCTTGTTATTATTAATTAATCATAACTTTATCACAAATTTGACTGAATGAACTCTGATTAACCGGAAAACTCAAATCCAAGTTTAAATGCTGAACTTTCTTCCCTGATCCAAACCTTTTAAATATTCACTTTTTTTGTCTCAAAGTTTTTTATTTTTCAGAAGTTAATTTTTCATGACAGCCCTGTTGCCTTGCAACAAGGAAATCCTGGGTTTGAAACTCGACTGAAGCCTTCGTGCGTGGAGTTTGCATGTGCTCACTGTTCATGTGTGTGTTTTCTCCCACAGAAAGGTTAATTATTTACTCTAAATTGGCTCTAGGTGTGTGTGTGTGTGTGTGTGTGTGTGTGTGTGACAATGGTCCTGTGATGGACTGGTGACCTCACCATGGTGGCCCCGCCTCTCACCTAATAACCACTGAATATAAACACCAGCTCTCTGCAACCCTGAACAAAAACAAGCTGTAGTGGGAAATTTATATTATGATTTAAAATAGTTTATTGTAAAAAACTAAAATCTGAAACAAAGAAAGTTTTAAAAAAAAAACCTGACTCTGAAGAGATGAAACAGATTTGACAGGACGCTGCTAACTTCAAATAGACTTAATTTTGAACTTGTTTTCATTTTTGAGCTTGCAGTGAGTAATAAACTGAACACAATCACAAACATACAGAGTGAAAGAGGCTGAAAGGCTCCAAACAGGATGCATGTATGAACTTACTGCATTACATTTAACTGAAAAGGCACAACACTGAAACGACGCCTCTCCTCCCTGCTGTAGCTTCTGAGATGCAGCAGCGCTTTGCGAAATGTTAACAAGCATCAAATCTGAGCCAAGAGGAAGAAGCTCCTTCACCCACAGACGCTCTTTCTTCTGTCTCTTCGAACATCTGTCTGTAACCATAGTGTCACCGTGGCAACAGGCAGTCGTGGGTGGATTAACCTGATAACACCTACAAGATTGCTTCACCCCCTACCACCACAGCCTCAACCCACTTTCCATGTTGCATCACACCAGCGTCCCCTCCTCCTCGCAGCGATCTCTGCACCTTTTCACTTGTTCTGTCTGTTTCCCTCAGATGCTTGCTCCACCCCGCTCAGTCACCCTCTGCATCTCCACAGAGAGCAGCGGAGAAATGTACAAGGTCAAAGACGCACGGAGCTGTCCTCAGTTAAACAAGACAGACGCAGACTTTCTCCCATCAACCCACAAATTATACAGTTATGTACAGTATCTCGTCTCTATTAGATTTCATCAGTCCTCCAAAAAAATGTTCTCTCTATTCTCCATTATTAGATAAACAAAAGACAGATACTCAACTGGAGAGATCCACCGTCAATCCAGATGATTACATATGTTACATAAAGATTCTGTAAAGGCACTAAACAAATATCCTGGGAGCCGACCCCACCACGATCTCCACTACCTCCATGTCCTATTAGGACACCATTACTTGCAGGAATATTCCCATTTCCGAGCCCTCACCAGCCTGTGCCACAAACTCCTCTCAGGCAAGCAGCAACATGCTAGAAAATCCTGCCATGATGATTTATATGATTTATATGACACCAGCATGGACCTCTTCAGATTCTTGATGCAGTTTTTACATCATCATTCATGAAAGAGGGACCCAGCTAATAGCATATAAAAAATCGTTCCCTTTTTCTTTTTAGAAATGGTGTTCAAACCTCAAAAAGTCGCAATGCAACAAGAGAATCCGTCCTAATGAAGATGATCCATCTTCAGTCTGTATTTCTATAGGTGAGCTTCCTTTTCTTTCTGTTCCCTCATTAAATCATTTGATTCAGACTTGTGCTGAATATATTCTATTCTCTCCTGTTAGTCCCCCCTCGTCTTTCTCTCTCTCTTCCTGAGGGTCACTGTGCCTCCTTCCTGGATTCTCTTCAGTGAAAAGGCTGGTAATGAGGTTTCACTGCAGCTCAAGGAAGTATATTCAATTAGAATCAATTTTCTTTAACAGATACAGAAGCTCTGAGTACTGAAAAGGGCACTGCTTCAAGTTTAAACACAGAGCATTAAAACATGTCTACAGGCAAACTGCCAGTTACTCATGAATGTCAGAAAAATACCAAGACTCAGATGAGTGAATGTTTTATGACTTGATGGGAGCTGGAAGACGAGGGAACACGGCGAGGCTCGCTGTGCTGCAGTGTGAGGATGTGAAAGCATCTGTCAAAAACACTGAGACCTCCTGCTCACACGTGAAAACACAAAAGTAAGGAAACGACTACCTGGCGTCAAACCTGCTTGCTGTAAATATTCCAACAATAATGTGACCTGCTGTCAGCTCAGCGGCGCGGCGTAAACATGTGAAGCTAACGTTTGGGCTAAACACTGTTTGCACAACGACGAGGGCCGGAAATTCAATGCCACCTATAATTATTCCATCCTGAGAACAGTTCTCAGCTCCTTCTCCAGCCAGCAGATTGTACGTGTGTGTGTTTATGCATGCTTGTGTTTACAAGTGCATTAAAGAGTGCTGCTGCTCTTTAGACCCTCTGCAGCAGTCAACAAATTACAGAGTGGGAAGCCTTCCTGTGGGAATGTATCAGAGCAGTTTGAGATGTAGTCCGTGCGGGGGGTTCGGCGCTGCTGTTGGTGCGGATTCCTAACCGTATGAATGAATTTAAAAGAGAAGGTGGGCGACTGGGTCGACTGTGGTCTCTTTAAAGCGAGGCAGCAGCATTCTGCACACAGGGTGATCTGACTTGCACCTAAAATTCAGACAATTTGGCTACAAAAAGGGGAGAAAAGCACAAATCCCACATGATTTACACAAGGCTGTTTCTGTTGATAATTATAGATAAGCACTTTTCTCCCTGGCACTGATATGTGGCTGTTAACACGTTTTAATAAACATGAACTCCGGACGTAATGGAGCTACGTCTTGGCTCGTTTGACAAACTGGGAACAAAAGCTGGCTTGGAAAAAGAAAATACTAGAAGCTTTCATCCAGGTTCATAATCACTAAAAACTACAAGCTTTGACTCATTTTGCAAAAGCATTCTAAGATACTACAAGTGTTCACCCCGACTGGAAACAACAAACACGCTTTTTTCATTTAAAACACACTAATTGGAGTATCTGAAGAGAATCACTGCTTATTACTGAACTACTTGTTAAATTTGTGAGAAAATAACGAAGAAATTAGAGTCTCTGATAAGTCAAACAGCCTGTTTATTTCATTAGTGTGGCGTTTTCTTTCTGTCTGAATGCGTTCTCTTTGTGCAGCTGTATTCACAGAGCAGTTATGCAACAGAAGCTGAATGATAAAAAATACGAGAAACAAAGCCCTGGGCAAGGATTTGTAATCTCAGTGTCTCTGTGTAGTAAGATGCACAAAACTATATCAGGTTTTAAATCTCCTTTTATGCAGCTCATCTTTCTCCAACAAATAAGCCTCTTTATCAGACTTTTAAAGACTTAAAAATGACTAACTGTAGCTGTGAATGATGCTATATCAAAAATTATATTGTTTTTTTTTTTATTTCCAAAGATTTTTTAACTGAGTTTGTTAAGAATTTGCAAATAGCTGATCAGTGAAATCAAACAATTTTCCTTTGTAAATAGTCATTAATGAGTAAATTACATAACAGAGTTAAATCTGAATAACGTTTATTAACACTTTTTTAACTGTTGGAGACACATTTTATGTACCGTAATTTGAAATTACAGTGATGAATGGAATAAGAATTTATTTTTGTAAAACAATCCAAGTAATTTTAGATAAAATATCTGACACTTGTGTTATTTGGCTTGTTTTCTTCTGTGCTGCTTAGCTGTGGCCTTAACTCTTAGGGTTAGCTGTTGTTGGATTTGGTAGCACTGTTGTCTTGCAGTAAGAAGGTTCAGGGGTTGAAACCAGGCCAGAACTTTCCTAGACAAAGTTTACATGTTCTCCCACATGAATTTTCTCCAGGGACTCCAGATTCTTCCCACAGATCAAAAATATGCATGAAAGGATAATTAACAACTCTAAATTTTGTGTGTGTATCTATAGGTGGCCCTATGATGGATTGGTGACCTGTCCATATTGTAACCCCACTTCTGAAGATAGACACCAGCTCCCTGCAACTCTGAGCAGGAACATGCAGGTACAGAACATGTCTGACTGTCAACAGCAGGTGGAGGCTGTACATATGAACACGCTAAGCTGCTTGTTTGGAGACTTTATCAGAAAGACTGAGGAAATCCAAAATACTGTTGTAACAGTAAACTTCGTAAACTTCTAATTTTGTTTGCGTAACATGAAAGTTAAGAAAAGTACTGAAACAAGCTGACATCAATTATAATAACCCTTCCTCGTGATAAACTCCGTCTTATCCACTGAACAACCAAACTCAGAAGATTATTGAAGTCGTCTACGTGCAGCTACTGTCCCACTTCAGTGTGATCATCAACTATTTCCACGGAGTAAGTAAGATACAACAGAACAACCTTGAACCAGGTGACGTTTATTATTAACTTACACAGATGAGATTTGTTGCTACAAACACTAGCAGGTCATCGTCACTTTTGACCTACTTCACCAGTTTGGAATCCAAAGCACACGAATGTTTCCATTAAATAAAAAACATTTAGGCAAAATATTAACAGATAAATACTGACTGTGGATACAGGGAGCAAGAATGGAAGACCTGTTATCGGTATTTGTCAAGGTTTGTGACACTGAAGTGAAGAAAGCTTCTGTTATTCAGACTTTTATTTTTTATCCAGGACAATCTGTCGTTTTCCTCCAGATACAGGCAAAAGCAGAACACTTCAGCCAAGCAGTCTGACTGGTCAAGGCTTACTCCGATCCTGCTGAATATGCCTACAGTCATGCTCTGCCGGTTGCCATGGCAACCCTTGTATTAAGCACAGAGCTAGTTAGTCATCTGGGCCATTCTGTCTTGGTTTAGCTGTATGTGCACTGAGTGCATGTCCTTTCAGAGCTCACAAAAACACAGAAAACAGGTAATTATCAAAATAAAAGTCTGGTATTTTTGTGTTGTGTGTTTATTATTACAAGCTGATTAACGTTTTGACTTAATTTACCACAAAATGTTCACTGCTGCCATCTTTTATAATGTCTGTGCTTAATTATGTTTAATTATTATTTTGAAAAACCACAAGCGGACTACTCATCCAGCATAAACTGAAGTCTAGTTTTGTTTATTGAAAATGTAAATCCTGTCTCCGATGGTTTTTGCTATTGTCACAGAAACACGCTATGCCCCATTTGTTACAACAACAGATTAACATTTACACAAAATCTACATCCAGTTTCACTCCAGTGAAGGTTTTGGCATCAAGGACAGCAGGTTGGGTCCTGTTTTTATTTCCTGGCTACATTTAAACAGCAACCATCATATCTTTGTTTAAATTCTACTTTTTATTAAAATAAAACTACTTCTATTTTAGGGGGATTTAACGCACAAATGAACTCCCTAAAAGCCATGACATTGTTTGTTCCTTCTGAAGCCAGACTTGTGACCTTGCTGGCATCAGATCAAATCCCTGCACAGTTTAGTTTCTTCTTCTATATCTCCTTGTTCTTGAATAAGGTGAGCAGCCACCTCAGTGACCATAAAACACGAGAAGCCTTCCTGTTCAGACTCCAGTAGGGTCATTAATCATTAAAGAGATAATCCACTTTAAGGGAGACTGTGAACAAACACCACTGACCTTTTATGAGATGTGTTTTCTAGAGCAGCTTCTTAGCATCCTGTAGCATGGGCAGCTAATAATTATGGTTCTAACCATGTTAAAAATCCTGGTTTCTAACCCTCATGGCAGCTTTAGATGTTCTGTAGTCTTCAGAGTAAAACAGCTTTCTGACTTGAAGTTTTGTTCTTTTATATTACTGAAGCAAACTTTACTCAAACTCAAACATTAAGGTTGTTTTTCTGCCGTTACATTTCCTTATTTTAAAACCAAATATTCACCAGTACTCTTTTCTCCTTGAACTTCACCCTCCTATCAGTTTCATGTCTCATTATCGGTTACATGTGCCTCATATTTCTCTCTAAGCTTCAGTCCTTGTATTTTACCATCAATTTTTTTTCTAAAAAAGGAGTAACCTTTGACACAACATCCTCGTCACAGCCACTTTTATCATTCATCTACTTCCTGTCACCCCATAGATCAACTCTTTTTTTGCTCCAATATAACAGCCTCGCACAAAGAAATCAGGAGGAAATGCACCTTTTTTAAGTTTGCACATTTTCAAATCAGTTGTACAACCTTCATCATGGTTAACTATTCCACCTCCGGCTCACTGAGCACAATGATTACAAGATGTTACTAGTTTTCCAACTTGTTATCAGAACGTGTTTAGGTAGGGAGAGGTGCAATTCCCAGATCTGAGTTCTGACTTCCGAGGTAAATGAAACACAGCACAACCCCCTTAATCCATCAGCAGCTCCACCTTTTCTCAAGAGACATCATCCTCCTACTCCCAGTCATCTTCTCTAAAATTAAAAAAAAAATCCTGTTATTTAAGTCACACACGCCCATGACTGCATTCCTTCCTCATGATAGATGCCTTTGATCACACCTTCCACAGATTTTTCCCTGCGTGATCAGAGCTGTCACAAGGGCTCGAGGCAGGTTTATCCTGCAGAGCAGCCTCTCGCCTCTTTCTCAATCTTCTGGTTAAAAAAAAGGATCGAACATTAAAATGGTGGTTAACGAGCTGGCATGTTTAATGCAAACCTTTGCATGATAAGTGAATCGTTAAGCTTCAAGCCCCTGATAAGACACTGAATTTGCATGCAGATAGATAAAACTGACCCCAACAGGTGGAAATGTGGATCTGGAATCTGTTGGACCCTGAAAAAAAAGCTGTGAAATCAGCGTGAGAACTAGCTGAATAAGAGCTCCTATGTTACATTTTTTTTGGTTGTACCAGTTTGGTCTCCTAATGCACACAGATTTTCACCTGTTTTTTTTTTTCCCCCATGTGACTCAGTTGCAGCCGTTTATCTAGTAATGGGTGGGTCAGATAAGATAAGACTCCACATAAGAGCTCATCTGAGGGACGCTGCTCCACACCACATTTCACCGCTCGGATCAGATGAATTCAGTTCACTTTAGAGACGACTGATAGAAAATAACACTGAATCAAACTGGAGGTCTTTCAAATTCTGATCTACTTCCTGGTTTTGGAGATTGCACAATGTCATTTTTGGAGGACTTTAAAACAGTTACACAGTCGACCCGTCCAAGGTGTAGCCCCACCTTGATGACCCCCTCCCCCCCGGAATAAGCAGGTAAAGAACACAGATGGAGGAAATCCATGATGAGACAGGTGTAATGTCATAAGGCAACAAGCATCCATCCATCATTTGTTTTTAAATACAATATAGTAGGATGAGCCAAAAACTATGTTTTGATACAAGGTCACATGTCACAATCTGCCAGCTGTTTTAAATCAAAGAATAACGTACCAAGCTATGCTCAAAGTACAAGTACTCTGGCTCTCAGAATAAGGACAATTGTTTAAAAGAGATCTGTGTGGGATACATGTATCTGCTCAATCTGATTTGTCCCTGGAAAGAGAGAAAAACAAATACTGCCTTTGAGCTTTTTTACATGTTTACAGAGCAAATAGAGAATGATTCATTAAAAACAGGGTTACAGAAACCTCAGTAAAAAAAAAAAGACATTTTCTAAAAACTACATCAATTGTTGTTTGTGCTATAATTTAGGATTTCTGAAAAAAAAAAAAAAGGATTCTCTTTAACATCAAAACAGGGAAAATAAAATATGAAACAGACAGAAGGGCAAAAAACAACAGAAAATACTAAATGAAAGATGGAAATAAACGCAAACGAGAGGGAGAAGAGTTATTTTCAGGGTCCGACAACACCGAAGGGCTGATACTCTGCAGGCAGCATGACAGTGATGAAGAGTTCTGATGCTCTGAGAGAACAGAAGATACGCTGACATTTCTGGAGGTAAGTATGAGCGGCCAAGGTAGGAAATGAGAGACCCTGAGAGGAAACAGTGAGAAATTCCAGGAGGAACAACAGAGGTCAACGAAAACCAAAAAGAAGAGGAAGCATGACTTCTAACTAAAGCAGTAAAATCCTATGAGTTTCTTTAGCTCTCTCACTGACAGCAAGAGTCTGACATTTGCACATACATGATAAGCACACAAATATCTTTGCGTCCTCCTGAAAGACAGCTGGGGACGCTGCCGAGGCTGTTTCTGAAGCTGCGTGAAGGAACGTGAAATTGCTCTTGTATGCTTCAATCAATTCTCCGCTCATCTCTTTGTCAGCGTCTAGACTGTCATCCTCTCCCAGTCAGATGCAAAGGCAAGAGATTAAACAAAAGAAATTCACTAATCAGTGAGACAGAGCTGTGGCTGTTTATCGGTGTGTGAGCTGCGAATAAATTCAACTCTGGTGAAACTCTCTTTCTGACCAAGAAGTCCCAGAGTTTAGTTGAGCGAGCACATCTGGAGCCGAGACGGATGTTAGGAACATGGGGATTTAAACCCAAATCTTTCAGTTCACTGACAAAAAACATCCCCCTGCTTCTCCAACACGAACGGCCATTTGTCACTTTGCTCCGGAACCTTCTGGCTCTAAAAAACCGCCATGACGCTGCACGATGTGACAAACTGCAGTGGACTTGTGGTGGTTTAAAACAGGAAACTGCTGTATTTTAGAATAATGATCATAATTAAATCTGTCACACACACACACACACACACACACACACACACACACACACACGTGTAAATTACTTGTTAATTCAGTCACATAATCAATAACAGAAGACAATTATAATCTATTAGCATAAACCACAGACTCGCTCACAGGTCGCACGAGGTCAGACTGCTGCAGGATTGATCCATATGTAATTTACAAGTAAATACATGCTGATAAGGATATAGACGATTCTGTGGAAGATTTAGAATGTTGCTCAGTGGCTCTTTGACACTTAGTAAAAGTAGTAATAGAACCTCTAACCTCTGATCACAAATAAAACTAGGCACAAGAAAGTTCCACAATGTTTTCAAACTGAACAATCGTTGCAGCTCTGCATCACAAACACCCACTCAGAGTCTTAAACAACAAAGACATAAACATGTTAGACTGATCTTGGATTTTTGGGGGCATCAGCTGTTATGTAAACAAACCATAAGAATGTCTCTACCTGTTTCTAAACTTTTGAATGCACATGTCCAACTCGTCCCTGTTTCAGTGCCGATTGTATAACCTGCTGCTCTCTGACAAGGTGATGAACCACAATACTCCCAACAATCACAGCCTACTAGTGTCTGATCCAGAAATCTTCTGGTTCAATCGCATCTATGTTTCATCCTGATATCATAAAGTCACATGACCAGTAAAGAAGACACTGACATTTGTTTGTGTTTATACTTATCAGTGTTTATTTTTTGTTTCAACGAACTGTTGAGATGATGAAGTGATAACTACATGTTTCCACTTACATGCTCTGTTTTCACGACATAATAAACCTTTTACATTTTCTATAAACATCACCAGGAAGTCAAACATCCAGTATTTAACTTGATGAATATTTAATTCCAGAAACCAGGGTCAACACTGCCCCCACCAACAACCTGTTTAAATAACAGGTCTTTTTCCTTTGTGTAGCTGCAAACTTGATGTGCTGCCAGGAAGTGTGTCTGTTTGAAGCTAATATAAACACTTCTGAAAAGCTCATTCAACACATAATAAAAACTTCCTTTGTTCCACGATGACTGAAAGCTTAAAAGCTCCTAAAGACAGAAATCAGGACTTTGTGATGCATCTAAGTTTAACCTTTATAAATCCAAAATTTTACATGTCTTTTTTCTGTGAATCCACCTGTATTATTTAACAAATATTGCTGAATGTACAGTCTTTCATTATTTGTGAAAAACCCAGAAGACCACTAGATTTAAAAGGTGCTGAGGCCCTTACATGTTAAGAAACATTATAGGTTGAAAATAAATAAATAAAGCAACAGAATTCTTTTTCTGTAAGTTTTCTAAAACTGAATATTCTTTTTTTTCCAAGTCTAAATGATTGTCCCTAATTTGGTTGATTTTTCAGAGAGCCAGCTACAAGCAAATACTCCAACTCAAAGGTCAACATGCTGGATGACAGCACACTGTCAGAGTGAAGAGGCCACATAGAGGGTTGATGATCACTGTTGATCACACTATAGTGCGTTTCCCCTCCCTCATCGTACTGTCTGCTCTCCCTCCTTCACTTCCATCTCTGGCTGTCTAACCAATGTGACCTCCTCTCCCCGGGATTCCCTCCCCCCTCCCCTGTTTCATGAAAACCTGTCAATCATGTAAAGCATCATGCAAAGTCGTGTGTGACCTCTGCTTTTCCTCCATGCCCCCTCCTTCCACCCTCCAATGATTCTAAAAGCCCACGCGCCCTCTTTCCTAGGTGGTCTTCTAGCTGTGATGCCTTGCTGTGGGGATTAGCTTGATTTGTAACCTTTCAGGTTGTCCTTTTAGACCACAAGCTTATTCCTGTGAGCGTGAAAAACAACGTAACAAAAAGTCTATTGTAACTAAGTAAATGATTCACTTTTAAGCTCTAAAATAAACAAAAAAAGAAATAAAATTGTCATTTTATTTTGTTAACAGACAAATAAAATTCTGTTTTTATTCTTGTACCTGAATGATTGCATGTGCGTTATTTAATAATCTGATGTAACATGCAAACAAAGAGGAGACGCCAGTGCAGCGGAAACAGCCGTGAGACAGCAGTTATAACCACAACACTGCATTTTCTTTTCTCCTTCAGAAAGAGCACAGCCCTGCAGCCATAACTCACGTAATGATGAGTGTGTAGAGGAGAAAGTGTGTGTGTGTACATGCGAGTGTCTAACTGTATGTCTGTCAGAGTGTGTATAACAGAAGACACACATCTAGAGAGAGCTGGCAAGTTAAAATGCCCTCTGTGATAAAGTTTACCAGATGGTACTGGGCACAAACCCTGGCTATAACACATGCACTCATGCACGCACGCGCGCACACACACACACACATACACACACACTGTCCTTTCCACATTGGCCTAGCACTCACATAACTCTAATTATTTTAATATATGCCCATATGTTGTACAGTGGGGCAAAAAAGTATTTAGTCAGCCACCAATTGTGTAAGTTCTCCCACTTAAAAAGATCAGAGAGGCCTGTAATTTTCATCATAGGTATACCTCAACTATGAGAGACAAAATGAGGAAAAAAAATCCAGAAAATCACATTGTCTGATTTTTAAAGAATTTATTTGCAAATTATGGTGGAAAATAAGTATTTGGTCACCTACAAACAAGTAAGATTTCTGGCTTTCACAGACCTGTAACTTCTTTAAGGGGCTCCTCGGTCCTCCACTCGTTACCTGTATTAATGGCACCTGTGTGAACTCGTTATCAGTATAAAAGACACCTGTCCACAACCTCAAACAGTCACGCTCCAAACTCCACTATGGCCAAGACCAAAGAGCTGTCAAAGGACACCAGAAACAAAATTGTAGACCTTCACCAGGCTGGGAAGACTGAATCTGCAATAGGTAAGCAGCTTGGTGTGAAGAAATCAACTGTGGGAGCAATTATTAGAAAATGGAAGACATACAAGACCACTGATAATCTCCCTCGATCTGGGGCTCCACGCAAGATCTCACCCCGTGGGGTCAAAATGATCACAAGAACATTGAGCAAAAATCCCAGAACCACACGGAGGGACCTAGTGAATGACCTGCAGAGAGCTGGGACCAAAGTAACAAAGGCTACCATCAGTAACACACTACGCCGCCAGGGACTCAAATCCTGCAGTGCCAGACGTGTCCCCCTGCTGAAGCCAGGACACGTCCAGGCCCGTCTGCGGTTTGCTAGAGAGCATTTGGATGATCCAGAAGAGGATTGGGAGAACATCATATGGTCAGATGAAACCAAAATAGAACTTTTTGGTAGAAACTCAACTTGTCGTGTTTGGAGGGGAAAGAATGCTGAGTTGGATCCAAAGAACACCATACCTACTGTAAAGAATGGGGGTGGAAACATCATACTTTGGAGCTGTTTTTCTGCAAGGGGACCAGGACGACTGATCCGTGTAAAGGAAAGAATGAATGGGGCCATGTATCGTAAGATTTTGAGTGAAAACCTTCTTCCATCAGCAAGGGCATTGAAAATGAGACGTGGCTGGGTCTTTCAGCATGACAATGATCCCAAACACACCGCCCGGGCAACGAAGGAGTGGCTTCGTAAGAAGCATTTCAAGGTCCTGGAGTGGCCTAGCCAGTCTCCAGATCTCAACCCCATAGAAAATCTCTGGAGGGAGTTGAAAGTCCGTGTTGCCCAGCGTCAGCCCCAAAACATCACTGCTCTAGAGGAGATCTGCATGGAGGAATGGGCCAAAATACCAGCAACAGTGTGTGAAAACCTTGTGAAGACTTACAGAAAACGTTTGACCTCTGTCATTGCCAACAAAGGCTATATAACAAAGTATTGAGATTAACTTTTGTTATTGACCAAATACTTATTTTCCACCATAATTTGCAAATAAATTCTTTAAAAATCAGACAATGTGATTTTCTGGATTTTTTTTCCTCATTTTGTCTCTCATAGTTGAGGTATACCTATGATGAAAATTACAGGCCTCTCTGATCTTTTTAAGTGGGAGAACTTACACAATTGGTGGCTGACTAAATACTTCTTTGCCCCACTGTATGTATACACGACTGGAAGATTGTCTCGTTAAATAAGGACCAAAGACTAAAACTTTTTACTGATGAGTCGTGTTGAGTAGCCGAAACTTACTCTATTTGAAGGAATAGTTCAGATTATTTGAAGTGGGTTTCTGTGGAAAAGTTGTGAACAGTTAATATGTTAAATATAGTAGATAGCTCTTTGAATGATGTATGTTTGAAACAGAGATTAAATCTGACTGGATTGATAAACTGAAGTCTTGCCTGAGTGAGTTCAAGACCAAAGTGGACTGCTGTTGTCTCAAAACAACTCTAATACCAAAACTGTCATGGTGGTAACACAAATAATTCTTTACATTGCAGCTGAGTTTGCATTACACAGGCTAGCAAATATCCAAAGAACTCTTTGTGTATAAATGTGTTTGGGATTAACGATTTTTTAAGGCTCAAGTTGTTTTGAGAAAGCAGCAATCTCCTTTCAATCTTTGAACTTCAAACTGCCATTAGCTTGTCTATGTGATAAATGTCCATTTCCTTAAACTGAGATAGTTCAAAGAGTTATGCAGCTGTTCATAACCTTTTCATAGAACGCCACATCAAAGGATCCAAACAATCACTTTAAACAACTTCTATACAACGTACAAGTCCAGGTATTTTATTTTACTGGTCCAGCTAACTTGGACATTACCTGTAGCATCTACCTCCTGCCATAGAAAGTAAAATATTGTTATTTTTCTCATAATCATTGTATTAAATGCCATCTTTTAGCATCAAATGAAACAAGGCTCACTGAACTGAAAGCATGTCTCTTCATCTCTGAATTTAAGTCTTTAAAGCTGGAGTGCGTAACTTTTACATGTCCGTGAATGTCCGTTTTAGCCAAGCCACTATCAGAGGAGATGACACAATGCAGATTAAGCCGATCGGCTCCTCACATCTCACGGTATTTTTCAATATATATCATTTTTACTTTGCGTGTCGACTGCGACATTCCCGCGCTGTCGCACATGAAATTACGTCTTTTATGTCACAACAAGAAAAATAATAAGAAATAGAACGCAGTGTCTCGTAGCAGCCGGCAGAACGTGAAGGTCGACATGGCGGAGAATCCAAATAAACAGCCGAGAGACACTTATCGGGAAGTGGATCCTACCACGAAAAAAAAAAAAAAATCCTGGACGTTCGGCAGAGGGACTATTGACTAAGAAGGAAAGTGACCGAAGGAGAAGGCAAACGCGAATTTGTATCGGCGTCGCTTTTCCTCGGTGGAGAGAAGAGATCTGGCTGATGTTCAGGGGTGCATAAGTGGTCCGCAGGTCCGCACACACTGTCAAAATATAAAATGCGCACCAGATGAAACCCAGAGCGCCGAAGTTCCAGCTGATCAGCTGATTCTGTCTCTATCTGTGTCAGTTTGTGTCTGTCAGTTTGCCAGTGTAACGGTTTTTCAGTCAGTCAGATCAGTGTAGCTGACTGCAGGATTCTGCATCGTGTCAAAACTGAAAAAATTCACTGAATAAGACAAATAGATCATTGTGGCCCCAACAGCTGACTAATAAATTTCAACACCAAACTGTTAAATGTAGATTAAAGTGAACAATCAAACCTGTAAACAATCCAACCTGAACTCTGAAGGTTTTTTTTTTTTACCAGTATTTTTATATTTTACTGGTTTCTCTTGATTTTTTCAACAATGAAATGATATTTATTGAAACAAATATAGAGCCAGGTAAAGTAAACAGACTGAATTTAAAGCTTGATTAAGACAGATACCGGTTGGAATAACAACGGCAGAGATAAAGCGGTGGCAGCTGGGCTTACGTCATATGGAAGAGCCAGCTTTATTGTTGTAATGACGCAAAAATTCCGCTAGGGGGCGACAGAAGTTACAGAAGTTACGCACTCCAGCTTTAATCACCAGTAAAACTACAACGAGTCACTACAGATCAACTCAATACAGCTGTTTGTGGTTACTGTTCACCAACTAAACTTAACCACATACAGCAAAACACACAAGTCAACTTTAAGATTTTTAGGTAATGACAACAAAAATATGCTGAAATTTTTGAGACGGTATATTGTCTTTTGCAATTTGAGTGAAAAAAGCTCATGACAGAGTTATTATAATAAAGACATCAACGCTGTGTGGAGCCGGGTTCGTTTCAGTGTTTGAACTTTGTTTTGAGCGACTGGTTATGTTTGCATTGTGCACAACAGGAAATGGGAAGGCTGAGTGTGAAGACACAGGATGGCGACAACGACAAGAAGACATCAGTCAGGATATTTGAAAGTGCTGCATTATGAGGCAGCTAAAAGTATGAAAACATGGCTAAATAATGGATCTCTATTCACATGGGAATAATGTCCATCTCCATCCATGCTGACACAAACATCAGCAAAACTGTGAGGTTACCAGTGAGTTTTACTTCATCCTGGGATGAAAACATTTAGAATGGAGGAAATTAATGAACACTGTAGATTAAAAATTACAGCTGGTTAATATTTTTATGGAGCCGTACGGGTTCAAGTAATCTTTAAACTGCATTCTAGCTGTAACTCTACAAAGATCAGTTAACTGGGAGAAATGCCCCGACTAAATGCAAGTCAGCTGCACTCGGCTTAAATGTGCCAGCTTTATGCTCCCACAAGCATCTGACTTCTGAATGCCACTCGCCTAGAATACTGATTTAAATGCCAGTCTTTAGTGCTTTAACTGTATATTCAGCCAGATGCCATGAATCCACTATGGAAAAATGTGCAATAAAACTAAAGTTAGTCCATGTTTTTTTATTGTGTGGAAGTCAAAGCTCTGGCCATTCCTTACTCGTTAAACAAGAAACAAGAAAAAGATTTTAAAGGTCTTTAATCATGCTAGTCCAAGGTCAGCTGCTTCATTACAGATAGCTAATTCAGATAAGCAAATACACAAAACATGCTCACACACACACACATACACACAACCCCTAGTGGGATCATTAGAGACAGTCATCGTCAGAGTGCTCCATAGTATCTAACATGCAATGACAAATTTGTGCAAGACAGCATGAAGGCCAAATATACCCTGTCTCCATGTTCCCTGCCCTCCAACACACTTGCACACACTAATCTGACCTTTCTGAACCCTCTTTAACTCCCCAGTGTCCTCTGATTCTCTGTTCCTCATTGTCTGTTTAAGACAATCGGATCTCTGTGCGAATGCACCCGGAACTAGAACGTGCAGAGAGGCAGAAAATGTCACCAGGCGTTTTTTTCTGAATTAATGGCAGCGAAAAAAAAAAAAAATCACAAACGTCGTCAAGTCTGATTGACTCAGTGGCAGTGGATCAGAAAGCTAAGAATATTGCTTCCTCTGTAATTATTAAATGACACTTAAACGAAATCAGTTTTACATAAATCCAAGAATGATTGACTGGAGCAGTCAAAACTAAAGCTGATACAATATATGAAAACAGTTATTGTTAACTTTATAAATCCATTTTTTCAACCCTATACTTTAAAAGAGTAAAAGAGAAGCTAGAAAATCTCTTTTTTTTAAACTTGCATATCAGCTTCTTCAGAAATTTGACATTAGTTAAAAAGAACCTTGTTATTTTTGTGCTGCTGCTTTGTGGTCCAGATAAAACTTTGATTGTCGTTGTACTACACGGTCACACTGTTATTTTTTACTCCATCAGTTTGTATTTGTTTTGTTTTACTAGCTTTATTTCAGGAATTGCAGTGAACCTGAATGTTCAGGAACATATTTTAGACCCTAAGCTGTTCCATTTCTACTCTATTGCACTGTATTTAAGATTAAAAAACAAACTGAAAACAGCAGACTGTGATTTTGTCTGCAAGCGGCAGTCTGTGGTTGGTAATGCAACTCTTCGCAAAACCTCTAGCATGGCTAGACCACAGCAGACAACTACCAAACTTAAAAACACACACACACACACACACACACACACACACAAAGGAAGACATTATAATTGGATTTTTTTAGCTTTTTTAATCTGACAACCACAAGAGACACCGAGCGATTAGCTGTCCTGGGTAAAGCAGATGACCGTTAATGCTGTATAAAACAATTAAAAGGAAACATGTAAGCCAGGATGAGCTGGTGTTCTGCACAAAAGTCTGTCAGTCTATTTACATTCTGAATGCCTAAAAAAACATTTCTGTGACTGACAAACACTGCCGAGAAAAAATCTAGGTTAAAGGCAGGTTTGTAATGGAGAAAGCCTGGAGGATCCTGTTGGAACATCCAATCAGGGCTCTGTCACTCCCGTCTCTTCCAACTGAAACACAAAGAGTCTCAACACAGACCTGAAGCTCTCTCAGTGCATTGAATGTGTGGATGCCCAGGAACAGGATGTTCGAAGTCCAGGGTAGATTTAAGTACTGATTTCATGGAGGCAAACTGTACCAGAATCAGTCTAAAGAGATAGTAGATTCATGCCGGCTAGCAGGTCTGACGTAAACACTCGCTCTCACAGTGTGAGCAAGCATAGCACAGCTTTCATATAAATGTCCCTTCAGTTAGAAATTGTTTCCAGTGCAGCTGAAAGGCTCCTTTTTATTGAGCTGGTCAAACACCAACCCCTTCCCATCCTCCATTTCTCCTTCACACAGACATGAACACAACCTCTTTCTACTTAACGTTACACTTACAAAGAAACAGTTCACATTTTTTTCCATTTGTGTATTTTGTTTTACATGTAATCAAATAATATTTTCATAACTTCTTTTAAAGAAAGTTTCTCTCTCTTTCCAACCTAAAAATTTGGTTCTGTCCATCAGCCACACTGGAGGATTTTACAGCATGAACGACTCATGCTGCAGCCTCTCAATCATATGTGAGACAATCTTCGATTTTGTCACTCCAAAACCTTCATTTTTGTAGCCATTCAGAGGTGGACTGCTGCAGAACCCAAGTGTGACCCCTAACTGATGGTCAGACATTTTCATTCAGGATTTTCTGGTAGAGCAGAATTCATGCTTCCATCAGAAACAGCAAGTTGTCAAAGTCCTGAAACAGCAAAGCAGCCCCAACCATTACACTACCGCCACCATGTAAAGGTGTAATGTTCTTTCTTCTGACATGCTGCTAGTTTTACACCAGATGTAACAGGATGTAAACCTTCCAAAAAAATTTTTCATTTGTCTCGTAAGTTCACAGAATATTTTTCCAAAAGTCTTGAGGCTTGTCAAAATGTTTTTAGCCAAAGGTGAGATGAAGTTTCGCTGAGTCATGAACTCTGACCCTAACTGAGACAAGTGAAGGTCTGCAGTGCTCTAGATGTTGTTCTGGGTTCTTCTGTGACTTCCTGGATGAGTTGGTGAAGAACTCTTGGAGTAAATATGGTTGGACAGCGACTCCGGGGATGGTTCAGCACTGTTATATTTTTTTCATCATTTGTAAGTCTAATGTCTCTCACTGGAGTCCCAAAGAGATACTTTTTCCCAGCACTGCATAATAATAGAAAATATCCTAAATCCAGTGATTTAAAAAGAAAAATTTTAGATTGTAATAATTTTGACTTTATAAAGTCACTCTACAAAACTTTCTCTGTTAATGGAAAATTGTATTTACACACAACAACAAGCTGTTAGGCTGTTTTTTTATACATGTTCCTCTTGCGATGTTTCCACACTGCAAGTTTCTGTTCTTATTTCTTGTTCCTATTTAATCGTGTAGATTACTGTAAAAAGTCGACTTCTTTATTAACAGCTGGTAAGTTATTTTTTGTTTCTCTGAATCTAAATCTGCCATTTAACAGTAAAAACACCAGGAACTTACAGAACATAAACCCCACCTGCAGAGGAGTTTTAACTATCAGGAAAACAAAACTCAGCCCAAAAACACAATATAAAAAACACAATATATATATATGCCAACATGGGCACTTAGATGCAGCTCAGTGTGTTCTGTGATCTGGAGCAATACTGAACAAGTGTGGGTGTTTCTCAACTAGCTGTGCCGAAAGCAAACACGTCATACTCAACAGGAAGGACAGGTTGTGCTTTAACTTGTTATTCATGCAAATGTGTAAATGCGTAACTCTGTGAGCTAAATGCAAGCAGGCACTTTGAAACAGGCTGCAGGCCAAAGGAGTTTAATAGGTAAAAGTTGAGGAGTTTCGAAATTGTTTGCAAATTATGCACACCTACACCCACTTGTTTACATCTTGTTGGGACTTGAAAACGGGACATAAAAGCTGAAGAGCAGCATCATTTCAAACATCCTGAGGTGTTGAATGTTCAGAATGTCCTACAGAGACTGTTGCTGTTTCAGAAAAGCTCATTATTGAACAGGTTTATTACTAAAAAAACATTCTGTCAATGATCATAATGTGGAGATATTCCGGACTTTTAAGAAATGGCAGAAATCATTTCAAATTGTTTATGAACAGATTAAGAACACCTCACATCTTACAAGTTGTGTTCAGCTCTTTGAACAACCTCAGTATGGAGAAACAGAGATTAGTTCTGAGCTAACAGCTAGATTAAACAGGGCGAGACAAAAGTGGATTACTGTCATCTTAAAGAGGCCGTTCCATTACAAACATTTTTTTCTGAGGTTTCTGTTGAATATTTTAGCTCCACAGGTGTTCTTACCTTCATAGTGGGTGTGAAAACATTCCAATAACTTCTCTTTTAGTTTTTATCTCTCAAACTAAGCAGGTGGCTATAAAGCCCGAGTTCTCCAAAGTTCAAAAGGCCTGTTTTTGTTATGTCATAACTTGTTTGCTCATTAGTATTCATCAGCTCCCGCAGTTGAAACCACGCCAAGCATGCTGCTGGCTAAAAGCTGTTAGCATAAACACGTATCAAACTGGAAGAGACTCGGTGTGTTGTTGCCCCGCGGAGCAGGGAAAGAAACAGGAAGCCTTGCTCTCATAGGCTAGTTCGTTAGCCAATCTGAGTCCAGCAAATTCGCATTATGAATATTAATGAGTTGCACCCTGAAGCCGGGCGAAGCCAGCTGAATCTTCATGCAGACAGATTGAAAGGTCTGTAAATCAGTGTTTTCTAATGTTATTTAAACGTTATTTAACATTTAAGAAATAACTACAAAGTCATTAAATTTGTGTGAAATGGCCTCTTTAAACCAACTCTTCTCTTTATAAATCTCATTGCAGCTTATGCAAACAATATTTTATTAACCTTTACAATACTCAGCATAACACGTGACCCAGGCTACGTCAGAAATGCTACAGATAGTTGCTGCTGTAGACATTTGATCTTGAAACAATTATATCTAAAATGCAGTGAGGTAAATTGAAGGTGATATAAAGGATAATAAATTGTGTTTGGATGAAGTGCTATGACATTTTCAAAAGTTTTGGTGTATTTTGTAACTATGAAAGTCTCACTGAGATTAACGCTCTTTTTCCAGAGAGGCCTGGAAAAGCTAGAATCAAACGGGCAACCCTTTGGATGACAGTCCGCTCCTCTTCCCCTAGGCCACAGCTACCCACAGTAATCTATGCTTCAGCCTGTGCCTTGTCAGTCATTACCTCCGCCAAGGAGGTGATGTTTTCATCGGAGTCTGTCTGTCTGTTAGCAGGATAACTCAAAAACAAATGGATGGATTTTGATGACATTTTTAGGAAAGGTCAGAAATGACCCAAGGAACAATCGATTAGATTTTGGGGGTTATCCGGATTATCGTCTGGATCCAGGATTTTTTTTTTAAGGATTTGGACATAGTACTTTCTACAATATGTCCACTTGGCGGAGGTCTGCGCTATCTGATTGCTTTTCTAGTTTAACAATGTAATGTTTGTACTGATCACATGTTTTGTTTAAAATTTGACTGAATACAATATAATAATTCACTTCGGTCCTGACTGTACTGAGGCATACTGTTACCTCATCAATCCCATCAAAGAGCAAAGAGCAATCCACAACCAGAATGAGAGAAGAATCCTAAAAACCTTAGTTGCCCCATCACATTTCTTGGCATTTGCAAACGCTAACCTGTTAATATTTCAATAACTGATGAAACAGTGGTGGATTTGGGGGGCATAAACCCAATAATGCCTTTTACTGATACTGTTTTCTCAGAAATCAGAATGAGGTTTTGAGCTGGGCTGATCTAAAGTGTGAACTGACAAGAAGAGAAAAGGGGGTTAATCTTTTCAGCTCAAGAACTGAGATTTAATCCTGGAGAATATTAAGTCTGCAAAATCCCACACCAGCCTTATTTTTTATAGGATTACAATTTCAAATTTAATTATTCTCTGCATGAGACTGAATGAAGCTAATATTCTGAATCCACCACTAACCAATTTTATCAACTGTCCAATTAACCAATATGGAAGTCATATGGAAGCACATGTCTGATGCTGCGGAGTTCAGGAAACAAACCAGTACTGGGAGTTCTTGTGAGAAAATAAAGAGGGAAAAATTCAGAGTTTTACTGTGACTGCAGCCTGTATGACTTATTCTTTACTTACTTTCCTTTTCTGAGCCTCAAACGCACAGCTTCAGATAAAGCAGCCAGATTAGGATTTAAACATGCAATATGTAATAAATCTGCTCTACTGTAATTCTGCTGCATGATCAAAAAATTTCAAAAAGGTCATAAAAATGATCATAAAAATGATAAATTTCAGGAATTACCAACACAAATATTTGATCAGTTAGAGAAGTTTATTAAAAATAGATCAAAGTGGAAAGATGTTAACACGTGAGGGTCCTTTTTCATTAAAATCACCGCAGATGATGCACATGGCTGAACACAGACTAAAATGAAGATCACAAAGGCAAACTTCAGGAAAAAATCCATTACATAAGCAATCAATGACTGAGTGGCTTGAAACCGGACTTCCTGCTGGTGTTGTTGACATGTATCAATACAAAAGTGAATTAACTCCAAGCAATTACTGAGGACTGCTGCACATGTATATTGACAAAAGATTTGCTAGAAGCAGCAACTGTCGATGCAAATACAAAACACACACGAAATAAAAACATCTTCATCCTGCAACTAAATAATAGAGAGAAGTACACAATCCAAAATATGTCAATCAAATAAAGAAGTTATTCATCTCGAGTAGGAACATTATCCTCTCAGCTGTGTGCCACAATCTGTCCGTTCTCTCACTGTCACCAAGTCAAAGCTGAGTCCAGTTCCTGCACTGTCAGAAGAGCCATCAGTACTTTCCACAGCTGTACGAGGCCCACATGTGACAATGTCAGAGTCAATAGATCAACTGCAGCAGCAGGCCTGCATGACGCATTCCTGGAGCGTGACTCAGAATGCCAACACATGGCGTCAATAATACACACATATCCGCCAACATGCTTCATCCAACTGGCACCATGGAGATTCGGCTGAGCTCCCCCACTTTAAAGGTGTCAGTCAGATTCCTGTTGAGAGAACCGGTCTGAAGCTGAAGAACGGCTGCAGACCTTCTGTCTGTCTCTGCGGAGCAAAGCTGAAGCTGAACTCTGGAGGTGGAGAGCGTACGTTGTTGTTCCATCAGTGACCAACACACCACTCACCTTTGACCTCTGACTCCTCTGTGTGTGTCAGTGTGAGTGAACTGTGAGCTGCTCTCTAAGCCACACACAGGGTAGCTTTCAGTCACACTTCAATACCGTAAAACAATCTGTTATCTTTAATGAAGGTTTAACTTTGAAATAATAATAATCTATGTTTTGTTCCATGGATTGAAATAATAAACAGAATGTATTCAGGTTTTAGACTGTGCAACACTTTGGACTTCACCAATATTTAAACTGAATATTCAGTCATTTAAAGCAGTATGAATAACCTCTCTGCAGCCATGTCTCAGACGGCCATTGCTAAAATTGGTGTTCTGCAGAAATATGTTACCTGTTGATGTGCTACACAAATGTGCCATTCTACAGTCTTGACTTCAATAAACAGATTTATAGTTTATTTTTGTTTCTATGTTTTCCATAAATACATTGTACCTATTAAATAAATTCTCCAAGGACAGGAACACTAAATATGATGTTATTTTTACTTTCTTTGCATTGTCAGAGCGACAGGCAAATGTTTGGACACACCCAGAGGAGAAGGACCAAACAATGGCCGCCAAGGACTCAGAAGGCTTTTATATAGAAAATATCTGTGAAGGATCATACAAATACGCTTAAACAATTAACAGGACACACTCGCCATTAAGAAGAATACTGTACAAACCTCTAATGACATTTCATTATGAAATAACCTGTCATTTTGTACTATGGCAGCATTTTTCTTCAGGGCAGCATAAATCACCAGAACACCACTTCCGACTGAGATCAGAATTACGGAGGGTATTTAGTTTATTGTAAAGCCATCGGAGGGTCGAGAGTGATGTCTAATATGAAGCTGAACATGTTTTTTGGTGAGTATCCACTTAGACAAGTTTCAAAATTGTAGCTTAAAGTTTTAAAAGTTATTCAGTACTGCTTTAATAAAGAAGGCTACAACTACTCGAGCTATGTTCCAAATTCCACGCCGGTTTTTCTTACAAGACACAATTATTCTTGTAAAAATTAAAGGTAATGCAGCCCAGCAGCAGCAGGCAGCTTTTCCTAACACCATGAACAATTTTGCAAAGAAACAGGAAAATACCTTGTTGGTTTTTAAAAGCTAATGCTGCTGTTAGACAACAAAAATTTAAAAAGTATGGTCTTGGGTCTTAGTTTTAATCTGATGCACCTGCCATTAAACACTTAACAAAAAATAGTACTTTAAAAAATATGAAGGTCTGTTGGGGAGGGGTGGGGGGGGGGTCTGGAAAGGAAGAATACTTTCACAAATATAGTTTTTACTTGTTTGTTTACCTCAATTTTAAATCAATGTTTGATGTTCCCTCCCTTTAACTTTAAAAGGGCATCAGTTCTTTGCTGATTGTGCTGTTCCAAACATCTGGAGGAGCTAACCACAGATCCTCTTGTCAATGCAGGCTGGTTCAAATCCTTTCACCTCTTCATAGACATATCGAATGATTCTGTGATCAAGCACTGTGCAGGTCATACCATCACCCTTCAGTTTGCAGATATTCACCTCCTCCACCCTGCTGACGTAGTAGAATGAGCTTGAACTGATCACCATAAGCTGTTTGGTAGAAGTCTATCAGAGCTGATGCTGTTTCAGAGGTAAATGACAATCACTCCAAATCACTTTCACTTGGATGTTTCTTCTTTAAATGGAGAAAAATAAAACAATTAATCTAGGTGAAAGTATTCTTACTCTGCAGAATACCTGTTTAAAAAAACTTACACACTACTGTGTATTTAAATTTATAAAGTCTTATCATTTCAAACTTTCAGATATTTTGATATCAAATATGATCTTTAGAGTTGAAACATTCCCATATACATACTGGTCTGGTTGAGTCAAGGCTGCAGTTCCTACCAGGGCTTGAAATGCACACCCGCAAAATGCACTTTGGCAGGTACCAAGAAAAATTTACAGGTCACTTTGGCCAAATCATTTCAGTTATTTGTACCATCACTACGGTTCCAACATTTCCCATGAACGTTTCATATGTTGCGTATGTACATACATAGCCTGCCGGGATCCGGGATTGAACGCTGACCTCTCAATTGGGAGACGATCTCCCTCTCCATTACGCTATGGCTACCCCATAACCAGTCCAACACTTAAAGACACGCATTGTATGCATATGTTCACTCTGCAAAGTTTGGGTAAAAAGTTTGTCTGTGTACATTTGTATGTTATTTGTAATGTATTGTATTGATATATATGTGCGGTTTATCAATGATACACCAGCCGAAATGAGTTAAACATCGGGGGGGTGCAGAACATTCATGTACTTTATGTGGATGTGACAGTAAGTGAAATCATAATATTATATGTTCAATTATACACAATGAAGCTAAATAAAAACTGGCGTGTGGAAATTGGCTGGTAACTTTTATAATCTACCAACGACAATGGCTGGTGATTATAAAAGTTCATTTAGAGCTGTGCTTACCAGCGACACAAAGGAACATGTTCCAGCTCAAATGACAGGCCTTCTGTCCACTGAGGGAGCAAAACTGACGTCCAAATCACAGTTTCACGTAGACCAAATCTTTTCAGACTCAGAAAGCCACAAACAGACGTCTTTTCAGTCTTTTTTTTTTAATCCCACCAACAAACCTCTCATTGATTGTCCATCTAGAGCGTTAATGATCATGTTCATGGTCGATTAATCTCTTAATCTTTTTAATTACCTGTAGGCTGACAAAGATTCATGGACCAAGTCTGTAAGTCCTTTTTATCTGTTGAGATCTGTTATTCCTGTCACATTTGACAGATCACAGTTATACCATTCTTTTGTAATTATCTATTTAAAAAGCTGAAAATAAATATTCTTTTGACCAAAGAACAAATTCCTTTAAAAAAAAACTGAGTTCATTGTTTAGAAAAAATTTGAGAAATGATGAGAGGAAATCCTGTTTTATTAATGACACATGACAAACCTCAGGAAACAAACATTAATAGAAAGCAAACTATTAAATATCCGTAAGTGCCACAAATAAATTGAATAATGTGTCTCCAGCTCACAGTGAATATTTTATTTACTTTAAGCAAGTGTCACCTGAACTGAGTCTTTTATTCTTTTTATCTTCTTTCATTATTTCCCCTCATCTTTGCCAGATACCTGTAGTTTACTCCTTACACACTTGCCCCCACACGGGTTTTCAGACATCAGATCCAAGCGTTCAGCTGTTACCATGGGGACCATTTCAACCCCGTCAGCACTTCTGAGGTCTGCCTGGAGCGAGATAATTTGCCTCTCTTCATTCCTTCACAGTTTTTTTGTCCCCTTCCACCCCTCCCCTTTTCTATCCTTTGGAAGATGAAGAAAAAAAATCCCATCCTCCATTCTTGAGGGGAGAGACTATCCCTCCTCCTATTCTTTCTCTCTGATTCATTCACCCACAGTGTTTGAAGCCAGCAATCTCCTCTCCTCCTACTCTCACTCCTACTCCACAGAGTCTCTCTCTCTAAGAATGTGTATACTTCCACAAGCTGAGCGAGTTGGAGGAAATTGAAAGAGAATGTGCATCTGGTGCTGATTTCAGTCGCGCAGGATCAGTGAGATGCCGATAACTGATATTTGCTGAAATTTCCTTGGGGAACACAAGGAGCTCATTTGATGTAAAGACTGAGCTCCACCATAGAGGGAAGTAATTGTTCAGGAGATTAGAGAGCCTTAAACGTCTTACTTATGTGCAGTATTTGACCTTTACGTTTGTCCTGCGGGGCGTGTTAACAGCATGAACCTGGTACCAGCAACTCTGGAGTGAATAAAAGTCATTATAAAAATTTGAAACTAGGAAGTTCTTAAAAATTGGACTTGACTATTAAATAAATGAACTTTGTGCCTGACAATGGAGGTAAATTATGTACTAATAATGTGACTCTTAAAGTACAACTCAGGCTTGAACTATAAAGCAGCTATCAGATTTTCAAAGTGATGTTAAGGCTAAAAAGAGATTAAGTTCTCATACAAAATAATGACAAATAGGAAGATGATGGTCACAAAAAGCATAAACTGACCAATAACTGAACATAAAGCATATGTTCTATGAATCCACAGCGTTCCTTTGGATTCAGATGGATTAAGCTTCCGGTCATAACAGATCAGAAGATAAAACACTCAGCTCATGATTATGTCCATAATCCATGGGAATTCCACAAGCTGTGCTATTTAGAAGCAATATATATACAGTATATAAAAGTCAGCTGACATCTATGACAAGAAAATGGACCTGCTGTTGAGGGGATAAGCCGAGCCTGGACGCGCAAGAGAACATGCACACTCGGGATAACTGATCTCCACACGGAGGGGGAACATTACGTGGGTTATTCTTTCTATACATAGACCTCGGGTTATTCTTAGTGTCATCATGCACCAAAGGCCATGAACATTTTGTCTAAGATAAATGCATCTTATTTGGCTTTAAATGGGCGAGTGGCTTATCTACACAAGGCCGTCATAAATCTTTATGACGAGAGCTGGTGTTGCAAGCTGCAGTCAGTGGGCGAGCGGTGAACAAGTTAATGTATCACATGAGGGAGGTGATTACAAGAGTATGGATGTGCTTGTATGGTCACCTGATAAAGACTGAGACCATCCTTTATAATGACTAATAAATGGTTCATAAAGTTGTTTTGTTCAATTTTAAGCTTTATTTAAGATTATAAGCTCTTATTAAGCAGCTACAACTCATTAAATACGAAGGTCAATTGTTGCCAAATAGTGAGTTTACTTCAACAGTGTCATCTAACTGACTTATACTTTAAATTCAAGTCAATTCATACGTACTTTATTAATCCATCCACCCATTTTCTAAACCTGCTTCTTCCTTTTCAGGGTCGCAGGGGGCTGGTGCCGATCTCCAGCAGTCTTTGGGCGAGAGGCGGGGGAAACCCTGGACAGGTCGCCAGTCCGTCACAGGGCGTACTTTATTAATCCCCAAAAGGAAATTTTCAGTTGTAACTGATTTTTTTCCTCAGAGAGCCCATGTAGAGGGTTCTAGCTGTGGGCAGGAAGGATCTCCTAATTAGATCAGTCCCAAGAACTGAACCAGCCATCCTTACCAATTTATTCAGCCTCTTTAAGTCACTTAGTGACACTCCCCAAAACAGACCTTTAAAAGATCTTTAACATCTTGCTGCAAACGTTGAAGGAACTGAGCTTCCTGAGGAAGTCCAGTCTGTTCTGCCCCTTCTTAAAAACAGCATCACTGTTGTGTTGATTTTTGGCATGTTGCTGCTCTTCCTAAAATCCACAATCATCTCCTTTGTCTTGTTCACATTCAAGATAAGAAGATTGTTCCCATAACAGGTCACAAAGTGGTCTATCAGTTCTCTGTACTCAGTCTCTTGTCCATCTCTGATCCAACAAACAACCTTTAAATGCCAAATAGTAACGCTTTATAATGCATTTCCAAACTTTAAAGCTACATATAAAGTATTAATAAATATTTTATAAGTATAATCTTTCTATGAAGTGTTACTGTTAAAATAAATAATTTTCTTTAGCAAAATACCATGTGCTTTAGAAACACCATCACTTTCATCTTGGATAGAGGCTTGTAAGATTTTGATGTATTAGATTTGCAAATTTACACGTTTACTAACATTTAACCCATCTTTTCTGGAACTGGAGTTGTACACACACTGATATTGTGATAGTGATGTGTTTTTTATTCATTGTGCAGGCCAGTCAGAGATACTGCAAACCAGAACCAGAAGGCTATAAATCTGATTCTATGCCTCATACGGCACGCTGAAGTTCATGAATACACAAACAGAAAAAATAAAAAACACACTAAATATGCAAAGTCTGTTTAAATTAGTTACAGGAAGATGTCTTCTGTGTTTAAAAAAAAAGTTTAGCTTTATATAGTTGCATCTAAGCAACTTCTGCAACTGGTGTTTAATCCTGGTCCTCGGGGGCCACTATCCTGTGTGATTTTGTTTTCCTGCTCCAACACATGCTTCAGAGGTTGAATTACCTGTTCAGCATGTCCTTGTGTTCGACAGAAGCCTGATAATAACTCTCTGATTTAAATCAAGTGTGTTGAAGCAGAGAAACAGATCAAACATGCGGCCCTTGAGAACCATAACAAGACTTTACTGCTAGTTTGGGAATCTCAAACTGCTGATCTGCTGGGATTTTCAGTCACAGACATCTCTTGGGTTCACACAGGGAAGAAAAAAAAAGGCTCCAGTGAGCAGAAGTTGTGTGGATGAAAATTGACATCAGAGGACAATGAGCAGACTGGTTTGATAGATGTCAGAAAAGGCAACAGAAGCTCAAAGGATCACTTGGTATAATCGGGAGAACAGTATTTCTGAATGTAAAACAGGTAGAACCTTGAGGCAGATGGTCTACAACAGCAGAAGACCACACTGAGTGTCACTCCTGTCAGCTCAGAACAGGACACTGAGGTTACAAGATGCCCGGGCAGGAACAAACAGATTGTAAAAATGTGTTTGGGTTTGACGAGTCTCAATTTCAGTCAACACTCAGATAGCCAAGTCAGAATTAGGTGTAAACAACATGAGAGTGCAAAGTATCAACGCTTCAAGCTGCTGCTGCTGTGATGAGGATTTTCTTGACCCCCTTTGAACCCTCAGAACCAGAAGCTGAGCATCACTCAAACATCAAAGCCTACCTGAGTATGACAGCAGACCATGTCCATTCCTTTGACCGCAGTGCAACTTCCTCTGGTGGCTACATCCAGCAGGACAACACATTATAATACAAACTCAGATCATCTCAGAACGGGTTCCTTGAGCATGACCACAAGTTCATGGAACTCCAAAAGCCTCCACAGTCACCAGCTGTCAGTACAACAGAGAAGCTTCAAGATGTGGTGGAATGGCAGATTCACCAACCTGCAGCACTGAAGTTATCATGTCAAAATGAAGCTAAATCTCTGAGGAGTGTTTCAGACACATTGTCGAATCACAAAGAATTAAGGCAGTTTAGAAGACAAAAGGGGATACAAACAGGTACCAATGCGGCATAGCTAATGAAGTGACCATGAATGAGTTTTACAATTGCATCAAACAATAATAAAAAAAATACAAAAACCATAAATGTTGGAATGGATTTTTTTTATTTATTTATTTTTTGTTATAAAACTAAAATAGGACTTTTGTCCAGTTTTTTTTTTTGAATCACAGCTCTTCCAGCTCAGAATATCCAACAACAGTGTGAAGCACAACAATGACCCCCAAATTCGATTTTAGGAATGAACATCCAATTTCAAGAGATTCTACAGGAAAGTGACAGCAGTCAATAAATGCTGATCTAAACATTCAGCAAAATGTTAAAATATAATGAAAAAAATAAAGTAATCAAGTCCAATCTGCCAAGTTAAGCAACTACAAACTATTGAAAAAGGCAACTGCACATAACAAGGAAGTATAATTAAGATGCAAACACACGAAGAAGAATGTGAAGACAAACGTGATAAACAAAACTGAACAGGACAAACATGTTTTGGGTACAAAGAAATGAGTGAAAATGTAAGCGGTGTCTCTCACCAAGTCCGTTGGGGTGCTGGCCGTCATGATGAAGGTTTTCCCGGTACTCGGAGGAATTCACGCGTACATAAACTCTCTCTCACACAACAAGACGGGTACAAATGATTCCTCTTTTTCTTCTTGGCCTCGTAAAAGCTCCAGAAAAACTCACACAAATTCCGTCCTCGTCGCGGTTTGTTGCAGGACACAGAAACACGGTGTTCTCCCGTCAGTCGAGACGGTTTATTAACGTTTCTTCCTCTTTGTTACTGCACAAACATGTCGTCGAACATTCCTCTCACGGACAGATAATTTATAGGAAAAGTTAATGTGAGAGACTGTCGACCCGAGGGCCTCCTTCAACCCGTCAAACATCAACAATAACCCGCTGTAGAAAAGGTGTCTACGCCATGCGAAAAAACCCAATACTGCTGGTACATCCGGACACGGATCTCTCTCTTTCTTGCCTTCTAAGCGAAACAAAACAAGACAAATCCGTGAAATTGACGGTTACCGTCCTTTGTTGAACTTTGACGAGGCGGTAAAGTGTCAGAAAAAGGTGCCACGCGACTGAAAGTGTAGGTCCTTCCCTTTAAGGTGCGTGTGTGAACGTTGACGGTGTCACAGACCGCACTGCCGTACCTTTACAACCCGCTGCTCAGCTGTCATCCTGCTGAAAACCACCGATGTCAAGTCAGGAACGGAAGAACAGCCACAGCTTCCTGTTGGGATTTTCAAAATAAATGATGCCATCTCTCCACCTTGCTTGCCTGTCTCAAAATCGTAATAACTGGGAAAAAACGAACAATGGCAATTAATTTAATAGTTTTCATTAATCTAATATAAATTGTATTTGTTAAATGATGGCATCTATCAGTTATTCTATTAATAACATATTTATTGTTTTTCACCCATCCATCTTCATTGCTTATCCACTGTCAGGTGACAGGGGGCAACAGGAAAGAAACTCAGACTTTCCTCACCCCAGTGAAATTCTTCAGCTGTTACTGGGGGATCCTCAGATGTTCCCAAGCCAGCGAGGAGGATATAATCCCTTCAGTGAATTCTGGGTCTGCCAGGGGGTCTCCTCCCAGTAGGACGTGACCCTATCTCCATGGCTGAGCCTGGCCAGCCTACAGAAGAAGCTTATTTCAGCCACTTGTATCCTGGATCTCGATCTTTCAGTCAGGATCCAGATTTCATAACCATAGATCAGGGTCAGAACTTAGACCAATAAATCAAGAGCTTTGCCTTTTGGCTCAGCTACTTATTTACTACAATAGATTGAAGCAGCTCCCTCATCACTGAGAATGAAACCCCAATCCATTGGTCCATCTCCTGCTCCATCCTGCCATCACTCGTGAACAAGATGTCCAGATATTAAAATTCCTCCGCTTGATGCAAAGACTCACTGCAGACTGCAGAAGAGAGCTCCTCCAAATCTGAGGCAGTGGTTCTCAAAAGCAGTAAAAAGTGAACTGTTTCCTTCAGGTTTGTGGTGAGTCTCTGTCTCGTGGAGGAGTTTAAGTCTTTATTGTGTTTGTAAAATTAATTAATCAGCCATTTTCAGTGGCCCATGCTGCTGAATGTATCTTGTGTACTCTGTCTAACAATGTCCCTGTAAATAATTCGCATATTGGCCTGTACTTTCTAAACCAACAAAAATAATGTCCTTTATACCTTATGGAAAAACTTGTACCTCTTATTTTCATTATTCTTTATATAAATATAATGAAATAAAGACAGGGATTTATGGCAAACATTTGTTTAAATGTAAAACAGTTTTAAAATAATAGATTAGAAAATACTATGACAGACATTTACAACCAAATTTAGTATGAGAATCATTAAATTTACGAGCCTTTATCAACCTAATGATAAAGCAAAGGGAAAGCACAATACTGAAAATGTGTTTGACAAACGAAATATTTTTCTCCATCTTTTATTTTGAAATCAAAGTTGCTTTTCATCCGTGTTGAGAGTTTGTTTTTGTGCTGCTGCATGCAGTCCCATCGAATAACGCGAGTCAGGCAGTGAGACAGGGAAGTGAGTGTTCAAAGCAATGGGAGCATGAATGGAGCTCAAGGAAAGTTGAATGGGAGGCGATGTGATCAGATACTGAGCAGCAAGCAATGGAATTGGGGGGGGGGGACGTGAAAAAGAAAATACTTCCATACTTAAATGTGGAAACTCCTAATTAAAAAGATCTTTCTTTTATGTAATGATAACATAATAAATAAAGATCATAGTAAATAACAGATGATTTGGATTTAAAGTCTTCGCATCTGTTTTTTTTTTTTTTTCTGTTTTTATTTATTTGTTTTGGGGGATATCAAAGAAATTCAATAATGTGTAATAAATAAATTAGTACATCAGTAATCAGAAGTGCATGTGCTCTCTTGCTGAATGAAGAATGTCCTAAAACGGCTCAGTTATACAGTAAAGGTCTTTGTTTTCGCAGCATGGGGGAATTTTGAAGCCAAAAACAGATTCTACTACAAGTATGATGCAAGTTACAAGTCTGATAAACAAACATGCTGTTCATACGTGTGTAAGATAACATGCTGTCAGTGGTAAACAGCTCTCTCTGTGTGTGTGTGTGTGTGTGTGTGTGTGTGTGTGTGTGTGTGTGTGTGTGTGTGTGTGTGTGTGTGTGTGTGTGTGGGTTTGTATTTCTGACCTCCTGGGGACCCGTTTCCTGACTTTTACTATCTTTCTGGGGTCCGAGGGTTCTTGTGGGGACCGAAGCCTGGTCCCCATGGGGGGGAATCCCCTTTTTAGGGTTAGGGGTTAGTTTTATAGGTATGGTGTGAATAGAGTTTTAGTTAGTCTTAGGGTTAGTTATAGATCAGTAATGGTTAAGGTTAGTAAAAGGGTTTGGGTTAGGTATAAATCTAGTTACTAAAATCAATGGAAGTCAATGGACGGTCCCCATAAGGATAACAAAACACACTTGTGGGTGTGTGTGTGTGTGTGTGTGTGTGTGTGTGTGTGTGTGTGTGTCTGTGTGTGTGGGTTTGTATTTCTGACCTCCTGGGGACCCGTTTCCTGACTTTTACTATCTTTCTGGGGTCCGAGGGTTCTTGTGGGGACCGAAGCCTGGTCCCCATGGGGGGGAATCCCCTTTTTAGGGTTAGGGGTTAGTTTTATAGGTATGGTGTGAATAGAGTTTTAGTTAGTCTTAGGGTTAGTTATAGATCAGTAATGGTTAAGGTTAGTAAAAGGGTTTGGGTTAGGTATAAATCTAGTTACTAAAATCAATGGAAGTCAATGGACGGTCCCCATAAGGATAACAAAACACACTTGTGGGTGTGTGTGTGTGTGTGTGTGTGTGTGTGTGTGTGTGTGTGTGTGTGTGTGTGTGTGTGTGTGTGTGTGTGTGTGTGTGGGTTTGTATTTCTGACCTCCTGGGGACCCGTTTCCTGACTTTTACTATCTTTCTGGGGTCCGAGGGTTCTTGTGGGGACCGAAGCCTGGTCCCCATGGGGGGGAATCCCCTTTTTAGGGTTAGGGGTTAGTTTTATAGGTATGGTGTGAATAGAGTTTTAGTTAGTCTTAGGGTTAGTTATAGATCAGTAATGGAGAAGGTTAGGAAAAGGGTTTGGGTTAGGTATAAATCTAGTTACTAAAATCAATGGAAGTCAATGGACGGTCCCCATAAGGATAACAAAACACACTTGTGGGTGTGTGTGTGTGTGTGTGTGTGTGTGTGTGTGTGTGTGTGTGTGTGTGTGTGTGTGTGTGTGTGTGTGTGTGTGTGTGTGTGTGTGTGTGTGTGTATGCGTGCGGCTCGAGATGCCCGTCCACACGTCCACAGAGGGTCAGTCCTCTCTCTACTGGACTGAGTGAAATCCATTGTGGCATCAGGAGAGGCTTTTTCCTCTTAGTTTTGCTGGATTAACAACCTAATCTCCACATCATCAAGAGAGTCAAGAGGGAGGGAGGGGTGATGCTAGCACACACACACGCACACACACACACACACACAATCGTAGAGGACCTGCAAAAACCCACAGCAAGGTGTTAAAGGGATTTTACTGGCGGGTTCACCAAATTAAGGTCAGAGTTTGATTTTCATCAGGTGAAAAAAGTAGGTCACCGACTGAGTATTATTGTCATTTTCTGTTCAGCTCTTAATTATTTTATAAGCAAGTTATAACCTCAAACAATAAAGTGTTTGGAAAAATCATTTTAAATAACGAGTTGATATGAAATTCGACAAAAGTTTTAACCCCAAAACTCAAATAATTCTAAATTAAATATAATAGTAAACATTGTATTTTTATAGTAAAAGTAAAATATGAAATATGAATCTGTTGCCTTTATAGTATTTCACTTGCGTAATAATAGAAATTATCCAGTTCAGATTTTCATGTCTGTGTTTGGTTCAACATTTTAATGGCTACAATCAACATTTAGTTTGAAGGAAAATTTAGTTCAATGAGCAAAAAGGATTTCAGCAGGTCTGAGAAATTCCCTTTTGCAGTGTGTGTGTATGTGTGTGTATGTGTGTGTGAGAGAGAGCAAGAGAGAGAGAGAGAGAGAGAGAGAGAGAAAGAGAAAATGGTGTTTGTTTGGCCCTGTGATGGACTGATGACCTGTCCAGGATGAACCAGCTCCCTGTGACTTAGAATGAAAACATGTTTAGCTCCACACCTGTCTTCAGTTTCTCATCTTTTTCTGTTTTCCTTGCAGTTTTTCAATTTTTCTCTTTTCCACACTGTTTTCAGGTGTTGCTGACTTTGCTGACCTAATAAAGCTTACTTCTGATTTTGGTTTTAAAATGGACACTCGTCATCTCCAGAAGTTCTCCGATAACACAAACTGAAACACAGAGGGGTTGTCAATGTCTTCTTCATTTGGCCAGAACCATCTTTGTATCAGTGCCAGCGAGATGAAGGAGCTGACTGACTTCAGCAGGAAGTCACCCCACAATACACCAAAATATATTGAAATTGCAGGGAGGGGAAGGAGAATCTAAACAAACTGCTGAAGAGGACGAGCTCTGTCCTGGACTGTCTGCTGAAATCCATCAAGCAGGTTGAGGAGGAGAGGATGTTGTCCAAACTAACATCCATCATGGAGAACACCTCCCACCCCCTGCATGAGACCATATGAGCAACGAGCAGCTTGTTCAGCAGTAGATGTTTACACCCACAGTGTAGGACGAAACGCTACCTCAGGTCATTCTTACCTGTCAGACTTTACAACACTGTTCAGCAGGATTATTTTATTATCACATTTTCAGTTGTCGTGTCTCTGCTTTTAAATGCTGTTAATCATTTACACTTTCCTCGACACTGTTTACCTCATTTGGACCTGTGAACATATCTCTGTACATCTTGTAAGACATATTTTGTGTAAAAGGATATTTTTAAAAACTTACTCACCTCTTCTTCTATTTTTTTGTTATGTGAGCTCTGTAACACTGACGTTTCTGATTTGTGATATAATGATATTTATTCTATTCCAACAGTATTTCGATTTCTTTGTGCAATACAACTCAAAATCCTCTCCAAAGTGTTCGGACTCTAACATTTCACTTTACTCTCTATCTGTATTTTTTTGTACAGATTGATTAAATGATGGAATGACCATCGTTACTCTTTTTTAGAGTGCTTAGAGAGTAAAGATCACTGTGTTCTAATCTAAAGACAAACCTTTTATGCAGCATCTCATACATTTGCTGATGTTAACATTCTGCCATGGGGCGAAAAATGAACCTCAGTGTTGGGGATTACAAAGAAAGTAGAAACATTTCTGAGGAACAACAAAAAACAACAACAAGAACAAACAAGATGCTGTTGATTATTTTTAATTAATAATTAGATTCAAACAGCTCTAAGGGTAAATATATAGTGTTTTTGAAAAGGGGAAGTGGCTAATAGTCAGTTGCTTTAATGCTGAATGAAATTCTCAATAGCAGAGCTTCATTCACACTGTTTAATCCATGTAAATTGGGATTACTGTATTCAAGAAATAATTTTTCAAAAAGTTTCATGTCATCAGTTTTTATTTGGATTCTGCAGTTGGAGATTTTGTAAACTCAGCTGACCCAGTTTTCACTGACGCACTCAAAAGGGCAGGAACCGAATTCCATGATTGGGTGTGTTTAAAGACATTGTAGAGAGTGAACTCTGTAGATTCTGGAGCTCCGTTCAGCTAATCAGGAAGTAAAGACTTTTGCCCAGAACTTGTTGCTCCAAAGATACAAAGACATTTTGCTCATGCAATTAGAAATGAATGGAAATAACTTGTTATGTAGACTGAATCAAATTTAACTGAGATTTAGTTTTTGAATAAGGTGAATTCAAAATTATGCATTAATCTCTACAAATCAACCAAAAAAAAAAGGTCCAAACCTTTTACATCAGAGATAATTGATGTAAATGTCCCACTGTGAGGGGTTAAATTATTTGCAATTTTCAGTGACTTGGTGGCACTTCTGCATCCTCTACCTATCATGAGGCTTAACAGATAGTCATCATTTCTCTTTGGATGTCTTACTGCTCATGTTTCACCAGAAATGCACGTGTACGGTTACGCTCTGGACTTCTTTTCTTTACATTTTCCAGCCTTGATGGTATATAGGTTACAGAGTGTGTGTGTGTGTTTGTGTGCAGCCCCATGTTTCCCTCCTCAGCACTTGTCTGTGCTTGTTTGACAGTGCCGATCTGTGTAACATGAACTCCCAGGTCACCTTTACTACAGTTTCCTGGTTCCTCTTGATCAAGTCTGCTGATCAAATATAAATGTTACATTTAGAGTGAAGACAATATGTCTCTGTAACCCGCTAAACTTCTTTGACTGTGTCCTTTTTCGGATGTTTATCTGAATCCCTACTCTCTCCTTCAGGCCACACACGCACAGGCATGTTGTTAACCTGTAAAACTCAAAACTTTACAGTCACAAAATGGGAAAATGTGTAACCACTTTTTGTTTGACTCCATAGGTTTTACTACATTTGGAGAAGATCTATCTGTTGCAGTGTCACTTTAAAAACAGTGGTAGCATTTTAACTTTGAAGGGTGGCATGCAAAACACCATCACTGCTCCATTTATAACCACCAACTCTAAGCATAGCAGGACTCAGACATTCCTTCACTCGTTTCTGTTTCCTCCCCACCTTTCACACAGATTAATAACAGTCACTGTGTGGCTCATCAGCTATTCTGGGACCTTGACACTGAGTTTAAGATTTGAACTGAGGCTCAGAGGTTTTAAAAATGTTTTACTCTGTCTGTGGCCCCAAGACTGAGCAAAACACCCAGCATGATGTTTCACACCCTCGGCCTGACAGAGCAGTCCTGTTTAGCTCTGCCGCGGGAGGTGTGAGCAGCTATTTGGACACAGTAGGGTTTTGTGTTGGTTCTTTGCTCATTTACAGCCTTCTTTTCTTGACCAAATGTCTCGAACTGAGACCAATTAGTGCCAGAAAGTCCACTTTACTTTGAAAGGGTAGGTTAACCCGGATTAAAAACCAGCAAATAACCAGAAGAGTTTAAGACAATGAGTTTAATTGTGTTTTTGTAAAAAGGTTGTAAATAATAAAAAAAGTTTCTTGAATGGCCTCAGTCTGGAGAAATACAGTTACAGAGTCTGATGTGCAGTCTGAGCGTACTTTATAACAAAACACAATCTTCAAAATATAATAGTGGTTCATGTAAACAATGTTTTATAAGCCTTTATACACATATTTCTCATTACATTGCTATTTTATGAGAAATATAGAGATAATCCTGCCAAACTTCATCCCATGATGCTCTGCTGCAAGTGCTGCATTTTATCTCTGGTGATGCTATTTATGCAAATAACCATGAAATTCCATGTGAATAAATGTGTAATGTTGTAATATGGGGGACTAGGCTGTGCAACAGACTCTCAGGTGTTAATTTAAAAGATTAAGAGTAGAGGCTTTTCTTCCGACACTGGACCAGGTCAGGAGAACAACAGGGTTTCCAATGATGAGGAGAGGAAAGGTTAGTGACAGAACAGGAACAGATGAGCCATTGTTTGAGGAGAACAGAGTTACTGTGTCACCTCAGATAAGGAATGAATACAGAAATGATGTGTAACTAGTAGTGATGATGTCAGCTCTCTCTGTAAAGGTAGGTACGCTCGATTTTGATTCCAGGTACAAAGTCGCACAGTTTGTTCTGGACGAGGATCAAACGCTTGATGAGGAAAAGGTATGCTGGAACAAAACAGGTTACCGGTAAACAGTCCAAGGAAATATCTGACAGTCCAGACATTCAAAATATGAAGCCAATCATAATCCAACATCCAATGCAAGGTATAATTCCCAGGTATAATGTCCAAAATCCACAGAAGTAGGCAAAGACATAATTAGGAGACAGAAGAGGGTTGATTCGTTCTATGAGACAGTTATTAGAACAAGATAAAGCAGGTGCTGGAGAGTGTTTGAGAATGCACACAACTATCTGGCAAAGAGCTGAAGGTCGCTCATTTATTTTGAAGGGGCGGAGACTGGTGAAAACAAAGAGGTGATTAGCAGCAAGCAGGTGTGTGTAATCAGGACAGGCAGAACCAGATCACAGCATGGCAGAAAATCCAAAAAATAAACCCAACTTTTATCTTTTTTTATGTTCTGACAAGCCATTAGCTCATTAGTACCATCAATTGTAAACTCAGTTTCTCCTAACTGAGGCCATTCAGCAACAATTTAGATATTAATTCATAAATTTTACATGAACACTTTTCAAATGGCTGAAATATTCCTTTAAGAAACCGTTTTGCAGTATTTTTAACAGCTCTTATGGAGCCTTTTGTGTGAATATAATCCCACTGATCTAAAAAGATTTATCTTCATCACACTGTCTCAAGTCTTTCAAAAGTGATAATCTAAACCTGTGTAGGATTTTGACTCAGAGATCCTGTATGCCTGAGCTTATCTGTGCCTAGTAGTTCAGCAGGGGGGTTAATACATCTTTAATCTGTCCACCTGTCTAACACACTCACAGTGTATGGATTTGTCTTTGATTGACATGTTTTTTCCCATAAGGGTAAAATTTAATATCACAAGAAGTGTTTGCGAATCTAAGTTGCGGCGTTTAGGTGTTTAGAATCTGTGTCAAGAGCAGTTTCTTTATTTTTACCCTCATTTTGTCATCGTTGCACGTTTTTGCCATCTGTCCGCCAACACAAGGGAGAAAAAAAGCAAACGCTCAGTGTTTGTAGTTTGTGTTGTTGTTTGCCTCCAGAGATTTGGGATTCTTATCTGCTCTTTTCTTGTTTCTCTGTCTGTGTAATAGAAGTGTCTATTTGATTGAATAAAACTGTCCCGTTTACTTCTTTTCTCCCTGTTTTCCTGTTCATTCTCCTCAACTCACGCTTACTCACAGGACTTAACACAACACTCCGATAAACAAGGCTACGGCCCTACCTATGTACAGGCATGCCACGCATTGCCTGACGAGATCATGTTTGACAGGTTTCAACATCTAAAATCTAATTAATGTACTTGCATGTTGTATTACTCACTATGTCAGGACATTGCAAGATCGCATTAATGTGATTTAACTCTCAAGTTCAGAAAAAATCAAACTATATTAACAAATACTTTGGTTTTGAAATAATGGTGCCCAATGTTTTCACGTTAAAGTGAACATCTTTTAGATGAAAGTTCAGCGTTAATCAGCATTAAGTAGAAGAACATCTGACATTTTATTAATCATGAGACAGACCTTTTAATACAGAATAAGTCTTAAATGTCTTTGCCTGAGTTGCTTAAAGAGGCCATTTCATACAAATTTCAGGACTTTGTGGTTATTTCTTAAGTATTAACCAGTAATATGAAACATTTTATATCTAAAAAACGTCAGGAAACACTGATTAACAGACCTTTCAATCTGTCTGCATTAAAATTCGGGTGGTTCCGGCTCCTTCCGTCAGGCTTCGACAGCAGCTTGTTCATATTCATTATTCGAATTTGCTGGACTCTGATTGGCTAACAAACTAGCCTATGAGAGCAAGGTATACTGTTCCCTGCTGCGCATGGCAACGTCAGACGTCAAGTCTTCCTGTTTGCTACGTCTTATGCTAACAGCTTTTAGCCAGCAGCATGCTAGTCGTGATTTCAACTGCGGGAGCTGATGAATACTAACGAACAAAGGAGTTGTGACGAAACAGATACAGACCGTTCGGACTCGGGAGAAATCGGGTGTTATCTCCACCTGCGTAGTTTGAGAGATAAAAACTGAAAGAGAAGTTGTTGACCTGTTTTCACACCCACTATGAAGGTAAAAACACCTGTGGAGCTAAAATATTCAACAAAAACATCAGAAATACTGTTTTTAATGGAAGGGTCTCTTTAAACATACCTTAAAGCAAAACACCTTAGACTCTATCATCAATCAGAAATACAGCATTTGTAACAAAATACATTTCTCTCAAACTCTGACTACTTATTTTCTTCCTTTGGCAGTTAGCAGGTTTCAGAGCAGAATTGTTTCAAGAAAATGAACTATGTTTTATTTAATCCACAAACACTGATATAACACAAAACCTGATTTTGTAATTATAATTATGTAATGATTTAATTGTCATATCTGAAATTGTATTGTGTAATTATCAAACAACATTTTAATAATAATAAAATTGTCAGTTGCCAGTTACTTGGAGAAAATGTGTAAAGGAATTGGTATAAAAGGTTTTGAAGAAGGTTCTAATCCTATTAATTAGGTAGAGATCTTAGATGTATCAAACATGGTGTTAAAGGGTTAAAAAGCAGTTACATAAACAACATTTTTCACTTCCTCCTCAGCAGGATTTTATTACATGTGGCACTTTTTTATAACCTTGTTTATAAAGATTATAACCTGTCAGGGGATCACAAACTTTTTGACAGGAAGCAGCAGGTGAGGCTGGAGAAAATAACATCCAGCACCCAGACCATCAGTACCGGCGCCCCCCAGGGATGTGTTCTGTCCCCCTTGCTATTGTCTCTCTACACAAATAGCTGCTCCTCCTGTAATCCATCTGTTAAACTCCTGAAGTTTGCAGATGACATTGGCCTCATCAGGGATATAAATATTTTTTCTACCTTGCCTCTCAGGGCTTCCGTAGAGGCCTCTGTGTTTAAAACATGTACAAAAGACAGAATTGTTGTGGAATTTAAAATGTTCTTTGTGCATCAGCAACATTAATTGTATAATAAAAACAAAATATATTCATTTGTACTCATTTTCCCAGAGTTTTAGATGAGTCTATATACTACACCAACATAATAGAATCCCTGAATTTCATCTTTCCCATCTGCTCCCCATGAACAAATAGTGGCGACACCGCTGCTTGAATAGAGGAGCATCTTCAACTATGATGTTTTTTAATCCTCTCATTCCTTCGTATGCATTAGCTGTTTCTTTCTTCTGATTCCCTCACAAGCTTTTTCTTTGTTTCTCCCATTTTCTACATTTTTTTTCTTTCTTTCCAAAGTTTTTTCATTTTGTTTTCTCCACCTTTCCCTTTTAACTATTCCTTTTTCTTTGAATCCTTCTTTTCTTCCCCCACTGCTGTTTTCATTGTCTTTTCACTTGAATTTTGTCATGTTTCCTTTAACTTTTACACATTTCCTCCCTTCTCTCTTACCTTCCCTCTTCTTTCCATCTTGATTCACTTGTTACTCTCTTTCAAGCCTGAAACTGTTGTCACCTGCCTGTTCCTGAACTCACAATGTGTCTTATGTGGCAATGTTGCCTTACCCCACTTCACTGCTCTAATTACAGTCAGGTAACATTTTAGCACACACACACACACATGTTCTGACTGTAATTCTTCACCAGGGTTGGGCCGTGCAGCGGGGTTTCAGAGCAAACTCACCCTGAGTCAGCGTCTTTTCTTTTCTCTATCCCGTCCTCTCTCTCTTTCACTCTTCCTCTTATTATTCCTCTGTATCTTATAACCGGAAAGGCACAAAGTAAAGGGTGAGGTGTCACTATCACCAGTGCTTGAAAGGCATAACAGCTCGTATGTGAATGTGAGGAACTTATCGTGGCACAAATAGCTTTGATTTACACTTTGATCCTGCTTTTCCAGCTCGAAACAAGACACCTGTGAGAGGGGCTCAGCCTCCCGTTGGGATGATTTAGAAGGATTGGATTATGTCACGAGAATAAAGGATCTTCACATCATTCGGTTTTGATTTGATTTTTGAACATGCGTAAAAAAAAAAAAACAGGTTAACAAGTTATATTTGTTTGAACTCAGTCCTCAGTCTTGGTGTTGTGGGGAAGGTGTGAGGGGATCCTGGTGACTGAACTGTTGAATCCAGGATGACTGACTGAACGGATAAATGAAAGGATAAAGCCCACCTCAAGAAGAAAACATTTTCTGAGTTGTTAAAGGATTTGCCGTATGGAAAGTGGAGTATTAGCTATTGGGCCTGGTTTGGTCTTCCAGATGCCGTGCAGCAGTACGCAAGTTATTTTTCCAATAATCTTTAATGTTGTTGCAAATATGACATCCAGCAGCAAGAGCCACATGTTTATTCAACTTCAGGAGGATTTGGAAAACTACCGGTGCACTGACGAGTCACAGCTGATGAGGCGGACTGATACAAACAGCAGCATGTATAATAGAATAGTGTTACAGGTGTTGTAACACAAACACAACACAAACTAAATGGTAACAAACAAAACTGAAGAGGTTTAAAATCTTCTAGTACAGCACTCTCTTGATTTTGACTTTATGTGCCTGAATTTTAACAACAAAATTGGTACCGATGTGACAGCCATGAGTTGTTAAATAGAGCATAATAAAAACTCAAACAGCTTCAACTTCCATTTAAAAACCATTATTTCTAGCTTTTCATTAAATATAGTGAAAAAATATTAGGAATTATTTTAAAGTTTATTTGTTTCTTTAGATCATCTCAAGACCTCAAACTTATTGTTTCACAACCCACAGCAGGGTCCCAACCCCCAGCTTGCAAAGCATAATTCTGACTTTGTAGAATGACTTAGACTACCAACACACATCCACAACTTTAAATTAAAACAAAAAACAGGTGCCCCCTTGTGACCAGTTCTAGTGTAAATCTTAAATCCTGCTCCTTCATGGAGAAAAGCAGAAAGTCCCGCCTACTCTCCCAGACACAGTAATAGAGCTTTTAAGCAAGAAACAACTAATTACAGGTATCAATATAAGAAAAATTTTAATTTGAAAATACAGCAGCAAGATAAGAACTATGTGAATCATTAAAGGTCAGAGATAAAATTATCTGAAGTGTGTTTTACTTTTATGTCAGGGCATTTATTTACACAGATGGACTTAAGGGGTGGCGCTGCATCTTCCATGTTCTTGTTTTTATACAAGTTTTGTAAAACACCATGACTGAATGCTGGTGAGTAGGCGGGACTTTCACTTCCACGTCTCTTGTACACAGAGACCGATCCCAAAAATCCAACAAAACAGGATAATATGGCTTTACTTTTGTAGAAGGCATCTTTATAGGCTTTTCTATGCTACATACAGCATACTTCACACGAAACATTTATTGTCATGATAAATACACATCGAAATGTTTAAGATACATGATGTTCTCCACTGGGAAGGTCTGCATCTGATATCTCTGGCTGTGCAGCTACACTTCCTGTTTTGGTTCCTGTGGGCTGAAATCCATTATGGCATTGTAGGATGTGATTGTCTGTCCTCTAGTTCATACGCATAGCAACACAAACATAAATGCCAGATTAGGCATCAGTCTAAAAACTGTATTAAACCTCCGTTCAATTATTTAATAAAAAATAGACTGCAAACAGAAAAGTTATGAGTTAAGAACTAAAAGTTTTTCCAAAAGTAAAACAAAGGAAAGTAAATAGATTTAATGGTTCTGCTCTGTAGTATGATCACATAGCTGGTACAGTATGTTCTCAAACATGTTGGTTTTCACAAGTCAAACTGAAAATCTCAATCAGCCTGATGATTTTAGCTGATAACCATTTCATTAATGGACAAAGCTGTTCTATAATCCTACAGGGAAAACATTCAGTCACAAAATTACTGAGGATACCAAGACACGTTTCTCCAAAAGCTGAAGTCAAAGGTATTTGCCATGGAAGGAGTGTTTAAGACACCGTTCCTGTTTATTCTCTAAAATCTATCTACTGACAGATCTTTGATCTATTGTTGCTCTGTTTTCCCTCAAATGGCTCCAAATGCAGAGTCAGCATGAATAGCATGGCAAGGAAACATCAGACTGGAAACATGGGAAAACAGTACCCATAAACAAAACATCCAAAAGCTGAGACAAGACACAGTATGAGCAATAAAAGACTAAATCAAAACACTCTTTGTGTTAAAAACTAGCAGATTCAACTTTAACTTGTTGCACACCTATTTATGATCATTTAATAGCTCAGATCTTTTAAAGTAAGATTGTGTGGAAATGTTTTTTAATTTAAATATCCTTTAATAATTCCCAACATGTTTCTCACAGTGCTGCCTGCTTTGTCCAGATGACAGTGGGTTTGTTGAAGCAGGTGTATGATGGCGTCTTCCGCTCCAACCCCACGGCGATAAGTAAACTGCAGTGGGTCTTGAAACATGCATGTTTATTTTTTAGGTGAATCAACATGAGTCTCTCCAAGACTTTTATGATACGGGATGTTAAAGTCACAGGTTTATAGTTAAAGACTGAAGGATGAGATGCCTTTATTCCTGGAACAAGGCAGTATGTTTTCCATAGAACTGGTACCTTCTCCTGGATGAGGCTGAGGTTGAAGAGATGCTGCAGAATCTCACATATCTGATCTGCACAAGCCTTTAGGACTCTGCAACCAACACCATCTGGACCAGCTGCCTTCCTGCTTCCTGTTCAGTCTCTTCAGCTGCTTCTTCACCTGACTGCTAAATACAGACAGGTAGGAGGGGGAGGCAATGGGGATGCCAGCTTTTTCTGATGTTGCTGAAGACGATGGAACAGCATCAAAAACAGGATCCATGACTGAGGTAGAAGGTAAGACAGTTGAGCTGTGACAGGAAAGCTGTGGATAATGGGAGGGTCAGGGGTCTGCTTATATGGGAGCAGGAGAGAAAGATGTTGAGTTTGTCTTTAAACTGAAACTATTTAAGAACATGTTCAGTTCATCCATCCACCAGCACTCCCTGCTTCAAATAAACCCCCCTACCTCATCATACCAAGATGTATAAATGACTCTGAGGTGTAACTGATCCGCCTTCTGCTTAAAGCCTATGATCTTTGTCATCCCTGACCACACATCTATTATTTTGTTTTGCTGGAGCTTGCTCTCCAGCTTTTTCCTGTATACCTCCATGTTGTTTCTAATATTGACTAAATACCCATCTCTGTCGCTGAAAGCTACATTTTCATGTTAAGTAATTCTTTCAGATCACTGGTGATCCAAGGTCAATAAATCTTAATATCTTACCTGTAGTAGCTAGCTCTTTGAACAACCTCAGTTTTTAAGAAGCAACCTGACCAGATTAATGATCTAATGACCAGGCTTCTTAAAACAACTCTAATCTAAAAAATTTCAGTTTCTGGCTAACACTATTATATAAACCTTTTCAGTGCTGCAAGTTTGTATTCATGGTTATTTGCATATAATTTTCTAGATTTTGTTAGTTGAGCCAGCTATCTTTAGCCCCTGTCGCTATTTCAAAATATTGTATTTCTGCTGGTATATCTGTTTTACTTAAGTAAACAATGATGATATAAAGGTTATTTTAATTGTTTAAAATAAACCACACTCAAATTTTGGAGCAATTTAATTAGTAGTTTTAAGACGGCAGTAAGATCAGGTCCAGCTAGTAACACCAGCTGCTAGCTTGTCTGTTCATGTCAGAAATAATCTCTATTTCTCTAAACTGATGTTATTTGAAGAGGTATCTACAATATCTAAGATATTAATTATTCATAACCTTTCCAAAGAAAGCTGTTTCAAAATGTATGAACTATTCTTCCAATCGATCAGCTGTAATAAAAAATAAAGAAAAACATTCTAATTGCTTCCTGTGATGTCTTGTTTATTTAGCTTTTAAATTCAGAAAACCACTGGGACAGGTCGTTTGCCGAATTAGGAGTGTATGAACTGCAGAAATAACTCATTCATTTTTCCCAGAAGATAAATATTTGTATACTAGCTCTGTGATTAACATGTAATGAGTGTAAATTGAATCTACATAGTTGGTGTGAGCAGGTGATTATTTTATTATATTTAGCCTAAATATTGCTTCATAGAATAAGACAGAAGCTCATCTAAGTTTCATAAGTATAACGAATGTAAACTTTACCACTTGATCAACTCAGCTTCCTCTGTCGCTACCATCGTGTATGTTTATTCTCTGAGAATGAAATTAAGATGCCCCTCACCAGCTCCTCTGACATTTCAATTTCAAGCTTGATTTGTTTGTCTGAACAATGATGCCTCTCAATAAAATTCAAACGGATGGAGGAGATGAGAACGAGAGAAACAGATTGATTTCATCCTGCAACTCTAATGGAGCTGTTGGAAACATTTTTTTTCCTTTCATTGCATGGCTTTATTTTATTTCCATTAATTTTTCCCCTCCTGTTTATGAATGCAAGTCATTGCAACCAAACTCTGTTTATATCGTTTCTCATTGTGTAAGTTGAGCTTTGTCATTTGTGTTTTTCTTGGCAAAGAACTGCAGAAATCAAGAACAGGACAGAAACATACAGACTGAATCTGTCTGCGTCAGAATTATGAAGTAAAGAAAAGTCTCAGAACTTTATGAGATTTTACCTGCCTGACTTTGGTCTCATCGCCCCTTTCCACAGCAATCAGTCTATACCCACTTATTCCTATTCAGGGTCACAGGGAGAGGTGGGGTTACACCTGGACAGGTCGCCAGTCTATCACAGCTGTCCACAACATCTTAATTGAAGTCATTTGCTACATTTGAACGTTTCATGTTAAGATGAATGTTTGTGTTCTTGTTCCTGAAAGCTGGAAGAAAAGATTTCAGCTTTGTGCTCTGACAACGATCCGAATAATAAAGAAACATTCATCAGTAACATCAGGAGCTCAAAAATAGGAGCAGATGAAGACAACACTGCCGGTATCAATATTTATGGAACTAACAGTACACTTTTCATTTTGCTGTATTGATTTTTATTTCATAATCCTAGTTTAAAGTCATTTAATTTGATGTATTAACATTAAAGATTATCTGAAATCTGCCAGCAGAGCTACTGCTCCTTTCTGGATAATCTTTTCTTCAGTCAACAATACAGAACACAGAGGTCATGACCTTTTTTCAGGAAAATGCACAGACATACTTCCAATCAACCCACTGTCAGTCCTGCTAGATAAAGGCCTTTAAAACTCTGACTGGCATTTTATTAAGGGTTTGTAGCCATCTTCTCTGAACCAATATTAGTAACCCAAACATGTTTGACCATAGTTAAACACAAAAGGGGAAGTTATTTGGGTCTAACAGCATGAATAAGCTTTTTAATACTTAAACATCTGACTCAAAATAAAGGCGAAAAATAGTCACGTCAATATTTTTTGCCAAAATATTTAAACATTTTAAAAATGAAAGACAAAAATATTCAAACATGCATGAGAAGACACGATGCAAGATGTCAATTTTAATTTCAATGAACCCAACCTTCATCTTACTGCACGCTCAACTGCTTGTAAACCATGAAAAATAAATAGTTAATCAAACACAATCAATCACTTTCGTTTACACTCACCGATGTGAAAACAAGATAAGGATTCTTCAGAAACCATCTTTATTAAAGACTATTTTAATTGTTAAACTGTAACTATGGTGTAAAGTGTTCTGAATAGTGAACTTTTTGCTTTTGTGTAGCTTTAACACACTTTGACTGTGCATGTTTGTTCACTTGTAAGTTCATAAAATGAAATAAAAGTCTGTTTTCATTTTAGAAAAAGATTTCAGGTATCTTTAAATCAACCACGTGAGCGATTTTAGAGAGCTGGATGAGAATTTGGGGATTTAAGTAGCATCATTTAGCAGTTTTCACTTGAATCAGCTGTTGAGGAAAGAAACTCTGCTGTGGGATTTCCTTTGCAACAGCTGCACCTGGTGGAGGTAATGCTTTACAACAGGATGCAGCGTGTTTCCCTGTCTCGGTTGATCTTATTTAAATAAAATAGATCATTATCTAATTTTGCTAATGAAAACAAACGATTGAACAAAAATAGATGTCACATAAAACCTTGACAAACATGTAAACACAGTTTAGGCTTGAAACTGACATTAAGCATCAGACACGTGACTGTTATATAAAAAAAGTCCAACAAATTCTACAATCATCCAACAGACATGATATCAGTGTAGTTTAAAAGAAAGCTCAGCTTTATTCATTTATTGTAGGTTTTCTAGCATCACAGATGAGCACAGTTTAAATAGTTTGAAATCAGGACTTTTAGAAGTCGTTATTTAAAGCTGGAATTATTTGTTCCCAGCTGATAGTTTTTGGTGTCTGTTCCAGGGCATGATGTTACAACCATTCAGTGTATTCAGTGAAGAATTTGATTTAATTCACTAAAACATACATCTGGGCTTTTTATCTTGGTTTTATATGAGCAGAAAATGTTTTATAAAAAAAGCTGCAGACTTCAAGTTTAAAGAAAACTTGGAGCACCATTCTCTGTTTCACTGTGTGTCGGTTCTCAACCAGAAAAACCTGGAATGTTCTCTTCAGGCTGGAAGTGAATTTTGCCTTAAGTGCAGGAGTTTGAGTATCTGGGTGCCTTGTTCATGAGTGATGGCAGAAGATGGACCAGTGGATTGAGGATTTGTCCTAAGTGATGAAGATGCTGCTTTGGTCTGTCATAGTGAAAGCTCTCAGTATACTGGTCTGTCTATGTTCTGATCCTCATCTATGGTCATGAGATCTGGATCCTGACTAAAAGAACAAGATCCTGGATACAAGCAGCTGAAATGAGCTTCTTCTGTAGGCTGGCCGGGCTCAACCTTAGGTGAGGAGCTCCATCATCTGGAGGGAGATTGAAGTAGAGACACTGTTCCTCCACACAGAACAGCCACATCTGGTTAGAAAGCCTTCTGAGTGCCTCCCCATGGAGGTTTTCCCAGCATGTCCCACTAGGAGGAGACTCCCAGGCAGACCCAGGATTTGCTGGAGGGACTATATAATCTCACTGGCCTGGGAACATCTGAGGATCCCCCAATAAGAGCTGGAGAATTTCATAGGGTGAGGAAAGTCTGGGTTTGTATCCTGAACCTGTCGCCCTAAGTGGAAGAAGATGCACGGATGGGTGGATGGATGTGTCGGTTAAACCAGGGAGAAATTTTGTATGTAAGTTTGTAACTTTTACTTTTTTGCTAATCAATCAGCTTCATCAATGCATTCAGTGTGTGATACAAATTTCTAACGAGCACATTTTATTGCAAATCCAACAGATATATTAACTAAACGTTTTTATTTAATTATTAGATTAGATTAAGTGTGATTGGTTATCCTGTTTGATATCTCTTGTTTAGAATAAAAGCTTTTTTTTATTATTTTATTGTTCCATGTTAAACAAAAATTCCACTTATTTTTTATGACTTATCACTAAATCTACTTTAATCTTCAATCTGCAAGAAATTTGCACTTTTCTTAGTTATATTTATCTAAATAATGAAATGAAAACAATTAACCTGTAAACTGAGGCTGGTTTGTCTGATGTAGGTAGATTTTCTGCAGTTACAGGATGTGACCACTAGGTGTCGCTCAGAGACCATTTATTGCGCTACCTGATCACGGCGGCCACGACTGGGATTAACAGGCCCAACAGTGGCGCTGTGCAGTTAAACCTTCCCCGCTTCTCTGTGCGCACTTCTGACCTGAAAAGGCCCACATAGCAACTGATCAACAGCTGAATGCAGCCAGCAGACGCTCTGACTGTTTCTGTGTAATTTCAACCTCCTGTCATTCATCAGTCATCAAACAGAAAGCACTTTTTTTCTCCGGCTTGTTCACTTGATCTGGGTGTAAACAAGCAGGTTTAAAATGTTCCCCTCAGTTAGTCTGTAACTTTCGAGAGCATGTTGCACACAGAGATAACCAGCAGTGACATTTGCTTGCAGCTGTTAGAAGTCTGGTATTGTGCCTCAGGTTCGCGTTGTGAGCAGGAAAAACAACAACAGCTTTTAAAACACATCCAGTGAGCTGATTCACAGTCAGGGATTTAAAGGATTTCTCCTTGGATGACTGTGAGGAGTTATCAGGGACAGTGAGAGTTCACGTCACCTTCAGGGTCATGTAGGGCTTTATCAAAGCTGTGCAGAGGTCAGATGTTGCCCCTGTGTGTGTGTGTATGTATCCTCTACCCTACATGATATCAAAAGCTCAGTCAATCAAGGCTGATCTCAGAGCAGAGACTGAAGAGGTACAACAGAGGTTTGCAAACCCTCCTCTGCCTCAGTGAGCGGTCTCCCATGAAGGGCCGAGTTGTTGCGACCACATGGTGCGCTGCGTGTGCAGCTCTTAGGTTTGCAGATGTACAATATTTTTATGTCACTGGGATTTCAAAGCACATAATCCTTCTTATATAAATGGCTTTTTTTAACCCCTGGATGGGACCTTAAGAGGGCTCGAGATGAAGCAGCTGCATCTAAATAAAACAGGAAGTTGGTGATGAATGTTGGCATGCAATAATGCTATAACTTTCAGTACCACCACAATGGAAAGGGTGAGGGGAAGGGGAGGGTCACTCACGCCACACCAGACTAAAACACAGGATACAGACAGTTGTGATGATTCACGTTTCAGAGAAACAGCTTACCAAGGCCTGAATTGTTAGACGCCGCTGCGCGCTCTTTAATCATCTCCAGGCTTTATAACGTCAGCCTAGTTTTATTTCCAAGTGGTTGACAATGATGTCAATACAGAATCCATTTGTTCTGGTTATTAAATACTTAAAACTACAAATTCACTCCCGCTTAACATCTTAAAACTCCCTCCCAAAAACATGAAGCTCATCTTATTAAAAAAAATGTTTATTGACATCAGAAGCAAATTTAAATTTCAACAATAAACAAGATGTTTCTTTTTTTTCCCCATTTTTTTTTTCTTGTGATTACAGTGGTACATAAAGATCAGTAAAACTGTGATACGTCAATTCTGATTACATTTTGAAAGAAATAAAAACACACAAGGCAAAGAAAGAAAAGATACACTCAGATCTAAACCCATAACTTTTTTTTTTCTTCATGTGCTGTGCACTGCTAGCTGAGGGAAATACTGTAAGCTCCACCCCCTTTTATACTGTACCAAGCAGGATAGTGGTCTAAAACTACCACTGGGGGGAAAAAGTAAAAGAAATAAGACTGGCAAAAAGATACAGACACAATAATTGTGTAGTGTTAACTATACAAAAAGGGAAAAGAAAAAAAAAATAACTGTACAGCATAAAAACAACCGATATACACAGCCTTTATGTTGGCGGTTTTTTTTTTGTTGTTTTGTTTTTGTTTGTTTTTTTTCTACCCCTCAGATACTAATGTATTTTCTTTCAGTAAGTGAAGTGTGTACAAGGGGTTAAATGCTTTATAAACAGGAGAAATAACCACTACACCACTTGCAGCCTACTCATCATCATCCTCGTCATCGTCTTCCTCTTCCTCCTCATCTTCATCGTCGTCGTCGTCATCCTTCTCCTCCTTGGCGGGGGCTTTCATTGGCGCAGCGCCGCCGGTTTTGCCCTTATTACGGTAAGCGGCGATGTCCTGTAAAGGATGAGGTGTTAACTCGGATGAAAACATTCGCTCTAGTTGAAATGCGTTTCTGTGGCGACGAGGAGTCGCACTTCCTTTACCTTTTTGTACTTCTCCTTGAGTTTATCCGCCTTCTTCTCGTAGGGCTGCTTGTCCTCTGCGGAGGTGCCGTTCCACATCTCGCCCAGCCTCTTGGCCACGTCGCCAATGGACAGACCAGGGCTCTCGCCCTTCACCTTGGGGCGGAACTCCGAACAGAAGATGAAGAAGGCAGAGCTAGAAAAAAAAAAAAAAAAAGTTATTTACCTGATCCAACATGTTTGATTAAGGTTGGTGAGGTTCTTAGAAACTTTAACTTGTGGTACTTACGGAGGTCTCTTGGGGGCATTGGGGTCCTTGAACGTCTTCTTCTTGCCTCCCCGAGCTGGAACGTAGCTCATCATCTCTCTCTCGTAGCGCGCCTTGTCCTGCCTGGCCAGATCCTCGAATTTACCCTTCTCCTTGGCAGACATCGTCTAAAAGAAAAACATAACGGACACACATTCGATTAAACAGAGTATTCCAAATTTACTTTTTCTTCTGGTTAGGAATAATCTTCAATGAGAATAGAACCTGTTTCAGCATCTGGCGATAAAGAATGGCGTGTTGTTTTTTTAAAGTATTTAATCAACTACCTTCCATCGCTCAGAGCACTTCTTGGAGAACTCGGCAAAGTTCACCGAAGCTTCAGGGTGCTTCTTCTTGTGCTCCTCCCGGCAGGTCTGGACAAAATACGCATAGGAGGACATCTTCCCCCTCGGTTTGGTTGGATCCTTCCCCATCTTGGTGGCAATTTCTAATAAAGATATAAATTTTATGTATAAATAAACTGAATTTGTTAAATTTCTCTAAAAAAATACTGGTACTCTCTTTTTAAAACCAGTTTGCCATCCTGTTTTTTTTTAATATAACTAATAGTGGCACTATTGTAGTCACACGCCCTCTTTTGCTGACAAACTAAGTTAAAGATCCTCCTAAAATAAAACCTCTCCACAAAGACGGAGCAGATATCATGAAAGTGACTTTATTTATTGATGCAATCTTTACTGTGGCCTTTACATAAAACTCAATGGCCCGCAGGCTGCTCTCATTATGATGGTTTAAAACTGCCAAACCCCATCAAATAAAAACAAAACTGCAAATACTTTTTTATTACAGCAACTTTCAAGTCCATAAAACCTGAAAAGTTTCCTCAGAGTTAAACTTAACAGCTGGCTGTCCGACCTCATCTGTATATTTCACTTAAAACATTATTTCAAAATAAAATTATTAAATATATCCGCTAATTTAACTTGTAATTTAAAAATAGACCACTAGGAACTGATTTTCTTAAAAGTCTTAATGTTTTCTTTGAAAAAATAACTTCGACACAAAAAGGACAAAACTCGTATAAAAAGACGAATTTATTCAAAATAAAACACTTCAAACTGCAACACAACGTGAATAAACAACCCCCCTCACGCGAGTCTTTGTCTTCTTTATCCTTGTTAAAAACACAAAAATTGCTAAATGTTTGTAAAAATCTATATTTTTCTTTCATATTCCCCCCTCCCCGTCCCATTAAATGCTACTGTAAGTCTCAAGTAAGCCGAGTCCAGAGAAGTAGTAATGGCGCATAGGCTTCTCGTTGAGAAAAAGGAGGTCAACAACGACGGCAATATTTCTTCTTCCATTTTGTGAGAATGCCTTCTTCATGAAAGAAAGTCCCCCTCAAATGTCTCCTCCCGCCTCCCAGTTCGCTTTGCAACACGACAGATACGTCCAAAAAGCCGGCGAAATTGACAAAATATTTCCCCGGTTGATTCCTATTGCACTGGCCGCCTTGTATAGTAATACATTGGCTGTGTACTGTGTCTATGAGCGGGCTGTGCTACTGACTTGGTTTCTATGAGCTCCTAATGGCCGCTCGTCTTCATCCACTAACATGGAGAATATGGCTCCTTCTCTTTGTGTCAGCGCTCAGCCGTTGCACTGCATGCAATAGAGGGCAGAGCGACCGCGGGGACTACTTCATCTTAAAGCCTGATTTAAAGCCTTTAAATTTAACGGGAAAAATCCAATTTTGGTGCCGTTCGAATCACGAAAGATTGAATTTTATTTTGCCGTCGTTACATCTTGTAGTTGAGGGTTTGTTTCGCGAGAAAAGCCCGCTAGAAAAAGTTGAAGTGAACTGCGCCTCTGCCGCTGGGTTCCCATTTGCCTCGCTGCCTTGTTTCCTATGCGAATACAGTCAGCCATTACAGTAAAGCGCAGATCGTGAGGGGAATTTTTTTTACTGTCTTTTCGGGCAATTTGGAACGAGTAAATAATCGGCTGTATATATTTTGAGATAGTCTTTGTTTTTCTTGAGTTTTTTTTAATTTTGACGCTTGAATTCCGAACCGGACCCTTCCCCAGTCTTCACATGACAGGCATTCAGCTTCGCAATGCACTGCAATGGCTAGCTAACGGTGAGTCTTCTACCATTGTCGCTTACCGTGTTTGTCCGCTAGACATTTTTGAATTTTTACGCGATAACGACTATTTGTTTCAACTCCATTTCGTGAAAACAAGACAAATGTAATATACAAAATTATTCCTATTTGATGAAATGCGCAGTTTTCGTCGAATTTGATCAGGGCTATTTTTTATTTCTTCCTTTTTTCTCTCAGGCAGAGTAATGTGATGTTACCTGCTTTACACCGGCTATTTTTACTGTTATTTTTTAACAGTTCACTACAATAAAAAATATTTGCTAGAAGTGCATTGTTTCATATTTGACTATGGCAAACACTTAACTCGGATATTTAAGAATGTTGTCGTGATCCTCATCATTAGAAACACTTGAAATGTTCGTGTGTATGATACTTACCAATTGACTATAGCTGGATCTCAATGCTCTGCAATGGCTGTCTATGAGTGAGCACAGGCGATACGCAGTGTCTTCAGTCTTCTGCTCGCTCAACATTACTCTCGGCGGGGCTCGCACGCCATTGGTCAACGGCCAGTCTACCGTTCTTCTGATTGGTCGGAGGCTTTTCATTGTCCTAATAGAAGACGAGGTCCCATTGGTTGTCTTTTGTGAAACGTCACTGAAGTTTTCTGAGGCGCGTGGATACAAAATGATTCCTGTGAGCGTGCTGAAGCTGGTAGTAGTGAAGTGTGTTTGCCATAGTATTGAATTCACTACGTTGAACACAGTGTATAGTAGCAAGCAAGTTAAATGAATGAGACAACGTGGAGCGCTTGTAGTCAGTGAACGGAGGAGGCTGTTAAATGTTGTTCCACCGTGTCGGAGGGGTTGGATCGCACTTCCACCACCGACCCCACTGTCTCTTCTCCTCAGTAAACTTGCGCTTATTTGCAAATTATGTGATCAAAAATGCATTCGGAGAACAAAGCGTAATCATAAGTAAAAGACACTAAACTCGATTACTCCTCTTCTGAAAGATAATTGCGCACTAGATATGATTTTTTAAAATAATTTCTGCTCTTGCAATAAGAGCAACATAGCTCTTTATTTCCCCCCTTAACCACCTAATCCATGAATTTTTATTTTGTTGCTGTTTTATGCAGAAATTAGGCACAATTGCTGTGTAAGGCTGTACTTTCTTCTTCTTTCAGTCAAGAATACACAATATTTATTATTAGCAGACTAATTTAGGGTTTTTGAATGTTTTTACCTGTGACCCTCTATCACATTTAGATAAAGATGTAGCAGCTGATTTGAAAATGATACATTTAATAATCACACAGGATGTGTTTTACTTTTTTCAGTGTAATGTGTATATATATATATATATATTTACAATATTTAAAGCCTTTATGACAGAAACCTGACTGTGTTCTTATCCATATGAAGGCAGACATTAAAAGTGGCTCTTTAATTAACAAAGCAGTTTGTAGTTGGAATTTGAAAAAAAATCTCAATATATTTCACAATAACCAATGTCTTGAATAAATTGATTGTTTTAAAATATAAATTTTATTATTTGGGGTGTGTCAAATGTGTTACTTTCAACCAATGTTAATTAAATTTTAAGAATTTTGCAAATTGTAAATTCCAAACAACCTCCAATGATCTGAAAGCCTCTAAGCTGTTTTTTTTATTCATATCACATCAGTCACTGCAAATATTTTAAAATACTTATTTATTTAAAACACTTTTAAAGACTTAGGTTCCATCTAAGTCAGTGGAAGACGTTTTTTACTCATCATACCAGTCGCTAAATATTAAATGTCCATCAAAAACCCTTAACAACTGTCATGTTATGTAATTACATTAGATCTCAGGCACTGATGTTGTCATTTAAACTGGGATATGATCTGTTTTACTAACAATTAGTTTAGTTAATACAGGTTGTTGTACATATTCAGAAAATCTTTCACAAAAGTTGAAGTTTTTCAATTATGAGGGTTTAAATTGTGAAAAATACAGAAACCACAAATTGTTGTTCTGCTGTTACATGTCACTGAGAGGTACTTAAAGTTCATGTTTCTATTGGTTTTTCCTGATCAACAAAAGCTGTAAGATTAAGTAAAGCACAAAACATTCTGCTCACCTCTGTGCATTCCTTTAAATCTACTTTAAGCAACAATAACAAAGCGGTTTAATAGTTTCTTATCAGTAAGTTCATTATTTCTTTTTTTTCCTCATAGCTATTCAATATTTCTTTTTTTCCAGTATAAAGATTGTTTAATTTACCTTGACATGTTTCAGCTGTCATCTGCAGCTTTCCTCAGAAGCGTTTTAGGAAGCGGTTTAAGAGTTTACTTACAAAATGTGGATTCATACTTGGATTTGCTGCATAGAGATACAAGCTGTAGGCTCTTTAACAGTCTAACTCAAATTTTTGAATATTATTCTATCAGATAAAAAAACGAATATGTTGTTCCGGAATACATGATGTGCCTCGACGTGACCCTTGTGACCCGATCTCCAGAAAAAAGACAAACGCACCTCACTTGGAAAATGTTATTTAGAGCCAGTATTACACCCTTTCAGGGAGACACAGAAGTATTTAGGATCCAGTTTAAACAGGTTTGTATTTTCTGTTGGTGAAATGTGCCTTTCCTGCAATGACTTGCTTATTTTTCACAGTATAATGTACTTTGGCTTTAAAGACCTGACTGTGCTTTTAAATGAAGTAGTCAGGGGTGGGGTGCTACGATAACACAAATGCAAAGGGTTAATGATGATTTGCAAATAGCAACCTTATATCATAGATACTGTTATTTGTGCCTAAAAATAAACGTTCTGAGAAAAAGCAAATACATATTCCGCTTCCTATGGAATGAATAGAAATGGCTGGCACAGAGTTTATCGCTTTGCTTGAATTAGGAATGAGAAGGATGAACTGATTCCAAATGCCAATCACAGACTCAGACTCAGGCCACATGTCTGCCTGTGATGCTGCCTGTCTGCGCCTCATTTCGCATCAGAAGATGCCACGGCAGAAAGCTATAGCCAGCTCATGTTTATGCATTCTAATGAGCCCTCCCTGGGAAAAATATGCAAATTCATTTTGTCATCAAGAGGAAAAGAGAGGACAGGAGAGCAGCAGATACAGGAGGGGCTTCAGGGAGGAGGGCACATGCAAGAGGCGTGATTGGGGTTGAGGGAGGTGTGTGAATGTGCACGTCTGTGTGTGTTTGTGTGTTGGGGGGGGGTATGAGGGTACAATGGTAGTAGAAACAGCATGAGGGACATATGTATACCTCGTCCCACCCCCAACCACATTAAATAGTCACACAAAAAATAAGTGCATAATGAACAGGCATTAGTTATGAAACTAAAATATTATGACTGACTGACTCATTGTGGGTTTTTTTGCTCCAAAACAAATTTATTTATAGAGAAAAATAAAGGAACCTGAACATAGACCTGAGATTAGTTGTATATTTTATCTCAGTTGTTATTTGTTGTTGTTTTGTCTTAAATTACTCAATTTTCTATTCTTAACAACAGTGACAAGTTGCTAAACACTAAAGATTTTGTTCAGCTCTGATCTGCTCTAACAAACAGCTTTTTTGTGGTAAGTAGCCTAATTTGCACTGTGTCAGTTTCCTATAATAACACAACAACAGCAATAATATTAACAATAATAATAACAGTTAGCCTACTTTTAAGCCATTCATTTTATAGAAAGGGCTGTAGATATTAATTTTAAATTCTGGAAAACATGTAGATTTTTTAATAAGGAGTTTTAATCTTAATCATGACAGTGATTTATTTGCGCTCAAGAAATGATGATAATCATTTATGGTATAATTAAAAGTGACAAAGCTTTTTTTAAATATATGAAACCGGTTAGCACTGGTTTGATGTGCTGAGCGTGCCGTAATGTGAACAATGCCTTGCAGTTCACCAACCCACCGACAGAGATCCAACAGGAACCTTCTTATCGGTTCGCATATAAGTGGGGAAGACAAAGGCCGATGCACAACACCGGCGGCAGGAAGTTGAACGTTTCTGTTGCGAGTTCGTGTAAAAATGCACATGGAGAATTTCTACCGGCGCGTGAAAGAGTTGTAGCTGTAGGTGAATGACTTTCTTTAATAATTTATTGTTATATACATATATAAATTAAGAGTCAACGCTGCGTTTTATACGTTTTTAAAGAAATAAAATCTAATCATGACTCAGTTTATTGTCAGACCAGAGCCTTTAGCATGCTAATGTGCAGGACTTCATCTGTTGTACCCAGATTTAATGTGCTCATTTTCACTCTGTTTATTGGAAATAATGCGATGAAACTTGCAATGTGTTGTATTTTGTTAAAAAGTCGTTTGTTTGTGTTAGGATCTTAAAGTCATGGAGTCCGAGTGTAGCTGGGACGGAGTTTCAACACCAAAACCTGCACACAGATAATATTTAAGGTAGTTTGGTAATAAAAAACGACTTATTCTTGTGTGCAAAGTAAAATTATATTGTAAAAGGTAAACATGTTCTTTTACTAGCGGATATTGTTCTTAGCTGTTTTAACCCAGCTGTTAACAATTACATAAAGAAACGTGAATTAAATTATCTTATATTATTATATTATATTATCAATTATTTGTATATTATTTAACCTGAACTGTTTCCTTAACATGTACCTTGAGTGTCTTTTTTTTTTTTTTTTTTTTTAACAATGTACTGTTATTTTTAACCTAACCTTTGTTTTTGGTGTTTCTTGCCCCCCACAGCTCTTCAGGAGGTGAGCCAGGCTTCAGGGACATGGTTTTGTTTTTCGAGTGTCACCGGATCTCTGTGGAACCGAAGAGCAGCAGCTGTTTGTCCATGACTGGTGAAGACACTGGTTTGGAGGCTTTGGCCTCACCATTGGCGGGGTATTTGGGAAAAGTCAGTGGAGCTCCTGTTTCCTCTCATTGTCACTCGCGCAAAGCTGAATTGTATTTGAACAGTTGATACTGCGACTGAGCAGTACCGATCCAAATTAAACTAACGACAAACTCGAAACACAAATGGAAATCTTTGGTTGTAAAAGGCGAAAGTACTTGGTTTGCTTGAACTATGTGCAGAATCAATAACTGATGTTGTCATATCATGTGTAAGACACAGTTTTCATCTAAATTTGTTTTTCTTCACTTGTTTCAATGTATATTTCCTGATTTTAAACATAGTCAAAGAATTGATGTGTGTTTTAGAAAACATCCACTGAGAATAGCAGAAAGTTGATAGCTTTAAATGTGTTTTAAAATAGTTTTATTTCTGGCTTCCTGTTACCTGTTTTCCAGAGAAACTGTGAAATCACTTGTTTCTTTTTGTAGGTTCAGGAAAGAGCCGCGTCACTGGATCGTTGCCCTTGGTGTTCTTCAAAAGGTCTGATTTACGCTCTACGCTCGTACCGCATCAACCTCCAGGAGTCCATCACCCTCTGCACAAACCCACAGGTACGTCTCTGTACTGGTGGCAACACGTTCTTACATTTATTTGCTGTATTCTTTGTTTAAACCAGGACTCATTTATGATGTAAAAGTTGTTAAAATGTTCTTCTGGTGTTGCCATTAGGTTTGTTGTTTTTTTTATTTTGCCTAAACTACAGTTCAGATTTAGTTCCTAAAACGTTAGCTATCAGTTGATGCATCAATAATTGATGGAAGAGAAGAAAAACTTTGTGAATTTTGTTTTAAATGGTGTGTACTGAAGCCCAAAACAGCTTGGTTTGTTTTGGTTTATATGCAACGCTGTTGTCCACTGTGCTAATGCTAGTGTTATCTGCGCCCATTCATCACACAGTGTCTTTTCCCGCTGGTCACTCGTCCTTTAGAGGATGTTTTGGCCAGTTTGGAACCTGCAGTTCCGACTGCTGGGAACAAAAGAAGAAACTCCTCGGAATTGGAAGAGGAGGAGGCAACTGGATCTCAGCTCAAGCGTCTGCGAACAAGCAAAGATGAGTTGCAAAATGTTACTGACACTCACGTGAGTCCCGTCACAAATGGCCTACATGCAGCACCAGAGACTGATGGTGGAAAGGTTCATGGGTACCACAAGGATAAAGAAACAGAAGGACAGGATTGTTTACATGAAAAAGAAGTTGTTCAAGATAGAGATGCAGACTGTGGTACCTTTACAGATGATCCTGCGTTCCACTCACTTTTGCCTTCTTCTGGACACTCAGAGGTTTTGTTGATGAGTGATGGAGCTGAAACAGTTCTGTCTCCTCACCTTGGAGTAAATGGTGTGTCTAAAACTGAATTTAATGAGAGAAAAAATCCTGTTCTGAATGGATTCAGCAGTTTGGGTTCCAGTTCAACTACCATCAAAGCTCAATCCAACCTGTACGGTGAGCAGATGTTAACAGAGGAGGAATCACTGACTACAGATAGGAACACAGAAGGCATCAGTTCAGAGGATCAGGATTTGTCCTGTTACTCGCTGGGACAGTCGGAGGAGCGAATGCCTGTTCCAGAACAGCTGCTCTGGAGTAACAGTGACAAGCTGTGCTGGCTGGACTCGCTGCTCGCTGCTTTGGTGAACTGTAAAAGCTTAAGAAGGTACAAACCTAATGAGCAACCTGAGCGCTCGTCTGTGTGGAAGCTAATGGGAGGATATGAAGACATCTGTGCTGCCGTCCGGATGCACCAACAGGCTGACGCAGGTAAGTTAAAACCATAACTGTGTAGAGGTGTGTATGCAACAACTGTTTCTCTATTGATTTGGAATATTTCCTGTTTGATGTATTAGATGGTGTTGTGAGGACGCCGTGTCACGTTCTGCAGAAGGCCAGTGCTGACCTGCAGAGTCTCAGGATGTCCGTCTTTAAACTGCTGCAGCCCAAACTGAAATGCAAACTGGGTAAGCTCAAGTTCACCAACCAGTAAAGAGCCCGTGTGTTTTTAATGCAGATTAGAGTCGAGTCCAGTGTGAAGTTTTTAGGATGAGACTTTCAAGTCATAAAATCCGTTCTTCTTGTCACTGACATTAAAACCTATAAGAGCACACAGGTTCAAACATTCTGACCGTCTCATTCAGTGAGGACATTTCAGATAAGAAAAACATTAAAAGGATGGAAACATGTCTTCCCTCAAGTTTCATTAAAAGACAATAAATACAAATTTGTTGTAAGAAGAGATGTAAAAACAGCTCATTTTGGATCTACAACTCCAAAAAGCCTGATCAGCTGTGAGGACCAGTTTGAACCTCACGTGACCATTTGATTCAGAACATCTAGAGGGTAAATAAATGCTGCAGTAGGTCAGACAAATGCACAGGAAGTGTCTTTTATGTACGTCAACAATAAAAGTTTAGAGTCCGTTTTAAGACAAACGAGGAGTCTGTCTTTCAGCTTGACTTTAAATATCTGAAAAACACTTTGAGAGTTCAGTGTAATGAAGCTTGAAGTCATGTGTGTGTTTCTAAGCACATGAACTGAAAAAACCCCAAAAATCTGGTGTTTTTCAGTCCAATGACACGATCAGCTCTTTATCACTCTACATGCATGAAATAAATCTGATAATTTTATTTTAGACTTTTAAAAGTAGTTTTTGAAGGACTTCAGTCTCTGTATTAACTCTTGAATTTACTGAAGGTATAAAATTTAGTTTTTTGTATGGAAACTGAAAACTTCAGAGAACAAAGACGAGATCTGCAAATATCAGCTGGTTCATCAACAACTGCTGCAGGAGAAAATATTTTCCACTTATATTTTAAAATTTAAATTGAATTTTTATTTTTTTTGGCAATCAAAAATAAAAATCTTATCCAAATTTTAGTCACAATTCTCGCGGCTCACCCAAAAATGAAATCGGATCAATTTTTTTTTTTTTTATTGTTTTGCTTGAAGTTGTTGCCTTTTGTGCCTTTTTGCACAATGAAATATAGACAAGCCCTTTTCCTGTATCTGAATAAATTCTTCATGACAACACAGATGGTACAAGACTTCTGGTCATCTCATAACGAGACACTGCAGGCTTTGTTTATTTGTTAGTTTTTAGAAGTTGGCTCCCACAGCCGTTAAAGAGAAAAGCATCAACTGTGCAAAGACATTTTACACTGATTACAATGATAAAAACAGGGACTTAAAGCAGTTCTCTGTCCTGTTTCAGCAAGTTCTTTCAGGAAAAATGTAAACACACATCTTCTGCATGAGTCAGATACCTCATGTAAGATCTCCAAACAATTAAATCCTTAAATTACCCCAAACAGTTCCATGTTTTCCCACTTAAATGCTTTTTTTCTTCTTGGTTGAAGAAATCAACACAGTAAAATAATTTTAAAAAATATCAAATTAAGAGAAAATGCAGCAAATGTTGACATGGATGATGTCATTCGAGGCTTGATGATATAAAAACAGCCTTCAGCTGTTAAACAGGTTACCTGTGTTAATACAACAATGGAGGGAAGTGCATTCCACGACCTCTGCTCGATTTCTTAAAACTCACATCATCATCTGATAACATCAGAAAGTGGCAGGTCTTGACTTGTTGCGGTCGAGTGTGGAACTGGGAACGACCAAGCTGGAAGTCGGCCATGGAGTAGAAGAGATATTTTATGCTGTAGCTGACGTTTGAACCAGAGAATGGAATGATGCTCCTCTCTCACGTCGTGTGTTTTTGTTTTCAGGTGAAAGGGAAACTCCCGTGTTCGCGATGCCTCTCCTGCTCGCGGCCGACTCCTGGGTGGAGCATCTCTTCCAGTCCACATTTCAATGGGAGTTCAAATGCAGCGGATGCAAAGTGATCATGAAAGAAAGGTTGGTGAGGATTTTTGTCTCAGCCGTCTGCCGCAGAGTGAAAACACTGAAATCTCCAAGTAATTGTGTTTATAGTAATTAGTGTAAGAATGAGCTGTTGAGTCCAACAAATGGATGAATTCTCAGGTCTTTTAGGAGGCTGATCACATACTGTATGAATCTTTTTGGGGAAACTCTTAATAAATATCAGTGTTATTGATCTGCAGTTTGGTGAGTATTGGTCTGTTTGCTGATCATTAATAATGACTTAATCTCTGGTGTTCGCTGGACTACTTGAAATGTAGATTAATTTATTTAGATATCTTCAGGGTTTGAAACATGTTTGAACTCTTAATAAAATATTTGAAAGTCCTTGAAATTCACATTTTTTAGTTTTAAACAGTCTATATTTTTTATATGAATCTTTTAGACTTCCTGATCACTCAAAATGCTTTTACATTGAAAGCTACATTCTCTCTCTCACACCAATTCACATATCCTGGGGCTCAGTGTCTTGCCAGCATTGAACTACCAACCTTCTGATTTGAAAGACGACTGGTCTTCCTCCTGAGCCACACAGTTTTTAGAAACTGTCGATTTTAATAGTATAAACAAAAGACAAAGATTTAACATTCAGTAAAGACGTCTCACTACCTGTGTGTTGTATCTAGTATTTCTCACTATCAGGTCTCTATAGATGTGAGTTCTGAATCATACAGTGGGGCAAAAAAGTATTTAGTCAGCCACCAATTGTGTAAGTTCTCCCACTTAAAAAGATCAGAGAGGCCTGTAATTTTCATCATAGGTATACCTCAACTATGAGAGACAAAATGAGGAAAAAAAATCCAGAAAATCACATTGTCTGATTTTTAAAGAATTTATTTGCAAATTATGGTGGAAAATAAGTATTTGGTCACCTACAAACAAGTAAGATTTCTGGCTTTCACAGACCTGTAGCTTCTTTAAGAGGCTCCTCGGTCCTCCACTCGTTACCTGTATTAATGGCACCTGTGTGAACTCGTTATCAGTATAAAAGACACCTGTCCACAACCTCAAACAGTCACGCTCCAAACTCCACTATGGCCAAGACCAAAGAGCTGTCAAAGGACACCAGAAACAAAATTGTAGACCTTCACCAGGCTGGGAAGACTGAATCTGCAATAGGTAAGCAGCTTGGTGTGAAGAAATCAACTGTGGGAGCAATTATTAGAAAATGGAAGACATACAAGACCACTGATAATCTCCCTCGATCTGGGGCTCCACGCAAGATCTCACCCCGTGGGGTCAAAATGATCACAAGAACGGTGAGCAAAAATCCCAGAACCACACGGAGGGACCTAGTGAATGACCTGCAGAGAGCTGGGACCAAAGTAACAAAGGCTACCATCAGTAACACACTACGCCGCCAGGGACTCAAATCCTGCAGTGCCAGACGTGTCCCCCTGCTGAAGCCAGGACACGTCCAGGTCCGTCTGCGGTTTGCTAGAGAGCATTTGGATGATCCAGAAGAGGATTGGGAGAACATCATGTGGTCAGATGAAACCAAAATAGAACTTTTTGGTAGAAACTCAACTTGTCGTGTTTGGAGGGGAAAGAATGCTGAGTTGGATCCAAAGAACACCATACCTACTGTAAAGCATGGGGGTGGAAACATCATGCTTTGGGGCTGTTTTTCTGCAAGGGGACCAGGACGACTGATCCGTGTAAAGGAAAGAATGAATGGGGCCATGTATCGTAAGATTTTGAGTGAAAACCTCCTTCCATCAGCAAGGGCATTGAAAATGAGACGTGGCTGGGTCTTTCAGCATGACAATGATCCCAAACACACCGCCCGGGCAACGAAGGAGTGGCTTCGTAAGAAGCATTTCAAGGTCCTGGAGTGGCCTAGCCAGTCTCCAGATCTCAACCCCATAGAAAATCTCTGGAGGGAGTTGAAAGTCCGTGTTGCCCAGCGTCAGCCCCAAAACATCACTGCTCTAGAGGAGATCTGCATGGAGGAATGGGCCAAAATACCAGCAACAGTGTGTGAAAACCTTGTGAAGACTTACAGAAAACGTTTGACCTCTGTCATTGCCAACAAAGGCTATATAACAAAGTATTGAGATTAACTTTTGTTATTGACCAAATACTTATTTTCCACCATAATTTGCAAATAAATTCTTTAAAAATCAGACAATGTGATTTTCTGGATTTTTTTTCCTCATTTTGTCTCTCATAGTTGAGGTATACCTATGATGAAAATTACAGGCCTCTCTGATCTTTTTAAGTGGGAGAACTTACACAATTGGTGGCTGACTAAATACTTTTTTGACCCACTGTAAATATATTCTTTGCTGTATTTGTGTTCTTCAGGGTTCTAAAAACACTCCCCACCTTCACACACATCGTGCCTGACTGGCGTCCGCTTAACGCGGTTCATTTTTCTCCGTGTAACATCTGCGGCAAGAAGAACCAGAGGAGAGCAATGCTGCTGGAGAGGTAAGATTTAAACATTTGCTTTGACGCAACACACACACACACACACACACACACACAAAAACACCTTGTTGGAAAAACATACAACCCCTTTTCCTAGCCCCCCCCGCGCTCCGATGCTCAAGCCGACTAATGTTCCTCACCAAACACACTCTGATCCCCGATCTGAGCAGGACAATAAAATATCATGAGTTCAGCTCACTAATCATGCTCTCCAGCCCCGCTGGTCACACACTGACTCTGATGAAAGCAGCTCCTACCTGTTTATAGCTCAATCATCGATTCAGTCTGTGGCAAAGAGTTCATAGTTGCACCGCGGCTCCAAAACTTCCTGCAGTCTCCTCCTAAGATCCTCTGTCCTCCTCACACACCATCCTGCACGCAACACTTATCCAATAAAATTTAAAAAAGCAATAAATTCCTCTGGTGTGTCTTCCAGTCCAAAAAGTTCCTCCACTTCAGCAAAATTACATGTTAGCTAGCAGCTAATGAAAATGTTTCCACACAGAACTTGCTCGTCACATGGGAAACCCCAGAGGAATCCTCTATGGCAGGGATTCCCTAAGTGTGGTGGGCGCACCCCTGGGGGTGCATGGGCTGCCACTAGGGGGTGCGCGAGGTGAAAAATGTAATGGTGGACAGATGTAATAATAATAATTACAAAATACAGTGTTCTTTCCCCACACAATAAAGATGTGTAAATAAATATTTCCTCTGTAAAATTGTAAACAATGACAATTAAAATTACTATTCAAAATGCACTTCATCTAGAAATGAAGTGTTCTTCTACTACTACGCAATTTAAGTGCGCACCTAGCTTGTGGCCTCTACTTCATTCATTATCGCAAATATGCTCAAATGGCCTAAATCGGGGAAACTGTCAGTTGAGAAATTGAAAGACAAAGGTACTGATAAAGGAGCGGAACCAAGAGAGAGTGACGAATCAAAGGCAACAGAGGATAGAATTGCGACGGATACGGGAGAAGAAAATGAACAGGAGTTAAAAAATGATGAGCTGGAGGAGACGGCAGAGG
>SSNP01000050.1:3433285-3464699 GCA_006937955.1 Pachypanchax playfairii
AAAAGAGTGTTTCAGATTAATTCAAAAGCAGGAGTGCATTGTTGTGGTCATTAGATCATCATTAGATGTGGTTTTTGTTCATTTGAGTAAACATGCCGTCTTTAATATAGCCTAAATAAAATTCAACGTCCTTTCAACAGTAACAAAAATGCTTGTGGCATTTATTTTTGAAAGTGCGGGGGGTTGGGGGTGCGTCAACACGGCCGGGACATAAAAGGGGGTGCGTTTGGGAACAGCTGCACTATGGCAAGCAAATAAGGTATATAATCACCACATGTCCCCGGTGCTTCCAGCTGTTTGACCTGCAGACTCCACAGTACCAGCCTCACTGTGCTGGATTATTTACCGTATTAGGCAACCCAAAATGGTGCCCGCTGCTCTGCCAGATATTGGCTGGTGGATGTAAACAAAATGTCAATGTCGTGCCCGTCAAAATTAATATTTTACTTCAAATATAATTTTTAAAGGAAATGCTGTATTTTCGTTCTACAGCCCTCTAAACACCCCGTGGAGGCATTATTTTTATTTTTATTTTATAAAAAATATTGCTTTTAATGAAAATATTCCATATACCAACTTTAAGTCATTCTTGACTAGGAGCAGGTGTGGCCGCCTTCAGGCCCGTGTGTGGCAGGAGGAATTGAAACCAGATCTTAAAAGACGCGATACATGACAGTTAAAGCTATAGTGCGTAACTTTTACATGTTCGCGCAGGAAATTACAACAACAACAACAAAACTTTATTTATAAAGCGCTTTTCAAACAAAGTTTATCAAAGTGCTTTACAGATTTAAAATTACCCCACAACCCCCCAACCCCCCCCCCCTTTACTTAAAAAGTAAAACCCCCATCCCAACCCAACCCATCGACCATATACACACACACACACACACTTAAAAGCTACAAAAACAGCGGGCTGAGCACAGATGAGCCAGGAAATGCCATCGTAGGAGCCATCTGCATCGGTAGCAGCGGATCAGCAGCAGCTGCCAAGGCACCGACCCCGTGCGCCCAGAGTAGGGAGGGCTGGTACCCCCACCTCCACCCAGGCCTTACCTGGGGGGCACCCCGGCAGCCACAGCCGACCACCGCCCCCGACACAGAGAGGTCCCGGAGAGTAAACACTGGCAAAAAAAAAAAAAGTGTAAAATTTGTAAAACATAAAGTGTATAAAGTATAAAACAATGAGTGTAAAACAAGGATAAGATAGAATCAACTTACGTCTTTTACATCACAACAAGAAGGGAGGGGGAGGACGAGCGGAGAGTCTCGTAGCAGGAGATCATTCACTAACCTGTCAGTTACAAATTAGCAGGCACCTCGTCTCCCGTTTGTAATAAGCTATTTGCGTTTCTGCGGAAAATAAATAAAAAATACAATAATTACCTCTTTCGAAGAGTCAATCTTTTTTCAACAGCTGTCCTTATTCAAACAGAATAAAAATGTTGTGGAATCGCGAATCACAGCGGCAGAGGGATAGCGGTTGGGGGAAAGGGGGTGGGTACGTCATATGGAAGCGCCAGCTATATTGTTGTAATAACGCAAAATTCCGCTAGGGGGCGACAGACGTTACGCACTATAGCTTTAATTAACGATTTAATGATTTTTTTGCTTTTTCCACATGGAGCCATGTTAGTTTTTCTTTTTATAATTAACATCTTTGTTTAAAAACTGTGTTTTTTGTTTACGTTTGTATTTGTTTAATATATAAATTAGTTTGGTAATCTGAAACATTTACATGTGACAGACATAAAAAATAAGAAATCACAAAGGTCTATAAACCTTTTCACAACCACTCTAGTTTCTCCTGTAGATTGTTTGTTTTCCTAGATTCTGTTAGCTTATTTTCAATTAAAAATTTCTGAATTAAATGTTAAATTAAAAGGTTTCTAATTAAAGGAGCGGATAGAAATGTGATGTAGAACATTTCCTTAGAACTCACTGACTTCATTATACAGGAAAAAACGAAGCAGTGGTTAAAAATAAAAAGGTGTTAAATAAAGCTGTTGCTTCTAAAATTAAAAAATCTTGCTAACAAATATAAATCCAGATGTTGTTTTAAATAACATGTTTACAGTTGCACAATATGAATCAGTGTAAGCGGTAATATGCGTCCAGTGTAAACCAGACACTTTGTTTATGCGGCTGTTTGCTCTGTGTTTTGTGTAGTTTGCCTCCGGTGTTTGCGTTGCACTTCGTGGAAGGACTTCCTGACAATGATGTCAGTGTTTACACCTTCAACTTTAAGGACAAACGTTATTCTGTCACCACCGTCATCCAGTACAGCGTCCAGCTCAAGCACTTCGTCACCTGGATTTGTGACTCCGACGGTACGTATTTAAACTCTGTGTTCATTTAGCTCAGATTAAACTGAGCCAACAGCACAGTCTGCTGGACGACATGTGTAGTGAAGAAAACAAACAAAAACTTGTTAAATTTGGTTGTTTTTTTGTGCAAGGTTTTAATTATTTTTTTTATTTTCAGGTTGAGTCATTGTACTGGATTTTTTTAACAAACACTTTTGCTGTTGGCTTTTGTTTTATTTATGATTCCTGACCTTGTAAATAAAGTTGATTTTAAACATTTGGTTTAAACTGAAAGTTAACGTCACATCTGTTTCTGTTAAAGAGGTGATTCGTCACCGTCCAACCTGTTTTCCTGATGATTATTCATCTGATGAATCATCTCTCCTACTAAATGGATTGATGATTATTTTTGGCCTCGAGCTCTGCATCTGATTTTTCACTGTAAATGTTCTAGTAACCAAATCTTTTCTGTCATTGTTCCTCCAGGATCATGGCTGGAATATGATGACCTAAAATACCCAAATTTTAGGAGGCTTCAAAAGCTCCAGGTCCCTCCTCATGAGATGCACGTGGTCTTCTGGGAGGAGGAGAACGCAGCTTGTTCTCCTTCCAGCATGTTTACTGAACCTTCTGAAGGAAGTTTAAATAACACCAGATTAGATGAGCCACTGACTCCAGATCAGTCTTTTCTTTACAGTCACACTGACCTTTTTGGTGCTAACATGGACACTACAGCTTCAGTGGATGTCGATACATCTATAGGTGAAAGAACCTTGCTCGACACCTTTGAGGGCCTTAGCCATGATGACATCATCACCCTCACTCTGGTTGGAGCTGATCCAGCTCCAACGCAGCTTTTAAATGACGACCAGCAGGACCTGAGTCCTGCAAGGACCGCCGTGCCAGGCCCTTTGTCTGACAGCTCCATTTCTGCAACAGGTGGCGACGTGTGTCACGAAGCCGACGCGACCCTCAGCTCTCCGAACACTGAGTCAGTCGACAGCTCATCTGCTGATGCATCGTCGGCGCCTGTTGCTAGAAGAGGGCGAAAGAGAAGCACCAGCCAGGAGACAATGGTTCAGAGACGGAGAGGGAGAAAAGCGGCTTCTCCACCTGCATCCTCAGAGCCCTCTGGTCTCAAACCTAATGGTTCCTGTACTCAGGATAATACGCCACCTGCTGAAGTGACGCCAAGACAACCCGCTGTTTCTTCAAAGGATGCATCATCTCTGTCCACCTGCCAGAAAAGTTCTCCCTTAGATCAGAGCGCTCGCTGGTCTTTCCTGCTTAGCAGACACCCTCTAACCCAACTCCACAAACCTATAACGAAACCCACTCCCACGCAAAACTCGTCTTCGTACTCAGAAGTAAAAAACCCTCAGCTCGTTCACTCCACTCCCAATCCCATAACAAGACAAGCTGTTCCTTCAAGACTTCCTAAACCACAGCTGATCACAGAGGAGAGCATGGGTCTCCCACCAAAAGCTGCAGAAATGTACGGTGGATTCAGCACAAAGAGTTCAACCAACAGCAGCCCTCTGCCGTCTCCACTACCTAACGGCAACCCCCACCTGTTTCATTCAGTCATTTCTAACCAGCCGCTCTCCAAAATTACATCTGGTGCGTCACTTCCCATGCATGGAGCAAAGTTACTTCCTGAAATCTGTTCTCCAAAGAAGCGCAGCAGCCCCAAAGTTCTCTCGGGTCTCAGCGAAACTGAAGCCCTCAGATACAAACTATTGAAAAAGCTTAAAGCGAAGAAAAAGAAGCTTGCAAAGCTAAACCAGCAGTTGGCTAACCAGGTAGGCGGAGCCTTCCTCCGACCGGACAGCACTGATCTCACCTCTCCCAACTCGGTTACCTCCAGCACCTACGATGGCTCAGCCAGCGCTGACTTCCTCTCAGATCTGCTGTCGCCGGCGACGACAGCCAGCAACCTTTCTCCAGACAGCACAGAGTTTTTAGAGATGCTGACCAGCGGGCAGGATGGAGCCAGGAGTTTGGATGGTTTGGTCAGTCCCGCTGTGCCGCAGACGAACTGTAACATCAGCGAGCAGGAAAACTTCCTGGAGGAGTTTCTCATGCAATGTTGCAGCTTTGAAGCCAACTGACAAAAATAATGAGTCTCGAATTTTTACTTTCTATTTAATTTGTGGCGCTGGATACACTGATAAACCTCACAGAGTAACTTCTCTTCATTTAGAGCTGTTGTTTATGTAAATGTAGAAGGATTAATAGCATTTTTCAACTAGTAAGTTAATTTTTTTAGCACTTTATTTACTGTGACTGTCTTGTACAAAAGCACTGTTTAAAGTTTTCTTTTTGCTTTTTGACTAATTACTTGAAAAATACTTTAACTGTCATTCATTTAATATTTTTGGATGAATGCTGCATTTATTTGTACAAAAAATGATGATTTGACTAATTGCAATCACAAAAAGCTTGTTTATTGAGGGAATAAAATATTTGTATGATTTTTTTTTTTAAAACTATTTTAGTCACTTTGTGTTTTCTTATTTTAGAATTTCTGTTGAATTTCCAAGATTTACATATTAATGTTTGATAAAAGAAATAATTATCAGATAATTCTATTTTATGCAAGCGATTATTCGATCATTTTGAAATTCTAGATTTTGTTTCAGTATGTAAAATAGACAAATATAGACATACAAAATGGTACTTATTTGTAGTTCTTAAGCCCTCCACCAGAGGGCAGAAGACATTCAGTTAAGCAATTTTGGGAAGAGTACAAATGATGTTGAAGAGAAGCGTTAGAAACTCAAATATTATATGGCATCAAATGGTTAAAAACAATAAAAGTAAGCTAAAGATAAACGTTCTGTAGTAGCATAAATGTAGATTTGGGAATAATTTCTTGGTAGGTTGAAACGATTAATGTATATGTATGCATGTATGTATATAGATAAAATATTAGCTAGATAGTAATTATAAACAACTCGGATTTCGTCCAAAGTTATTTTTAGGTCAAAACGCATGAACACAACTGTAGGAAAAACAGTCTGGCGTTCTCGGTCCGCTTCTGTGTTTGTTCATCATTTAATAAAATACGAGCGACGTGAACGACACTACTGAACCCACCGGAGAAGAACAGGAATTAAAAAGCATCCGTTCCCATACCGGGAGTCGAACCCGGGCCGCCTGGGTGAAAACCAGGAATCCTAACCGCTAGACCATATGGGAGGCGTGAGACGATCGACGCAGGATCTGTATACATAATTACGTAGATACTTTGTGCATCGTATATTTCTTGGGATTTAAACAACACCAGGATTTCAATAGTTTTCTTTTTGACTCTTTAAATTGGTCTGATTGTAGCACTAATTAAAAAAAAAACAGTATTAATTCAGTTCTGTTCAGCCCTGGTTTTCAGAGGTCACTGACCTGACCTGTCATGTCTCCCTAAACAGGTGATTTAACCACTAACTCAGGTGTGTTGAAACAGGTAAACCACTAAAATATGCAGGATAGTGGACCTCAAGGACCAGGACTGGAAACCTAACAGAGTTTTAATCTTTCTGGTACTTCTAACAGACACTTTCACAAATTGTACATGAATGCCTTTTAACAAGATTTTCCTGTCATTTTAATATCAACTGATCAACACACCTATTATTTCCTAGAAATTGTTATTGGAATAAAACGTGCACAACATGACTCAGAGGGATTGAATCTGTAGAGGAACTTGCGTGTGTGTGTGTGTGCAACCTGTTTGCACCCCTCTGTGTTGAGCCACAGCATCATTTCCATAAAGAGGAAGCCAGAAACCATATTTGTTTGTTGAATGGAGGTAAGAAAGTGAGTAAATGATGTCACAGAGAGGGGAGTATGATAAGTATAGAAATTTAAATATTATTCTGTTTGTTGTTTGTTAAAAAGTAACTTGTCTTTCTCAGTTTCAGCATCCAGCGAGCTCACACGAAAGCCATGGAGTCCTGCAAAGCAGTGGAAAATATCTACCTCTTGGTCATCGTCACACTCATCAGTGTTCTTCAGAACGGTGAGGCAAAAACAAATTAAGAAACTTCTAAAGATACAGCTGGATCATGAATGTTTTGTTTCTGTTTGCAGTGTTTTTTGCTCAGAAGGTCGAGAGAGAGTGCAAAAATCCACACTCTCACTCGTCTGCATTTGAGAGAGTGTCTTGTGCAAAGTAAGTGACCCTCTCTTCTGCTGATGGATTTGTTTGACTTTTATTTTGACAGTAATTTATTTACTTTTTGATTTTGGTGTTATTTTCCACCAAATATTCCACCCTCAACAGACAGAGGTGAAGGAGGGAACTCCTGTGAGTTTACATACTAATTCTAGTTATTTAGTCAATTTTAAGTTATTTTATCCATCATTTTAATGAAATTATAATAACACTACATGCCGTACCTAACTGATCTCTTGCCCTTGTTGTTTTTTTTAATTTTACTTTCTCATTGCGAGAACAAAAACAACTTGATTGCTTCAATAAAAACAATACAACTGATTTATAGAAAATATAAAACACAAATTTGAACATTGTAAAAAAGAGAGATTATTTCCTTACAACTCAACATGTTAATAAAATCCACATCTTGTTCATATTGCACTTTTCATTAGTTCTTTTGCGTTTCTGACAATTTTTCTAAAGTTAAAATAAATAAATAAAAATCACAACCTCCCGTTTCCACGCCCTGCCTTTAGGGGATGTTTTAAAATAATTTAAAGAGAAATGGAAACAAGGAAACAACCAGGTTTTTATTATCCAGGAAACGAGGCGCGTTTGTTTACTGAACATACACCACCACTTTTTTTTTTGTTCTCCTCTCTGATGACGCTGACGCCAGAGTTTTTCCTGACAGAAAGTTTTGGCTTGTTGATCTGCTGAAACTGAAAGCTGGGACACGATTTCCATCAGAATCCTGGATTTCATGGGAAATCCTTTTACTCAGAAAATAATCTGCTGGGCTTCAGGTTTACAATAAAGAAAACAGACATTTACTTCCTCCTGTTAGAAAAAAGTTTAAAAAGTATCACAAGCTGCTGAAGACTGTGTGATTTGCATCCGTGGGGGTGGGGGGGTGGGTGGGTATTTTTACTCTGTAGGCAAAACAGAAAAACTCTTTTACATTTCAGAACATGTAAATGCAAAAGAGGAATATAATATAACTGTTATATGATTACATGACATGTGTGACTGGAACATTTATCTAGTTATTCGAGTTTATTGCAGCAGATAAAGGCTGCTGGGGATTTATTACCACTTATCTGTCTATAGTAGTTCAAACTGCTTTTTTCTTAGTCTCTTCAGCTCTGCCGTTTTGAACCATTTCCCAACAGTTGGACTTGTCACAAGGGCATTTTGCAACTGATGTGCAATTGCTACAATCTCTTTTTACAAGTAACGTCTTTGAAATGTGCCAATAAATAACTCAGATGACTCAAGTCTTTGTGTATTTATAGCAGGAACTGTATGGATGCTTATCCCACCTTCCTAGCTGTAATGTGGTGTGCTGGGATCTGTCTGAGTCAAGGTAAACCAAGTTGTTCCAGACATGAAATATAAACTCAAATCTTAAATAAGTTCAGCCAATGCTAAAACGGCAGTTTCTCTGTCTTTTATATTCTCAGAATAAAAATCAATGGCTACGTTCAGACTGCAGGCTGAAGTAACCCAAATCTGATTTGTTGCCCCTATGTGACCTGTATCTGAATTTTTTAATGTCAGTTTGAATGACATAGATCCGATTTTTTTAAACACGACCCAGGCCACTTCAACAAATGGTCCTAAATCTGATATGTATCCGATCTTTTGGCCTTAGACTTCTGTCTGAACCGCCAGGTCGCTTACATCCGGTCTGTACGTCATCAAGTTGATTTTTATTCTGAGAATATAAAAGACAGAGAAACTGTTAGATTAGCATTGGCTAAACTTCTCTAAGATTTGAGTTTATATTTCATGTCTTTCACATGATTTAACCCGATTCCAGCTGTTGTTGTTTCAATGTAAAACTGTGACAAAAATAATCAGCAGCTTCAGCTAAAATCTCAAAGCTGCAGTAAAAGAAACTGTTTGAAAGACTTGTAGTTGGTCATGTCTTAATCTGTATTGTTTGCACAAATTCCTCTGATATGTCAATATTTTTTTAACCTACTTTTGCTCTTCAAAAAAAAAAAGAAATATGTGTTTGTTTCATGTATGCTTTAACAACTCTTTGTATGGACTGTAATTGTTTCTGGGCGCTAAAGTGATCCCTCAGATCTTTTGAAAATGAACAAGGTGCTTTACAATTCAATTAAACTAAATAAAACAACGATGAAATGTTAAGAAGATTAGAACAAGGGGAAACTAGAAAAGCACTCGGTGAGTGCAGAAAACACCTCAGTTCACCCCATATTGGGATTTATACTCAGAGTTAACCTTTTTTTTCCAATGTAGAACATTTAATGTGGAGTTACAAGCAGATGTGTTAAAAACAGCTCTATCACACCATGAGGAAGAATCTTTAAGAAAATTCCTGGATCTAGACGGTGACCGGATCCCCCAAAATCTATTCACTTATTCTTTGGGCCATTTCTGATTTTTCCTGAAAATTTCATTAAAATTCATCCAGAACTTTTAAGTTATCATGCTAACTAACAAACCCTTAAGAAAATATGATCCTCTGTGTGGATCTCAAACTCTCAAACATTTAAAACTTTTAAAGTCAACAGCAGAACCTTAAAATCAAATCTAAAAAAATAGTCGCCAGGACTCGGGTCATGTGATCACATTTTTTTACCTGTTAAAAGACAAGGTGCTGACTGGTCTGAGTACACGTTTTATGATAGTCCACGCAAGAGGTCATATGGATGACTTCAGTTTTATTATCATTAAGACTGAGAAAGTTAAAACTAAGCTAGATTTTAATGTTTTTTAAACAGTTCAGAAGGGAACTGAGTCATGTGGAACTGTTTATTTTAATGGGAGGATAGCAAAGCAAAGTCCTGGAAAGGAATATTTTGTTTTCTAAAATTAGACTGAAAGACATTATCACATACTTTACTAGTTATGAACAATTACATGTTTGTAGCAGTTCATGCTAATGCTGTTTTAATAACATTTACACAGAAATTCCAGCTGAAGGTGCAGCAGCTAGCTAGCTCCACGGCAGATAACCATAAAAATTCCACATAAATATTCATATGAAACTTTCAGTCTAGTAAAGCTTTTAGAAATAGCAATCAAAATAGCCACATTTCTTAAATTTAAAGTCATTCAAGGATCTATACACTACAGGTAAGACGCTGACTACTCATAAGGTTTCCATAAAAACCTACTTCAATATATCGGAGATATCACTTTAATAATGTTTTAGATATAAATAATATTTAGTCTTTTCAGCAACTTTACAGCAACATGAGATGATACAGAGCTCCAAATCATACATGAGGGAGTTAACATGTTTCTTTTAGGTCACGCCAAATATTATATGAATCAACTTGTTGGTTGTTGTTTTCTCCAACTTCTTGCAGCTCCTGCCGCGTTTGCTGGGATCATCTACCTTCTTGTCAGGCAGAAGTACTTTATTGGATATTTGGGGCAGAGCTCTCAAAGGTAACCTGATTCAAACCATCCAATATGTACCGTGTAGTCTGTAAACTGATTTTTATTTGTGTGCAGCACTCCAGGCTACGTGTTCGGGAAACGCATCATCAGCTTCCTGTCCCTGATGTGCATGGTGGGCATCTCCAACTACCTGCTGGGAAGCTACTTTGGCCAAAACTATAAAGAATACGTAGAGACAATCACCGGCGCCGCGTCCGCTCTTCTGCTCCTTCCTTAGTTCAGAGTCTCCCGTCAGTTCCAACTCGTCATGTAAAACCAAAAATCTTTGTGCATTTGTTAAGTCAGTAATAAAACAGAATATTCTTTACATTAAAATAAAATCTTTTGCAGACATTCAGCCTCAATTCCTTCCATCAAGTTTTGACGGAAATAAAAAAGTGCTTGTTGAATTTGTTTGTTTATACACATTCGCTTGAATCCCGTTGATGAAAAATTAAAAACAAACAATCCAGCAGTCGATGAGATGAGGTCCTGGAGTTCTGATTGGTTATCACAACCTTCCGTAGAACAAAACTTTTTTTTTATCCTGGTTTATTTGAAGAAGAGGCAGCAGACTGATTTCTTAGCTGTTTTCTTCACCCGCAGCTGTTTTTGTGAGTCTCAGCTTTAACAAGAAAACAGAAAGCGATCACATTAACCGAGTCTCTGTGATTAAAACCAGAAACTGTAAAGATTTAATCAGAATTAAAAAAAAAAAAAACTTGCCTTAAATGTTCTTTTGCTGAAGCCAAACCAATATGGAAAATCAAAAAGGGCGTCGGAACAGTACTTGAGGCTGAAGGAGGCGTCCTTCCATCCTGGTTTATGTTTCACCAGGTCTTCAGAGATCAGACCTTCAGCAGCCAGGTTGTCCAAAGCTTCAGACAGGTCAATCTGAAAAACAAAAACTGTCACATCCAAATCTCCAGCAGATTTAATTCCACATGAAAACTTCTGCTTACAATGACACTGTAGCTCTCGCCAGTCACAGAGGAGATGGTCCAGTCCAGTCCCTTCTCCATCTGCCACCTGATGAACGGGTCCCCGCCATTTATAGACACTACGTAAAACTTCAGGACTGAAACCAGAGAGGGTTGAGAGATTTTGTATGAAAACATATGGAATGGATCTCATTTGCCCCTCCAACAGCAAGAAGTGAGTCAGACTCCAAGCAGAACCACAACCACCACACATTAGAACTGATCCTACCTCTGGACTCGCTGGAGTCCAGCTGGTTCATCTCTGTGGGCTTTTGCTCGCAGGTGGAAACCATCAGATGGATCTTCTTGGACAGTAGACTCTTTCTCATGCTGGTATACGCCCCTAGATTCTTCATCTTAACTTCTCTGTTGAAAAAAAAACATGAAATCAATTTATGTTTGCAAATATTTAATTTTATGTATATATTAGAATTTCCTCACCTTCCGAGGGAGTTCTGAAAAACTATTCTCCCGCAGCTGGAATCGAAGTCATCGATAAAAACTATGTTTTGATCATCGCGTGCGGTGACGAGGTGACACGAACCGACTGTTTCCACACGGAAACCCTCCGGGGGGGTTTTTAGGAACTCCTCCAGTTCCACTGCTGTTATCCGTCTGTGGGACATTCTGTCGTCCTGCATGTTGATATCACGCTCTTTTCCTTCTGCGGCGGCTGCTGTTGTTCTTTCAATCCATACGGTCAAGTTTGAGATGTTTAATTGATACAACTTCCTTCTTCTTTAAAAAATAAAAGTCTGACACTTCACACCTCGACTGTACACTTCCGCCAGGGCCGTTTTTGTTTACATTGGGTAATTAATTAACCTGTTAACACTGGAGGAGATAGACACCAGCTCTCTGAAGTGTTTTTCTTACCAGACTGCGGCAGGCTCACACAGATAGACACCCAGTAATGGGACATATAGCCTATTGAAAGACACCAAAGAGCTGAGCCGCATACTGAATTCACTGATAACAGATGACAGACAGGCCCTTTTGGGGCTCCGTCTGCACTGGCGGACCACCAGGTCGGCCCCAGAGGGGCCCCAGCTGGTGACTTGTACCATTTCTCTGCTTTTTCTAGATTAAATTGAGTTTAATAAAATCCCACTGTTTATCAGAATCAGAATCGTGTTTATTGGCCAAGTATGTGAGCGAACACACACAAGGAATTTGTTTCCGGCCGATGGTGTCTCTCAAGCACAACAGTACAAAAACACAACACTAAACAACACAGTAAACAATATAATAAACAACATAATAAAAGACAGTCTGCAGTATGAATGCATAGTGTGATTTTATGCTTTTAGATATGAGGATAAGTGATATGGTGTCCAGGGTGTGAGGGGTCAGAGATGATTTTCCCTGCCCGTTTCCTGGTTCTTGAGCTGTACAGGTCCTGGATGGAGGGCAAGGGGTGCCGATGATCTTCTCTGCTGATCGTACAGTCCGCTGCAGTCTGTTCCTGTCCTGTTTAGTTGCTGCTCCGTACCAGACAATAATGGAGGAGCACAGGACAGACTCAATGACTGCCGTGTAGAACTGGGTCAGCAGCTCCTGGGGGAGACTGTACTTCCTCAGTTGCCTCAGGAAGTACATCCTCTACTGTTTATCAAATGATCCTTCATTATCTAAGTTTGTCTCACTCAAATATAAAGTTCCTAGAGGTTGCCAGATCAATGAAAATTTCAGGCTATGTTGGGAATGGCATAAAGACCAATCAATTAGATTTTAAGTTTAATTATCTTTCATTTAACTAATGATTATGAAAAAGTAATTCCAAATGCAAAGTGCGTGTTTTTATGACTAATTTTCTTCATCAAACTTCAAATCAAATCAAACTTTATCGCACTTTTCATGCTCTTGGCAAGACAAAGTGCGTCACATGATAAAAACAATTAAAAACAGACAATCAAACACAAAAACAACAATTCAAACCCCAATTCCTTGCCACCCCCCACCCCCATATTCCCTTCATGAAATACATGTAGGGCTGTCAGTTTCCAGGATAAACCACTTTATAGAGGCCTGCAATCTCTGAGTGCTTTCTAGTTTCTACATCAAAGAACATCCAGTAAACAGAATTAACCTGAAGTTCTATTTAAATATATCAATAAATTAAACACGTAAACATCTGCCCCCAGAATTGTTATGGATTATTTACTTTAGATTATTTTCTATGATGAAAATTTTCAAACTAATTAGATTTAAAATCTAAAACAACTGAACAAATTACAACACAATTCCCCAAAACAACAAGAAAAATTTTTAGAAATGAAGTAGTTTTGCAAATAGTAAATGTGTTATAGAGAAGAAAATTTTCACTGACATCAGAGAGAAAAATACACCAAAATTATAAGTTAAGAATATAACAGTTAAACTGGGACATTTAACAAAGTAAAACGCATATCAGACACAGAACAACTACATATGATGCAAAACATTCAAGGAAACACAAACAAACAATCATTCAAACAAACAAAATGGCATTAAATTTAATTTATATTTTTTTCTAATTTGATTCAATGTTCTAATTTTTATTCTTGTTGAATGAACATTTCATTTTGTCAAGTTTTATTTTGTTTTTCATAAAGTTTTCAAACTGTATCTGTTTTTAAATTGTCAATAAAATGGAACATTTTCATTTTTTTTTTAAATTTAGTTTATTTTTATGGAATTTTCCACCTCAGTACAACAACAGTTTTGCATTACTGCAGATATAAAACTTTTTTAAATTCAAGTGCAGCAAGAAGAAAAATTCCCATATATTCACTGTTTCAATCAAGGTAGATCAAATGTTTTTTTAAAAAAAGCACAAAAACACATACATAATAATTAATGACAACATAAAAACTATTTTTTAAAAACATTGATAAATTACAGGTGGCTGAAAAGATCTTCCTCTGTGGGCTAGCCAGGCTCAGTCCTAGAGATCAGGTGAGAAGCTGCATGGAGGAGCTTGAGACGTAGAGCCGCTGCTCCTCCACAGCAAAATGAGTCAGCTGAGGTGGTTCAGGTACAGTATCTTGTATAGGACGCATCCTGGTTGCTTATCCATGGAGGTTTTGTGACATGACCTAATGGAAGGCAACCCCTGGGCAGACCCAGAATTCACTGGAGAGGTTATATATCTCCTCTGAACTGTGAACATCTTGAGATCCTCCAGGAAGAGCTAGAGAGTGTCACTGAGGTAAGAGATGGATGGATGGATGGTGGTGCTTTTATTTTGAAGGCTCATATTTACTTGACAGTAGACTGTCCAGATTTATGGACATGACGCATTAATTCCTGAAACACTCAAAGTCTAAAAAGGGGGAAAAAAAGCACAGGAGTGTAGTCAAACATAAACTGAACCAGATTCCATTCATCAGTTGTTTCTCAAAAACAAGCAGAATATTAAGAGACAGTTCTATGAAACCTGTTTTGTGAGTGTGCACACATTAATTTAGCTACGCATTCTTGAACACATTTAAACAAATGTAAACATCTGCATCCCTCAGGTTTCACTCCTGCTTGTGAATGTTTGACAGAGTAAGAACTCACCTCTTGTTTAAAAGTTGATCCTTGTGCACGCTCGGATTCTTTATGGCTGAGTTCTGCATCTTTCCACCAGTTTTTCAGTCCAGTGAACAAACCCATCCAGCTCTCTCAGATGTCATGAGTTCCTTCTCCAGACCATGTTTCAGCTCTGTCCACTGATATTCATCAGCATTTAGATTAGAGCTTGTAAAAAAACATTTCTGAATCAGTTCTTAGTCGTTCTTATGTGTATTTATCTGCATGTTCTGTGTCATTATCCTGTTGGAGGACCATGACCAAGTTTTCTGACACTCTGCCTTGATATTCTCAAGATTTCAGTAGCTACGTTTACATGGGCACATTTAATCGGAATAAACGCCCAATCGGAAGAAAAATACGTCATGTAAACATGTCAATCAGAATGTTTTGATCCGATGCAGCCTGATCAGAATTAAATTTACTTCCGATCGAGAGGGGTGGTTTTGTCCGATCTTCATTCGGATAGACGTGCATGTACACACCCATTCAGAAAGAAAGGGTGAAAAGAGCCCACTGCGCATGCGTACAACTTCAGCGTGACGTCTTTCCGCTTTCGCAGACTCAAGTAGAAAACATAGCGGGAGGTAAACAGAAGTGGTCTGCTGGTGCAGTCATCCTGTCATCCTGCTCTCCTCTCCTGTGGCGGAGGAGCAGTAGCAATATGTATTCAGCCGCTAGCTTGGTTAATGCGACCAGTAAAAACCCAAACATAAAGGTAATCACCCGCAGAAGGTCCATATTGGGGAAAACGTGAGTTAGCTCGAGCACACGATGGGGCGGGAAAGACGTGCAGAAAGGACGGAGTTTGTTTACTTTTTTCTTCCCCCGGAAAGACAACTCGCTGTGCGCATGCTCAACTCATTTAACCTGATTGAGTGCTTGGTGCATGTGTACTCATGGCATGATCAGATCATTTCAGTTAGTGTCCATGTAAACAGGGATTTGGGAATTCCGATCAACTAAGATTTTAATCAGATTGGGGAAAATTGGCGCATGTAAACGTAGCTAGTGTAACCTGCACAGAATCAAAATGCATTTTGATAAACGCTCAGGTTCTTCTGTCAGTCTTCGAGTCCTTCTGTCTTCTTCTGTGGAACCTCTTCAAAATGGGACAAATGATACTGTCAGCTGTGTTCATGAAGCTGCAGTAGAGTTTTACCTTGAACATTAAGATCTAAAATCTTCTCTAAATTGTGGCCTCTGGCCCATGTTCAGTGTGGTGCACACAGTGATACCTAAATGAAAGATAAAAAAAAAAGAAAGCTATCTGCAATGCTAATTTCATTTATGACGTTTATTTATTTTGTCCTTTTGGTCAAATCATCTTTTCCAGGTTCCTTTCATTAGTTTATTTTTAAAAAATCAGTCGAACCACAATTCGAAAGCAATATCTGATTTTTATGATTTAATTTTCAGGAAACTTGTTAGTTTTCAGCATATGAAAGGATACCAGCAATTTCTGTAATTTTCCACAAAACATTTACTCATTGTCAGCAGCTGTTTTGACAAAAAGAAACCAGCCTGTTTAATGTTTGAGGGCGGGAGGTTTATGTTTAGCCTTTTGTGGCAAGGAAACTGACTCATATGTTCGTAACGTTGCCAGCAGTCTGCAGCAGTAGAAACAAACCTCATGAATCAATTTGTCTCTACATTTCTTCATATAACACAGTTTGTTTCACTCACCTGGTGCAAACAGTAGTTTATTTTATTACTATTGTTATTATCATAATGTGACAATAATAATCAATAAACTGAATCTGGAGAGGTCAAGTACCTGTGACTGCCCTCAGATCAGTAAAAAGATCAGCATGTTTTTGTATGTAGTAAATAAAAAACATGTTATTTAGAAAAATTTAAGTATGTATGGATATAAATTAGAGTATTCATGGAGCACATTGCTGTGTTTGTGTGTCCACAGTAATAGAACTCATGAGGTATATGGAGAAAATATACATTTATTATAAATACAATTACAGTAAAATGGCAGAACCACCTTTTGTCTGCAATAAAATGTAGTTTTCCTGAACTCAGCATTGTCTTATACCTTTACAAAATTGAGTCTGTCCCTTTACAATCACATGATTATACTCCTCTAAAGTGCCATGATATTAAAATCAAACTAAAGTCTGGACTTTAATCACATGCAGCACAGTCAGTTCTAGCACTTTTGGTTTTTGTTTATACTTTTCTCAGTTTTATGAAAGTTGTCCGAGAAGCCTTGGAGGTTCTTACCTTGATGAGAATATCGTGTTGATTATGCCTATTAATGCTTTTAACAAACCTTTGTGAGATTTAGACCCGTAATTCATACTTCCTTTGTGATACAGTAGTTTTCAATTAAAAAAATCTGTTTTTTGGTCCTTAAATTTATCATTTGATATGATGACTTGACAGGATAAAAAGGTTTATGCTTCAAACCAGCAAACTCCCTAAAACCTTTGATTTTTCAATATTTACACTAGTTGATCATTAGTTAATCAACGTCTTTAATTTGCTGCTCCTGACTTATCCCCCAAATCCCAAATCCCAACAGAGGCTGGACTTTTTAATAAAATTGACTAATTGTGTGAAATATTAGTATAATTAGTATATGATATGGTTGTACTAAAGGTGCGTCTACGTCTGGAGAAAGAAAGTGCACTTTCACTTCTGTCCGCTAGGAGTCGCTACAGCTCCGCCATAAAAGCCACAGACGAGCAAACGGAGCTCAGGAATTATTTAAAATGATCTACTTCCGGTATTTTAAACCAGCTTCTACGGGCGCAATGCGACATCACTTCGTGATTAACAGCAGCAAAATGATCACTGTGTTTTTAATTTTGTTCGGTAAGTGTGGTAAATACTGTCTTTACACAGCCAGTTTACTAGCTTACCTGCTAAATAAAGGTGAACACACGAGCTCCGAATAACCGGAAGTGTGATCAAGTAACGCTTCAAAACAATAGTTGTTTTAGTCAAAACAAAATAGAGTTGATAACAGTTTGATTGGGTGTGTTTTAGATTGATTCGTTTTGGTTGATTGAAATTATTTTATTTTATACTATAGTAACACTATATTCGTTCTTTATCTGCAGAGCGGGACAAAAATGCTGTAGATTTGTTTTGAAAATTGCAGGAGGAAATGAGGGTTTGTTAACAGGTGTGAACTTGATGCATCTTTGAGTTTTACATTTTAAAACCTGTTTTCTGCGTATTTTAAAAATCTATTTGAAATAGAACTAGAATAATAAAATCTTGATTCAAAAATTACTTAGTGGTTTTAAAAAAAAAAGCTTCACACGTTGTTATCAGTTTCGTTGTGATCTGAAAATAAAGTATTAGATTGTTTTTGACTATGGGATGTTGTCGTATTCAGTTCACTAGATAACAAAATAATGTACAATAACAAAATATTTTTAGCCATATCCACAAATTGTTCATAAACTCAGATATAGTTATTATCATATTAATTAACTGTTTTACATATCAGTTCTTAATCTGCAATTTTTGAAGAAAAAAAAAACATTAAAAACAGGAAACTTAAGTTGTGGGAAGTCATGAAATCACAGGAAAATCCCTTAGTCCAAATGTAAATTTTCTCTTATTTTTTTTTATTAGACTAAAAGTGTTTAAATCATTCAGCTCTTTGCTTACAATATAATTTGTTTTCATTTTTAGACATTGTATTGGAAGTTGTTTCATGTTCGTTTGGACAGTTGCAGTCTAAAGCCTTGTGTTTCTTCTAAATCCCAGATTTAAAAAGCAAAACCACTGATTGAGATGTTAAAATTCAGTGCATACATAAATATATTTTTTTCATATTTTTACCTCCAGGCCCTTCGGCAGGAAACAGACTCTCAGATAAAGTCCATGTAAGTGCTGTGTCTTAAAATTGTGACCAGGCTTCATTATGAGGCTCAGCAATGTGCGTGAGACTTAACGAGAATCCCTGCGACTCTCTGCAGGTACTGAAGCACCCTGAGCACCTGCAGCACCCTGAGCCCAGCTCGGCAGGTGAGTGAAGCATCCAGCACCAGATGATTTGCGACTCTACATCCAGCTGTAGAGTCTAAATACAATTCTTAATTAAACTAAATGAATGTGGTGTCATGATAAGGACTCAGTGATGAATCATATTTGTTTTTTCTGGATGTGAAGCGTGAACAACAGTGTGCTTGGATTTTGGAGAAATATCTGCATTTCTCATTTTATCTGAGTGTTTTAAAGAGGCCATTTCATACCTTTCTGGTTATTTCTTAAGTATTAACCTGTAATATGAAACATTTTATATCTAAAAAACATTAGGAAACACTGATTTACAGACCTTTCAATCTATCTGTGTCAAGATTTGTCAGGCTTCAGGCTGCAATCATTAATATTCATTTTTCGAATTTGCTGGACTCAGATAGGCTAATTTGTTAGCCAATCTATGAGAGCAAGGTACGTATACTGTTTCCTGCCCCGCTGCGCATGGCAACAGCAGACGTAGTCGCTTCCTGTTTTTTTTTGTCTTATGCTACAGCTTTTAGCCAGCAGCATGCTAGGCGTGTTTTCAACTGCTGGAGCTGATGATTACTAATGAGCAAATACAGACCGTTCAAACTCTGGTTTTATCGCCACCTGCATAGTTTAAGAGATAAAAACTGAAAGATAAGTTGTTGACCTGTTTTCACACCCACCATGATGGTAAGAACACCTGTGGAGCTAAAATATTCAACAGAAACTTCAGAAAAACAGTTTTTAATGGAATGGCCTCTTTAAATTCCTGCTTATTTTCCATCAGGATTGGAGGAGGTGGTGATTGTGGTCCAGAGTCAGAGGAACACCTATCATGCCCAACGTGGACGTCAGAAAAAAGTGGAGGTTCTGCAGCAGGCGGCTGAACTCGGGCAGGTAATATTTATTTATTTACTTATTTTATTTAGCGGGCAAGGGATTGATTAAACTCTGGTTCAGATAAATAAATAAGATGCTGGATTTGGATTTTATCTGTGTGTCATTTATTTTTAATGCTTAAAAATGTACATTAATCTGATAACAACGAATGTTAACTTTGAGAACAACAACAACGAAACATGATCAAATTTGTAACTATATGCATTTTATGTTTTATGAAAAGTCAATTTTCAAGAAGTTTTATCATAATTTAATTAAAGTAGGTAAGATGTTTCTGGCATTGTGGCATCTCAGCTGTAAATGGTAAATGGCGTGTACTTGTATAGCGCTTTTCTTAAGTCATACGACTTCCAAAGCACTTCACACTACAGTTTGTCATTCATCCATTCACACACACACTCACATGTTTAGTGGTCATAAACTACACACAGGTACTACACAGCTGTCCTAGGACGCACACTGACCGAGGTGAGGGTGCCAATCACCGGCGCCACCGGACCCTCCAACCACCACTAAACAGGCAAAGTGGGTTAAGTGTCTTGCCCAGGGACACAACGGATCTTTTCCGGGCAGAGCGGGGGTTTGAGCCGGTGACCCTCTGGTTACCGGACGACCCACTCTACCACCCGAGCCATGGCCGCCCCAATATAATACATTATCATAAATCAGATTATTTGGAAAACTTAAAACACTTGCTAGAATATTTACTCAGTGTTTGCGTCTTCTGAGTACCTAATGGATTTTATTTTACTGTCTTTCTACTGAAAGTGGAAAGGTTAGATGGTTAAAAATTTTTACCTTGCAACATTTATTGGTTTTTGTATTTGTGAGAAGCATTTCTTGTGAAATTTACAAGCGTCCATGGTCCGTGTGACTCCATCGAAAGCTCTCCATCAGGCTGAGAAATAACACAATCCACTCAATTCTCAGGGATCTCCAGAGGTTTCTTTTATGCCTCCCTCTCTGATACTTTTCCAGCTTTACAGCATTTTTGGAAACAGATTTTTTTTCTCTTAAAAAATTAACATTGCAGTATTGATATTTCCATCTGGGAATATTCAGTTAAATTCAGCCCATGTGGTTCCGTAATGAAAGAGGCATGATTTATCTGATCTGTGGTATTCCAAAGGAGGTTTCAATGAGGCTTCGATGGACATGTACATGTTACGTTCCTGAACTTGTATGAAACATCGCAGCAAACTGCTTTACACATAAATCCTTTAGTTCTGTTTGCGGTTGTCAAGACTTCAGTCATTGCCAGAGGAACTTGTGTCATGGTTCTTTATTTCTGTTTATCCCTCTATAGACAAAATTACTGGCCCAAATCCATCTGTGTCCCCTTCCTGTCCTCTCAGAACCCCATTTGGGTTCTGCTGGAGGTTTCTTCCTGTTTAAAGGGAATCATTCCTTTCCACTGTCACTAATTCATGCTTGCTCAGTGTTCACTGCTCACTGTTGCCAACTATCTCTGTCAGAAAGTAGCTGAAGTTGACCCAGAAAGTCACTAGATGTCACCAAATGACATCACATCAAGGGCGTCAGTTTGTTTTTAAAAGTGGTGGGGACAAAAACAAGAAACTTGAGTGTGGTTTGAAGACTGCTGGGGATGTTATTAAATATTCATATACTGTATAAGTATTTATCCATTTAGCGGTTCATTACAGTTTACAATGCAGTCTATTAACAGGTGTTAAAAATTGCATGTTTATTCAATAAAACGTGAAAGCCGGGTGTGTTTTGACCTGTTTTTTAAAAACTGCATCGAAATTCACCATTAGGCTGATCGACAGGAAGGATCAGTAACATCCATATCGTAACGAGCACAAAGAATAATGTTGATTATATTTATAGTGTTATTTGTGGCTGGTCAATTACGCAAATAAGAGAAAAATAATGTGCAGCATAGCAAACGAGACAAAACTCACCACTCCAGGCTGGTGACCTCTGAATGACCTGTTGACGTCATCGTAAATTAAACTATTACCTCCAAAACTAAAACAACACAAAAGTGCAGAAACGGAACACTAACACTCACAGATTCAGTACATTGACGTTTTCTGGTGGAGAGCAGCTTCACTCAACTCCAAGCTAATTTTGCAGCAAACCGGAAGTAGAGGCTTTTTGAAACTTTCTCGAGATAACGCAAAATGTATTTATTTTATTTTTTGTTTTGTTTTCTCACCTTAAAAATATTTTCTCACCATGTCCCCTGCAGGGTTCAGTAGTATTCCGTGATCTGCTATATTAGTAAAAAAAAGTTGCGAAGCTGCAGATTTCCCAGCATGCATTGCATGCTCTCTTTCTGAAATATTGAAAATTAAACTAAATTATTTTCATTTACAGTTAAAGTCTGCTTTAGTTAATGACATACTTAAAAAAAAGTATAATAGAAGGTTATCTGATGGGACCATGAGTGAATGTCAGGTCTGACTGCTCCTGTTAAATACAGGGTGGGCCATTTATATAGATACACCTTAATAAAATGGGAATGGTTGGTGATATTAGCGTCCTGTTTGTGGCACATTAGTATATGTGAGGGGGCAAACTTTTCAAGATGGGTGGTGACCATGGTGGCCATTTTGAAGTCGGCCACCTTGGATCCAACTTTTGTTTTTTCAATAGGAAGAGGGTCATGTGACACATCAAACTTATTGGTAATTTCACAAGAAAAACAATGGTGTGCATGGTTTTAAAGTAACTTTATTCTTTCATGAGTTATTTACAAGTTTCTGACCACCTTATAAAATGTGTTCAATGTGCTGCCCATTGTGTTGGATTGTCAATGCAACCCTCTTCTCCCACTCTTCACACCCTGGTAGCAACACCGCAGGAGAAATGCCAGCACAGGTTTCCAGTATCCGTAGTTTCAGGTGCTGCACATCTCGTATCTTCACACCATAGACAATTGCCTTCAGATGACCCCAAAGATAAAAGTCTAAGGGGGTCAGATCGGGAGACCTTGGGGGCCATTCAACTGGCCCACTATGACCAATCCACTTAACTGTTCAACTAGGACTGCTCGGACCTGACACCCATAAGGTGGTGGTGCACCATCTTGCTGGAAAAACTCAGGGAACGTGCCAGCTTCAGTGCATAAAGAGGTAAACACATCATCATGTAGCAATTTCAAATATCCAGTGGCCTTGAGGTTTCCATTGATAAAGAATGGCCCCACTATCTTTGTACCCCATATACCACACCATACCATCACTTTTTTTTGTTCCAACAGTCTTGGGGGGGATCTATCCAATGTGGGTTAGTGTCAGACCAATAGTGGTGGTTTTGTTTGTTAACTTCACCATTCACATAAAAGTTTGCCTCATCACTGAACAAAATCTTCTGCGTGAACTCAGGGTCCTGTTCCAATCTTTGTTTTGCCCATTCTGCAAATTCTGTGCGCCGATCTGGGTCATCCTCATTGCGATGCTGCAGTAGCTGGAGTTTGTAAGGGTGCCATTTGTGAGTAGCTAATATCCGCCGAAGGGATGTTCGACTAATGCCACTCTCCAGTGATATGTGGCGAGTGCTACGCTGTGGGCTCTTGCTGAATGAAGCTAGGACAGCCACTGATGTTTCTTCATTAGTGACAGTTTTTATGCATCCACATTGTGGCAAATCCAACACTGAACCAGTTTCATGAAACTTAGCAAGCAGTTTGCTAACTGTAGCATGGGAGATGGGTGGTTTCGTAGGGTGTCTTGCATTGAAATCTGCTGCAATGCTCCGGTTAGTGCGTTCACCAGATATCAACACAATTTCGATCCGCTCCTCACGTGTTAACCTCTTTGACATGTCTCATGAAAGAATAAAGTTACATTAACACCAAGCACACTATTGTTTTTCTTGTGAAATTACCAATAAGTTTGATGTGTCACATGACCCTCTTCCTATTGAAAAAACAAAAGTTGGATCCAAGATGGCTGATTTCAAAATGGCCACCATGGTCACCACTCATCTTGAAAAGTTTGTCCCCTCACATATACTAATGTGCCACAAACAGGATGTTGCATTCCTGATACTCTGGCTGGGTCTTCATCAGAGATTCAAGTTCATCCATTTTGTTAGCAAAGAGATCTCACATTTGTCAATAAGACTGATGGAAGTGAAGGTTTAAAATCCCTCTTTCTGTCTCTTCTCTTTGCTCTTGCCCTGCATCCACGTCACTTTCTTTTGAGCTCATCAAGGATCCAGAGTTTCAATTTGAGGATTATTTCAGCCTTAGAAATGTCTGTTAGTTGTTCTTTCTTGTAAACAAGTCTCTTGTTGCCATGGTTACGCATAATAACAAGTGGCAAAAAGTGACAAGTCAAGCAAAAAAAAAAAAAAACCTCAATCAGCACAGCCCCCAAATCAGAATAAAAAGTATTTAAAAATAATATTTCAGGAAAGAAAAAACTAGCAAGAAATACTCAAAAGAACAAAAAATGCTAGCAAATGCTAGCTAAGTCACAGAACTACTCTAACAACCTGCCACGAGTTGTAGCGGAAGAATAATAATAAAGTCCTACTCTTAAATTTTTAAGGGTTTTTATTGACAATTCTTTGGGTTATTCAACTGACTGTGATGTTTTTCTAACTTCCACTATAATTTTTTATGTTTTAAACTGGTTTACGTGCAACTCAACTACCTAGTAATTTTCAACTAGCTTTTGTAGACTTGGGCCCTGTCCCAATACCCGCAATGCACCCTACGGTCTTCCATGAAGTGCACTTAGCAGAAGGGCATATAAGGGTTAGATGTGCGTAGTGTACAAGTGTGCACATATTAGCAGTATTGGGACAGTGAGCACTACGTGCCACAGCGTTCTTTCTCCATGACAACCAAAATGGCAGTACCGGACACTGTTTGCTCTATTTTGATATTAGAAATGATTTTAAAACTCCAACAAACATTTATTTTGAGGAGAATGAAGCGCAGGAACCCAAGGAGGTGTGTAAGACAGGATAAGTGATTAAACTGTTAGTATATCAAGTCCGAAAATACACGTCAGTACCGTTATTAATTAATTATATTTTTTATCAGATATGTGACACATCTTTCCAACAGAGAATAAATCTATTGTAATTACACATCTAGATGATAAAATAAAATATTATTTGCAGTCTACAATTGAGAAAATGTTTTTTGGTCCGTATGGTTCAGCCATTTCTCCACCTTCCTCTTCTTCTTCTGTCAAAATTCACATGCAGCAATGCATTGTGGATAGTACCCTTCACTGAAGTCAGCTCTGATGTGGACCTCAGCAAAGTGTGGATCAAGCGTTCGAAAGGGGCGGAGCCAAGGGCACGACTCTCCCCTCTTGGAGAATCGGGACACCCTACGCACTTGCTCCCCTCATCGGGAACGTACATTTGGAGTGCGCAAGTGCGGGCATTGGGACAAGGCCTTGAACTAATTCATATTGCCCATTTTAGCGCTTAAGTTTAGCTAATGGCAGAATTACGTTGCTATATTGCTAGATTATGCTAATCTGCTAGCTTATGCTAATCAGCTAATGTATTATCAAATCAATCAAATCAAATCAAAAATACTTTATTAATCCCGAAGGGAAATTCAAGTGTTGTTGTAGCTCAGTTATTCTTCAGGGAGCCATAGAGAGTTCTAGGTGTAGACAGGAAGGATCTCCTGTAGTGGTCTGTGCTGCAGCGGATTATGAAGAATCTTCTGACTGAAGACACTCTGTTGTTGAGTTACTGTGTTCTGAAGAGGATGATGAGGGTTTTCCATCATGTTCTTCATCCTCCTTTGGACAATCAACTCAAGAGACTCCAGTTCAGTCTCCAGGACAGAACCAGTCCTCCATATCTATCTGTTCAGCCTCCTCGTGTCACATACTCTGATGCTCCGCCCCCAACAGGTAACTGCAGATGTGATCAGCTGACAAACTCCTCTTCATTTTTCGCTCCTCTTCAAATCTGTCTGTCCATATTGTTTGAAAGCCAGACAGAGACACACTGGAGTCCAGGATATGTCCCTTTAGCCATGTCTCAGTGAAACACATGATGCTGCATTTCAACAGAGTTTCAAGTTCATCCATTCTGTTAGCAAAGAGATCTCACATTCGTCAATATGACTGATGGAAGCGAAGGTTTAAACTTCCTCTTTCTCTCTCTTCACTCTGCTCCTGCTCTGCATCCATGTCTTCTTCTTTGAGCTCATCAGGGATCCAGACTTTCAATTTGAGGATTATTTCAGCCTTAGAAATGTCAGTTAGCTGCTCTTACTTGTAAACAAGTATCTTGTTGCCATGGTTACGCATCATAACAAGTGGCAAAAAAGTGACAAATCCAGCAAAAAACTCAATCAGCACAGCACCCAAATCAGAAGAAAAGTATTTAGAAAATATTTCCAGAAGAAAAAACCATCAAGAAATACTCAAAAAGAATAAAAAAATGCTAGCAAGTGCTAGCTAAGTCACAGAGCTACTCCAACAAGCTGCCACCAGTTATAGCGCTATTCCGGAATTATCTTGAACTAGCTGATGTTATCTTGTTACCTTATGGTAATCCTGTAGTTAATGCTATGTGCAACAATACTGATCCTTTTGAAAATTATCCTAGTATATTCCTTTCCATAAACTATAATATTAACTCTTCCTCCTTTTCTTTTAAGGGTTTATGTTGACATTGCTTTTTATCCTGCTAGCTTCTGCTGTCTTTCTAGCTTCTGCTAATATACTAGCTTTTGCTGGGTTTGAGGAGAACAAGGATGTTCAGTGTTTATAATGCTAACATTGAATTAGCTTTCCATGTATTTTAGATGAATTTTTAAATTCTGGAAAGATTCTAGAAGAATCTAGATCTAGAAACATGTGATTTAAAGCTGTGATTTTAAAAGTAAACGCACAACAGAACATCAAAGGCAGAGATGGAATGATGCAGCAAAGCCAGAGATCAAAGGTCAAACTATGACATCACAAACTTTATAAGTAGGTGCCAACATTAGCTCGAATCACTCTACAGAGACATTTTACTTTAGCATTTTCACTATTCAAAGCAACAGCTTATTTTCAGAAAATGTCAACCAAGCAGAAATTTTTCAAGTCCGATAACAAGAAGGGATCAAAACATCATCGCCCGGGGTAGGTGATGCTTGACAGCGAAACAAAGGGCATGGAGAAAAATCTTTTTGAAGAACTGAATTCCTCTTATATGGACTGGAATTAAATTAAGGGCAGAGATTCAGCAGAACAATGAACTCAAGGAAGATATACCAGATTTCAAATTGCCAAGCTTAGAATGTCAACAAATGTAAACAAAGTCAAAGAACTTTCGCCCCTCCCGTCAGGTAGAATTTCTAAGCCACGCCCCCGCCAGGTTTGGAAACACGTGTAGCTCCAGAAGACGACCGAGTGCAAGACACTGGTCCGCAGTTCATTCAAGTACCGTAACATGGCGGATACACTGGTAAGTGAAAACAATATAACAACGAACAACTGACATTAACTGTTACTTTGTCCTGAACATTCTGCATGTCTGTCTGTTTTAAATGATTGCATTTCCTGATAATAACATGATTTCTGTTTTAAAATGCTGATTCATTTTCAATATCTATTTAAGTGCAACGACCCTTATCATCTCTTTATTTGCTTAAATGTCAACTGTTTACAAGTTTCAGCTAAAGTTCTTTTACTTTACAAACACAGAGATCTTGTTGATAAATACCTGCTGTTAGACTGTCAGCAGCCTGATTCAGTTTTATCTAGCCAGCTATCTACTCATCTATCTGTCTGTTTGTCTCTCATTGATCTGTCTCTCTGTTCATTGGTCTGTTTTACATTCTCGTTTGACTGTATAACCTTCTGTGTTCATCTGTCTAGTTTAAAATAATGGCATTTCTGATAGCATTTCTCTTCCATTTGGAAACTCAACCTTTAGATATTAATGTACCTTCAACTTTAAAAAGTATTTAAGTTTGTGAACCCTTTTTAACTCCAGGGGAAGGACAGTGGGTATTCTCCCCCGAGCTGTGGAGCTCCATGGGCCGCTGTGTTGCGGTTTTCACACAGGGTAAGTGTCTTTTTAAGCTGGAAGGACTGGGAGTGTTCCTCTTTCACATTTTAAGGTCCAGCTGTGGGAAGAATATGGTGATTCTGACCTTCTTCCATCCGTGTTTTAGCGCTCCAAGGACCTAGGTTTTGCGGGTTCTGATATGGATAGTCATGTTCGTCCTGGGGGAGGACAGTGGATGTTCTCCCTCCGAGCTGTGGAGCTCCACGGGCCACTGTGTTGCAGTTTTCACCAAGGCTGAGTGGCTTGTTCAGCTGGAAGGACAGGGAGTGTTCCTCTTTCACACTTTAAGGACCAGTTGTGGGAGGAAGATGGTGGTTCTGACCTTCTTCCATCCGTGTTTTAGAGCTCCAGGGACCTAGGTTTTTCGGGTTCTGCTCAGGATGATCACGTCCGTCCTGGGGGAGGACAGTCGATGTTCTCCCTCTGAGCTGTGGAAATCGACGGGTCGATTTGTTGCAGTTTTCACCCTGAGTGTCTTTTTTAGCTGGAAGGACTGGGAGTGTTCCTCCCTCACACTTTCACGACCAGCTGTGGGAGTAAGAAGGTGGTTCTGACCTCTTCCATCTGTGTTTTAGAGCTCCAGGGACCTAGATTCTGCGGGTTCTGCTCAGGATGGTCACATCCGTCCTGGGGGAGGACAGTTGATGTTCTCCCTTCGAGCTGTGGAGTTCCAGGGGCCGCTGTGTTGCGGTTTTCACCCAGGGTAAGTGTCTTTTTCAGCTGGAAGAACTGGGAGTGTTCCTCTTTCACATTTTAAGGTCCAGCTGTGGGAAGAATATGGTGATTCTGACCTTCTTCCATCCGTGTTTTAGCGCTCCAAGGACCCAGTTTCTGCGGGCTCTGCTCAGGATGGTCACATCCGTTCTGGGGGAGGACAGTCGATGTTCTCCCTCCGAGCTGTGGAGCTCCACTGGCCACTGTGTTGCGGTTTTCGCCCAGGGTAAGTGTCTTTTTCAGCTGGAAGGGCTGGGAGTGTTCTTCTTTCACACTTTCAGGACCAGCTGTGGGAGGAACATGGTGATTCTGACCTTCTTCCATCCGTGTTTTAGTGCTCCAAGGACCCAGTTTCTGCAGGGTCTGCTGAGGATGGTCACGTCCGTTCTGGGGGAGGACAGTGGATGTTCTCCCTCCGAGCTGTGGAGCTCCACTGGCCACTGTGTTGCGGTTTTCACCCAGGGTAAGTGTCTTTTTCAGCTGGAAGGACTGGGAGTGTTCTTCTTTCACACTTTCAGGACCAGCTGTGGGAGGAAGATGGTGATTCTGACCTTCTTCCATCCGTGTTTTAGAGCTCCAAGGACCCAGTTTCTGCAGGGTCTGCTCAGGATGGTCACATCCGTTCTGGGGGAGGACAGTGGATGTTCACCCTCCGAGCTGTGGAGTTCCACGGGCCGCTGTGTTGCGGTCTTCACCCTGGGTAAGTGTCTTTTTTCAGCTGTAAGGACTGGGAGTGTTCCTCTTTCAAAATTTGAGGACCAGCTGTGGGAGGAAGATGGTGATTCTGACCTCCTTCCATCTGTGTTTTAGAGCTCCAGGGACCTAGGTTCTGCGGGTTCTACTCCGGATAGTCACATCCGTCCTGGGGGAGGACAGTGGATGTTCTCCCTCCGAGCGGTAGAGCTCCACTGGCCGCTGTGTTGCGGTTTACGCCTAGGGTAAGTGTCTTTTTTAGCTGGAAGGACTGGGAGTGTTCCTCCCTCACACTTTCAGGACTAGCTGTGGGAAGAAGATTGTGATTCTGACCTTCTTCCATCCATGTTTTAGAGCTCCAAGGACCCAGTTTCTGCGGGCTCTGCTCAGGATGATCACATCCGTTCTGGGGGAGGACAGTGGATGTTCACCCTCCGAGCTGTGGAGTTCCACGGGCCGCTGTGTTGCGGTTTTCACCCAGGGTAAGTGTATTTTTCAGCTGGAAGGACTGGCAGTGTTCATCTTTCACACTTTCAGCACCAGCTGTGGGAGGAAGATGGTGGTAGTACAGTGGTTCTGACCTTCTTCCATCTGTGTTTTGGAGCTCCAGGGACCTAGGTTATGTGGGTTCTGCTCAGGACGGTCACTTCCGTCCTGGGGGAGGTCAGTAGATGTTCTCCACCCGAGCTGTGGAAATCCACGGGTTGATTTGTTGCGGTTTTCACCCAGGGTAAGTGTCTTTTTTAGCTGGAAGGACTGGGAGTGTTCCTCTTTCAAACTTTCAGGACCAGCTGTGGGAGAAGGATGGTGGTTTTAACCTTCTTCCATCCGTGTTTTAGAGCTCCAGGGACCTAGGTTCTGCGGGTTCTGCTATGGATGGTCATATCCGTCCTGGGGAAGGACAGTGGATGTTCTCCACCCGAGCTGTGGTAATCCACGGGCCGCTGTGTTGCGGTTTTCACCCAGGGAAAGTGTCTTTTTCAGCTGGAAGGACACGGAGTGTTCCTCTTTTACACTTTAAGGACCAGCTGTGGGAAGAAGATGGTGGTGCTGACCTTCTTCCTTCTGTGTTTTAGAGCTCCAGGGACTTAGGTTCTGCGGGTTCTACTCCGGATAGTCACATCCGTCCTGGGGGAGGACAGTTGATGTTCTTTCCCCGAGCTTTGGAGCTCCACAGGCCACTGTGTTGCGGTTTTCACCCAGGATGTCTTTGTCAGCTGGAAGGACTTGGAGTGTTCCTCTTTCACACTTTCAAGACCAGCTGTGGGAGGTAGATGGTGATTCTGACCTTATTCCATCCGTGTTTTAGAGCTCTAGGGTCCTAGGTTTTGCGGGTTCTGCTCAGGATGGTCACATCCGTCCTGGGGGAGGACAGTTGATGTTCTCCCTCCGAGCTGTGGAGTTCCACGGGCCGCTGTGTTGCGGTTTTCACACAGGGTAAGTGTCTTTTTAAGCTGGAAGGACTGGGAGTGTTCCTCTTTCACACTTTCATGACCAGCTGTGGGAGGGAGATGGTGGTTCTGACCTTCTTCCATCCGTGTTTTAGAGCTCCAGGGACCTAGGTTTTGCGGGTTCTGATATGGATAGTCATGTTCGTCCTGGGGGAGGACAGTGGATGTTCTCCCTCCGAGCTGTGGAGCTCCACGGGCCACTGTGTTGCAGTTTTCACCAAGGCTGAGTGGCTTGTTCAGCTGGAAGTACTGGGAGTGTTCTTCTTTCACACTTTCAGGACCAGCTGTGGGAGGAAGATGGTGATTCTGACCTACTTCCATCCGTGTTTTAGTGCTCCAAGGACCCAGTTTCTGCAGGGTCTGCTGAGGATGGTCACGTCCGTTCTGGGGGAGGACAGTGGATGTTCTCCCTCCGAGCTGTGGAGCTCCACTGGCCACTGTGTTGCGGTTTTCGCCCAGGGTAAGTGTCTTTTTCAGCTGGAAGTACTGGGAGTGTTCTTCTTTCACACTTTCAGGACCAGCTGTGGGAGGAAGATGGTGATTCTGACCTTCTTCCATCCGTGTTTTAGAGCTCCAAGGACCCAGTTTTTGCGGGCTCTGCTCAGGATGGTCACATCCATTCTGGGGGAGGACAGTGGATGTTCTCCCTCCGAGCTGTGGAGCTCCACTGGCCACTGTGTTGCGGTTTTCACCCTGGGTAAGTGTCTTTTTTCAGCTGTAAGCACTGGGAGTGTTCCTCTTTCAAAATTTGAGGACCAGCTGTGGGAGGAAGATGGTGATTCTGACTTCCTTCCATCTGTGTTTTAGAGCTCCAGGGACCTAGGTTCTGCGGGTTCTACTCCGGATAGTCACATCCGTCCTGGGGGAGGACAGTGGATGTTCACCCTCCGAGCTGTGGAGTTCCACGAGCCGCTGTGTTGCGGTTTTCACCCAGGGTAAGTGTCTTTTTCAGCTGTAAGGACGGGGAGTGTTCCTCTTTCAAACTTTTAGTACCAGCTGTGGGAGGAATATTTTGATTCTGACCTTCTTCCATCCGTGTTTTAGAGCTCCAAGGACCCAGTTTCTGCGGGTTCTGCTCAGGATGGTCACATCCGTTCTGGGGGAGGACAGTGGTTGTTCTCCCTCTGAGCTGTGGAGCTCCACTGGGTGCTGTGTTGCAGTTTTCACCCATGCTGACTGGCTTTTTCAGTTGGAAGGACAGGGAGTGTTCCTCTTTCACACTCTCAGGACCAGCTGTGGGAGGAAGAT